>MU006222.1:0-447226 GCA_010093685.1 Ophiobolus disseminans
ATGTAATAGATTACGCGTTGCTACTATAGATAGTAACAGCCTAATAGGCATGATATATACAGCGTTTACAGCTATTACTAGATTAGACAGGTCACGTGATCAGTCACGTGACATTTCCTAATAAGGAAATACCTTGTCGAAGCTTACATTCTTACAAAGAAGATCTTATATAGTGTCTTCTAGTTGTTAGTGTAATTTAGCGTTCTGTTGTAAAGGTAAACTGCTGCTCTAGTAATCTTAGGCTACAGCTCCTAGGAGAGGTTGGCATCTAATCTCATAGCGCGTGCCTTCTCCTTGTTTACACCCCCTAAGCGTTTAGCACCTCTATTCTAGGCTTAAGTATTAGGAGCTAAAGGCTTAATAATAATCTCTTTAGAGTTAAGCTAGCGCTGAACTTGTGGTTTAACAGTAGTTATCTCATTGTCTGCTTTAATAATCTTAATAGTAATATTGAAATAGATCCTAAGAAAGGTAAAGAAGACCCTAAGTTTGTTAATAATAGAATTAGCAGGTCTGTTGTCTGTGAAGTACATGTTCTATTAGAGTCTAGAGAACCTGCAGGTAATAAGCATTTAACTCTTCTTCTTAGTAATGCTCTAGTCCTTATAGAAGTGGAAGTCAATAGCTAGTCTTTCTCCTAGTCCTAGGTTATTGTTGCGTAGTGTGCGGCGTATTTAACGCTTAGCTTTAGCTTTGCTATATAAGTTGCACTTAACTGTAGTGATGCCTTTAATGCGCACCCTCTTAGCTTGCTAAACAAGGTGCTTAATAGCTGCTAGGCCTAGATAGCCTAAGCGCTTATGCTAGGTAATAGCTAAGGATCTTTGTAGTGCTCTTAGTGTTCTTAAGTTTGTTGTATAGAAAGCTAAGTTAATAGTTAAGTAGTGTTCTAACACCTATTAGCTATAAAGCTTAGTAAGCCTTCCTAGGATAGATCTATCTAGTCTCCTAAGTGTAGTGGGTTTATGCTTAGTTTCCTACTACATGCCTAGCTGCCTAAGGAGGCGGAATAATACTAGGTTGCATAGGATGTCTAGACAGATAGCAACATTATAAAGGATAAGCTTAGTTGTTCTGCTCTAATTGGTTAGGAATAGGTCTAGTAAACTATACCCTGTAATCTAGAGTTAAGAGTTGCCTACCTATATAAAGTCTCTAGGTGTATATAGTCTGTTATTATATATGCGCTCTAGGTTGTTAGTGATGTAGTAGGTTAAGCCTAAGTCTAGAATAAAGGAGTGTTTTAAAGGGTAACCTTAATTGCCACTAACTTAGAATAAGGCCTTAGTAATTGCGGTGATTTGCCGACCTTCTAGTTATTGTTAATTGTTATCCGAGATATCCTAGATAATTAGTGTCTAGGAGTCTAATCTCTTGATGTGTGGAGTTTAAGACTTTAATCTGCTCTTGCTCCTTAATGCTCCTTAAAGAATAGTGTCGTGCTTACGCTTGTATTCTACAAGAGTGCGCATAGTAGAGTTTAGCTTCTACTATTTAGGTGCTTGGTTATTATTAATATACTAGCAATTCTTAATGTTATAGACTTAGTTACATGCTAGGCACTTCTTACCTAAAGATGCCTTGTTACTAGCAGGTCTTTTGCTAGACTAAGAGAAGGATTAATTGCTCTTTCTCTTTCTACTAGGGTTTCTTTCCCTATGCTTAGATAGCGCGCTGTTTTCCATAGCTTTAGAAGCGTCCTTCTAGCTATCCTAGGTAGTTGCACTACTATTAGCGAGAAATAAGGAGTTATTAGCTATAGCAATAAATGCCTGCTTTTTATTCACTAGTTTCAGCGGATAATTTAGGCTTATGTATTCCTAGAAGCGTTTCATTATCTCCTTTCTTGTTATAAGAGGATTAAACCTTCTAGTATCTTAGAAGGTTGCAGCCTATATAGGTGCTGCCTTGTTTACAGCCTGCAGGAAGTCTTTAGTAATATTATTAATATCATGTACCTTAGACACTCTATGCACTACTGCATCTAATAATGCCTTATTATATTCTAGTAGCTATATATCCCAATTGTGTGTATTGCGCATAGGCTTAAGGGCGGTGTAGTAGCGTTCGCGTGTGCGTTCCTTTTCAAGGCGATTATTAACCCTAGTAGTGAGCTTAAGGTTAGCAAGCCACTAGCGTAGTAACTATTCTAGTAGGCAGCATGTGCGTTAGAGATAGAGCGCAACTATTAATTGGATTAGCTAGGTAACATGCTGAATACTCTTCTGTTAAGTATTATATTAGTAGAGATTAAGCTTGTATCTCTTAGTAAGAGTCTTGTAGTAGTCTATATTCTCCTTGTAGGCTTTCTAGCCTTGGATTAATAGCATAGATAGGCGTATTGCCTTCTTAATTCTAGCTGCAGCACTGTAGTAGGATAGTTTAGGCAGGTCTAGTATAACTAGCTTAATTAGGAATAGGACTAGTTCTTCTTCCTTTATATTGTCCTAGATGTTGTAGGCAGCGCAGCGCGCTTTGACTTAAGTAAGCTAGGTAGTCTAGTTATACTAGTTGCTAAGGATAATAGTTGCATCGCGTTAATTAATAAGCGACATAGTGTAGTTGTTGAATAGCTTTTGTTAGGTAGCCTTAGTAGGTAGCCTTAGTAGTAGCTTTGGTAAAGGCAGTAAGACTCTTAATTGTTAGATTTAATAAGGTATTAAGACCTAATAATAGATAAGATAAATTGATAATCATGTGTTCTATTATCCTGTTCTCTAGTTAAGTGCAGAGTTTAACTAGGTGTTAGATCTAGTACTAGTGTGCTAAGGCGCTTGTGCCAGCCCCTCCTATTTCTTTTAGTGTTAGTAGCCTTACAGCACCCCTAATATCTAACAATTCTATAATGTTCTAGGACATTCTATAACGTTCTAGAACATTACATACGTTCTAGGACACTCTATAACGTTTAAGGACATTCTATAATGTTCTATGCTCTTCTATTAAACCGAAGTGACTCCACTAAGGATAGCAGAGGTCTAACCTCTTACACTAGCTCTAGATAGACTCTATCGAATTTATCTCTGTTTAACCTAGCCTTCCTGCTGTCTTCAGCCTGGCCCCTTACAGTTTGGTAGCCTCTAGGTCCTGACCGTAAGAGCAGTCACGTGCTACCAAGGAGCCTGCCTGTTTGGGCTTAGCCCGTTTCCATTTCCATCGACTCACCTGAGTTTCCGATAGTAGACCATCACCAATTCCGTCCACTTTCATGTGTCCACTCTTGTGCCTCCCATCAGTACTTACTGCTTCCAAAGCCGAATTGCATACCGAAAGTCCGGAAGTCTCCCTGAAGGCAACTCGCTCTCTAGCTGAGCAGTAGTAATACGTTGAGGTACACTCACCTGCCGCGTTCGTTCACGCAGATAGGCAAGATCTGGTCTCCTTTGTCGTGGAGCCATGGTGCAGGTGGTGGAATGAACGTGAAGCTGGCGGTCTGAGGAGCGCAACCGGAGAGGGAGCGAGTGCCGGGACAGTAACAGCGAAATATGCCCCTGCGGCGCTTACAGGATTCATCTCGGTAGCCTAGGCTTAGATTTCTGAATTTGGGGTTGCCAGTGGAGGTCTACAAAATGGACCGATGTGGCTTAGTGGGGCGAAACACCAAACTCCGTTTTCGGTATCCTGTAAACGGACCTTGGTTAAGAAGTTCACGAAAGGCACACCAGAACATGGCGGATGGAACAAGTAGAATTGCTTTCAAGATCCTATGGTCGTATGTGAAAGAATTGACAGTTTAGAGCTTTATATTGGAAATTTTCAAAATGAGTTGAACCCTGTGCGCTATTTCGAAACAAGAGACATCTACGACGTAATGAATAGGGCGAGGGGTTAAAAGAAATCCATACGCGCCTGAAGACAGGTCCTGAGATCCAGAATTGGGCCTCGTGGTTGCAATTTCGGTCGCTTCATAAGTTTGGGCTAATCGAGGTGGGCACAGCTTTCCTCGCCTCACGAAAACAATGGACGCTGAAACGCAGTTCTTTTATCAGATTATAGATATATAAATTTGTGCTACTGAGATACTACATAAATGCTATGAGAATCGCTAAGTTGAATGTCAGTCCAGCCCGGCCACGGGCGCAAATAATGCATCCCGTACCATCTCCGATTTCGTCACCTATTTCTTCCCCTTGCTCTTAGTCTTGCTCCTCGTACTCTTGCTCGGCAGTGTCTCTTTCGAAACCTCCTCCGTCTCCACATCTTCGTCTTCCTCGTCCGCACCAACAACTACGCCGTCATCCTCCGTCTCATCCTCATCAATGCCACCATCAACACTCCCATCAACACCCTTTGCCTTGCGCTCAGCCTCCCATCCTTTGACTAGCCCTACGACGTCCTCGCGCGGCTTCTCCTTGCCATTCCATGCCTGGCAGCCTCCACAGCGCCATCGGCCTACGTCCTCGACACTTCTCGCGCCCGGAGGTGCTTGGCCGTTGACGAGGCGGCATTCGGAGCAAATGAGTGCGAGACGATTCTTAGGCTGAGTCTCGTCCTCGCCCAGGAGAGCGTCGAGGATGCGGTCATACCAGTGGGTTTGCGTGAAGGTAGTGGCAGGTGCGGCGGAGAACTGCTTGGTTAGTTCAGCCGAGCCAAACGCGTTGGGCGCAAATTCGGCTCCTGGCGCGTCTGGAGACAGCAGTTGCTGGGGCGGTGATGGCCCTTGGGGTGACGAGACGTTCGAGGGTGCTCGCTGAGGGGTGGAGGGCTGCCGTTGCTGGCCTTGAAGCCGCTGGATATTTGCTGTTGGTGGAGGAGCAATGCCAGTACGCGGGCCTGGAGCTTGTGCCAGCTTCTGAGAGCCTTGCGACTTCTTTTGCCCGGGCAAAGGTGCCTGTTCCTTCTGCTTTGGTGAAGCGCCATACTTCTCGAGCAGCTGCTGTGTCGAATTGTATTTCGTCGCCTCCTTCAGCCTCTCAATGGTCGCGTCTCGCTCCTTGTTGAGCTTCTTGAGATACGTCTCGGTGTTACGAATGCGGTAGTCGAAGTAGCTTGTGAGCGCATAGCGGATGCCGTAGATGCTATGAAAGTCATTATACAGTAGACAAAAATCAATGCCGCGAGGACTCACACCACGGGTCCACCAGCGACAACAGTCCCCTCGACTACACCCCAGTTCTTCCAGCCAGTGACCAAGGTGAGCAGCAATGCGGCCAGGATGTATGCAAAGCCTGCATAGAGCGTCCACATGACGCGAGCGCGCCTCGATAGCTGACGTTGTCGATCATTGACGGCGGCGGCTCTAGTGATCTTGCCGCTGAGTGTGTTGAGCGTCTTCTCAAAAGAAGCAGCATCTTCGTGCGCCTGCAGTTTGTTAGCTCTGAAATGGTGAAATGCGTCATTCTCACCTTCCAAGGCCATAGAGACACCATGTTGAATTGTCTCAGACCCACGGCGGGTGTTTGAGCTCAGGCTAACGTCGAGACCAGCAGCGCATGCTCGAGTCCAGGCAAGAGCTTTGAGGCTGCGACGTCAGCGACAGGCGGGACCGGCAGGGATTAGTACCGCAGGAGCGTCGTCACGTGTCGGCAACTTTCTCGCCGTCGGACCTCCGCTTCGCAATCACGGCTTCCACAACGCCTCTGTACCTATCCCTCGAAGGCCAATGTCCCGCGAGATGGCTCTAGTAGCATACAGAAACCTGCTGCGCTCAGCGCGCATCGCTTTCCAAGGTACATGCCAAAATCCCTATGACTACACAGACACTCACAATCACAGGCGACATGAACACACTCTTCGCCGCGCGCGCCGAGGCCCGACGGAATTTCGAGTCGAATCGACACCTCACTGCCGGTAGTGACGAGCTGTCGAAACAAATCGCACACGCCGAAGAAGTCGCAAAGTTCCTGCGCGAGAATGTGGTTCAAGGGCGAGCAGCGGAGAATGAGGGCAATTACAGTATGCGTGAAGCGCATGTGAAATCGATATTGGCCGACTAATCTATACTACAGAGCTGCGGATACACGAACATACCGAGCGAGGGGACAATGAGGATATCAAGAAAGCAAAGGGCCAGAACACACTGGGAGGAGGCAAGTGCTGCTCGTCCTAGACTTTTCCCGGTCCGATAATGAAAATGATACCCACGCCTTCCAAACGCCATCTCAATGCATGTACACGTCAAACTTAATCGCCTCTGAGACTAGCATATGTCGTCTCGTCATCCGCACCGGGTGGAGGCGCAATGGCAGAAGCATCGAAGTTGTTCTGTGGAGCAGCCTCGATCGCAGCCTGTGCTGCTGTTCGTCGCGCAGGGCCTGCGGCTTGTCGCCCTTCTTTCGCATACTGCATTCTGATGTTCTGATCCAAGCTGTCTAGCTGTTTCGGCTTGCCCCAAGTCACCCTCATCGGGCAGCCTTTGATGACCACTTTGCCCTTTAGTGTCTCTGCCGCCGTTTCTGCATCTGTCCTCTTGATATAATTGACGTATGCGCAATGTGCTCGATGCGAGCAGACGAGCGACCGAAGTTGACCGTACTGTGCGAAGTGTGTGCGGAGCTCGTGCTCGGGAAGATCGTCTTCGACACCGGTGACGAAAAGAGACGCGACGTTCGGATCTGAAGGTGGGAGCCAGTCTTGTGGGCTCGGTTCTGCTGCTGGACCACCCATGCGACCTCCTCTTCCTGATCTTGCACCTCCTCGTCCACTTGGTGGTCCCCGCGGGTCTCTTGTCCTTATAGGCCCCGGCGCATAACCATCCACCCCGCCTCCACCAGAACCTCCTGGAGCTGATAGTGCTTTCTGACTACCCTCTCCCCCTTCTGCTTCTATGCGCCGCTGCTTCTTGTAGTACGGCTCACTCTGCGCCAGTCGCTTGAGCAGCTCTCGCGCCTTCTCATCGGTCTTTTCGTAGGCCTCCATAGCGCCTCGGCCTTCCTCGATTTCCCTCTCGTGTTCCTGCGCATAGTATTGTCGGTTGATGTCGCTCTGTGGTCCTGGCGCAACCATCTTCAGGGCGGCATCTCGGACTACGATGGGCAGCCCGAACGACAAATCCAGCATACAGCATTGGCAGCAGTTCTTGAGGCGCGCACATGTCAGGCAGATGTTTGTGCGCTTCTGTCGGGCGGTGCGATCGGCTTTCCACCGGAAGACGGTGAATGGTCGGGTGCAGATCTTGCATTCCTAATCAAAGTCAGTCTTGCTTCGGTACCGGGGCCCGAGTTGTTGCTTACAGCTCCGTGGTCCTCCTTCAACATCTGAACATAAGGATTATCTGGAAGACACTTCTCGCATACAGAAGGGAAGTCCGTTGTCTCCCAGCCGCTTCGATTCAAATCTTGTTTGATCTGTGGCGGCATATCGGCGGCGGCGGTGAAGGGTAAGAGGGTGGGGTCGTCAGTCCGAGTCGGTGAAAGTTGATCTCAACGGTGCACAGCGTATCGGGAGTCTTCGAGTACGTCGTGGCGGGGGCGCAACGGCTCGACTGCGAGATTATCGAGACGGTTAAGGTGAGATATGACGCTAGAGATCTTGGCATCCGAGTGGCGGCGCTAGTGGCCTCCGCGTACAGAACACGCTGTGATTGGATGGCATGTCTCAAAGGGGCTCGCTCTTGCCCAAATTTCCTACCGCTCTTTCGCCATAAGTTTGGCCCGTCTGCCGTTGTTGAGGATTGTTACTGATCAATTGACACTCCCCGTTTATATACAACAAATACGACAATCGTACTTTCACATTCAACATGTCTCCAATTGCTCTCGAACAGGAGGACCATACTCGCGATGCCGAGTTCAACAAGGCCATGCACGGCAAGTCGGCCACTACACGTGGTGGCATGGCGGCCATGTTGCAGAAAGACAAGGCCGCACAGCAGGCCGCGGTAGATGAGTACTTCAAGCACTGGGACGGCAAAGGCGCCGCTGAGGAGACGGAGGCGACGCGAAAGGTATGCGATGGGTGGCACTCCATCTTGTGCTACAGATGCTAACGACTACTAGGAGCGACGAGACGAATACGCTACCCTTACAAGGCACTACTACAACCTTGCGACCGACCTGTACGAGTACGGCTGGGGCCAGAGCTTCCACTTCTGCCGCTATGCTTTCGGCGAGTCCTTCTACCAGGCGATTGCCCGCCACGAGCACTACCTTGCACACAAGATGAACCTCCAGGATGACATGCGCGTGCTGGATGTTGGATGCGGGGTTGGTGGACCGGCACGAGAGATTGTCAAGTTTTCCGGTGTCAACGTCGTGGGCCTGAACAACAACGACTACCAGATCGAGCGTGCCACACGGTATGCGGAGAAGGAGGGCCTCTCGCACAAGCTCACATTCACCAAGGGTGACTTCATGGTACTACCCACCACTTGATCTTATGTGTACCCAACTGACTCGAGTTCAGCAAATGTCCTTCCCTGACAACTCCTTCGACGCCGTCTACGCCATTGAGGCCACCGTCCACGCACCGTCCCTCGAGGGCATCTACAGCGAGATCTTCCGTGTTCTGAAGCCCGGCGGCGTCTTTGGCGTCTACGAGTGGCTCATGACCGACAACTACGACAACGACAACCCCCACCACCGTGAGATCCGTCTCGGTATCGAGATTGGTGACGGTATTTCCAACATGGAGAAGATTGAGGTTGCGCTCAAGGCCATGAAGGCTGCTGGATTCGTCATGGAGCACCACGAGGATCTGGCTGAGAGGGACGACCCGTACCCATGGTACTGGCCGCTCTCTGGTCAGCTAAAGTACATTAGCACTCTCGGCGACATTCCCACCATTCTGCGAATGACCAAGGTCGGCCGTGGTCTGATTCACAAGTTCGTAGGCGGACTCGAGATGATCGGTCTGGCGCCCAGGGGTACTCAGAAGACTGCCGACAGTCTTGCTCTTGCAGCGGACTGTCTCGTGGCTGGTGGCCGTGAGAAGCTGTTCACACCCATGTACCTGATGGTTGGAAGGAAACCAGCGGACGCATAAACAGCATCTGTTCCTTTTTGTTTCTCTTCCCACGCTTCTAGATGCTTCGCTTCTCTTGGCCGTAGGCGATATCTTCTTTAGTAGGGAGCATCATCTCCTCGTTTTGCATCGACGTCCTTGGAGGGCGCGCTATATGACTGTAATATGTGGGAAAGGACACGGTGACGGTAACGCAAGCATAGAGTAGAATTACACCTAATACCTCCGTATCTACCATTTTCATTGTGATGAGCGAAGTCGTGCGGCGATTGGTGGAGGTTCGTGAGATGTCGGGTTGAACGCGCTAAGGAGCTAAACGCGGAAGATGTTGAGCTCGCCCAAGCAGGTGGATCCCCGAGTTGTCCGAAGAAATTGTCGACAACCACCAACCGCCAGCAATCCCAACACCCACACGGGCATCATCCGCTCGCGGTCAATTCACCTCCCCGCCTCCAGTATCCTCTCCTCCTTCACAATGGCTGCATCACGGCTCCTCCGACCGGCTGCGCGCCTTACATCGTCAGCTCTCCGACCAGCTTTCCGTGCACCAGCTCTCACACCCACCTTTGCGCAACGGAGATATGCGTCCGGCCAGAAGGAGATGACGGTGCGCGAGGCGCTCAATGAGGCCATGGCCGAGGAGATGGAGCAGAACGACAAGGTGTTTGTGCTGGGCGAGGAGGTTGCGCAGTACAACGGAGCGTACGTCCCTCAATTCGTGTCATGGGGCTGCATAGCTATGCGATAAGCAAGAGGAGGATGCATATGTTGGGAAAGAGCCATCGCGATATGCTAGCGTTCGCAGGTAATCGCACGGCGTGCTGACAACCTCGTAGCTACAAGGTCACCAAGGGCCTCCTCGACCGCTTCGGTGAGAAGCGTGTCATCGACTCCCCCATCACCGAGTCTGGCTTCGCCGGCCTGACAGTCGGAGCCGCGCTCGCTGGCCTGCACCCCATTGTGCGTATCCGACAACGCATCCTACGACCTCTCTAACAACATGACAGTGCGAGTTCATGACCTTCAACTTCGCCATGCAGGCCATCGACCAGATCATCAACTCGGCAGCAAAGACACACTACATGTCCGGCGGCACCCAGCCATGCAACATCACCTTCCGCGGCCCCAACGGTTTCGCCTCCGGTGTCGCAGCCCAGCACTCACAGGACTATACTGCGTGGTACGGAAGCATTCCGGGTCTGAAGGTTGTCACGCCGTACAGCGCAGAGGATGCAAAAGGTCTGCTCAAGGCGGCTATCCGTGACCCCAACCCGGTCATTGTCTTGGAGAACGAGTAAGCGGCATGGACTGTTTAGACTGGGGGGTGCTAACACTGACAGGCTTCTCTACGGTCTCTCCTTCCCCATGAGCGAAGCCGCCCAGAAGGACGACTTCGTCATTCCCGTATGACCCCCTCATCCCAACTCAGCTCACACACTAATACCCCTATCTAGTTCGGCAAAGCCAAGATCGAGCGCCCCGGCAAAGACCTCACCATCGTAACCCTTTCCCGCTGCGTCGGCCAGTCTCTCGTCGCCGCCGAACAACTCAAGTCCAAGTACGGCATCGAAGCTGAAGTCATCAACCTGCGCTCCATCAAGCCCCTAGACGTCGAAGCGATCGTCAAATCAGTCAAGAAGACCGGCCACATGCTGTGCGTCGCATCCGACTTCCCATCCTTCGGCATCGGCGCTGAGATCATGGCGCTCACCTGCGAATACGCATTCGACTACCTCGAGGCGCCGCCTGCGCGAATTTCTGGCGCTGAGGTGCCCACACCCTATGCGCAGAAGCTCGAGGAGATGAGCTTCCCGACCGAGAGCCTAATTGTGGACTATGCGGCGAAGCTGCTGAGGGTGGCATAAGCTAGGCGAGCTGTGTGCAATGGTGTGATCTTTTTCAACACGGTGGCGCGGTGTGGTGTGGTACGAGATGCCACGAGGTGGGCTGAGGGCCTAGATCTTGGCCCCACGTGGATGTCTTGGAAGGAATTCTTTTTTTGTATCAAAAGAAGAGATTCTTTGGGGCTGAGAGATGCGGGGTGCGGTAGATGAGAGTGAGACGCATATCTTTGTGTGCATGTACAAGTACCTGTTTGCAAATTTCTAGCTTGATATGTCCTTTGACAAATGCGTGTGCGTGGTGTGTGCTGATGGGGGCTGGTGCGCCGAGCAGGTGTCTACACGCTTAGAATCGCGTGCTTGATTCGCATCGTCTCATGCAAGGAGAGGTGATACATTATCGTCTGATGCATATACCTGCAAGTTACTTGGTTCGTCTTTGAATCGCGATGCAGCAATGGAACCTGGCTACAGAATCATGATCATACGATCCTGTATGGTGTGTCCGAGCGTGAGACTGTGAGGTACGTGCCGTTGGAAGCAACTGATAAGTGATGGGGGTGATGTGGAAAGTGATTTGACGAGATCGAACTGGTTTCAGCTAATATTTTACGCAATATTTTACGCTGTGGGAGGGTATAGATTGGTGGGTGAAGGAGACGGAGTTTCTGACTTGACGGTAGCTTGAGCGGTTGCAGCTCTTGGGATTTCACGCACTGTCGATCCAAGATGAGAATATGTTCTGAGAATTAACTGTGACTGAGATATTACGTTAATCGAATGTGCCTACACTTGTGTTTCTGTATGAGGTGTTTCCCGGTGTGTATTGGTCGATTGGTCTATCGGTCACGTAAATGATGCTCGTCTGCAAGGCCCTGACCAGCATGTAACTAAAAACCTAGTCGGAGCAAGGACGTGATGGGCTTTGGGCCAGTGGGATTTGCTACCGGATTTGCAGCGGCAACCAGTAGTGAGTCTCACGACGAGCAATTGCAGAAAGGGGCTCCTCGATGGGATAGCATCTCTCCCCACAAGTAACCGCGCGGAGACGAGGCAACGCATCACCGGCTAGAGAATTCGGAGAAGTACTTTTCGTGACACCCAAATCACAGTCTCGCATTTCGAAACGAATGCTGCGGTAACAACGCTGACCGCCCAATTGTAGGATGAAGTGTTGCACAAGGTCCATGCGTTCGGGCGTCGTCCGTGAAGCCGTGGTTGTCAAAGAGCTTGTGCGTGTGTTGAACAATCGCGTGGGCCTTGTCCTACCTTGCAGGCTTTGGCGAGAATCTGGATGCACAACGACGTTGATCTGCAGCGTGTCGTATGTTGTGCGCGCGAGGTGCTGCAAGCGAGGCCTGTCGATTATGCATGGGGCATGTTTGTTCTTGGGACTGGGCGTTGGTGGCTCACGGAATGATATCCCGAGTATGTTGTGTGACTGGACTGACTGAATTGACGGTGAAGGTTCATGTGCCTGTCAAGGAGTGTTGTAAACGTTGCTCACATGTGGAACGACCTCAGTCCCCGCCCTTCGAATAGGTGACGTTTATGCTTGATTTGTAGATACCAGTGTGCATCTGATGTATGATGGCGCGGCATTGTTGGAGGCAATTCCACTTGTTTGCTGCTTAGTATGCGTATGTTTAGCCGGAGATGACCCTTGCAAACATTGCAGAGGCGCAATGACTCTAGTGGGAAGACACACCCGTCTCCAAATTTGCAATGTCTCTCAATTGATAATCCAAGGTTGCAGCTGATGTCTGCCGCGGAGCCGGGTCGTTGCCGTGATATCTAGCGCGGCAGAAGCACCAATCCGTAGAGCAAGCTCCCTTACATAGTAAGCCAGAGCGTCCGCGATCAATCCGTCATGCATGTGGCTATAATGGCGTGTTGAAGCCCATGTGGAAGCCACGTTGTAGAACTGGGGCATAAGGCTATTGGATGTCTCATTAAATGCTCCGAGTCCGGGCGCGGGCGCAACGCGCCACATCCACGAGGTCGAACTGTGGTTGATTGTCATGTAGGTTTACTTTTTCTCTGCGGAAAGGTGAATAAGGCGCAACTTTTAATAACACGTGCTTCCGTCCTGCTTGATGTCAGTACCCGCGAGAAGTAAGAAGAGAAAGAGCGGGGAATAAGACGGAGCAAGGAAATGACAGGTATCACAACTTGCTCATAGTCAAGCTGCTGTCTCAACAGCGACCTGGCGTCCATGTGCTTTAGGTGAAGACATCCAAGCATCCGAGCTTTTCTTCAGAGTGTGTAATTTCTGTCACACATGAATCTTTTTGGGAGTGGCTCAAGTTTTGGGATCGGGTATATCCACTGAAGGCGCATGGCTTGTCGGTCAGTAAATCTGATCATTGTGGGCACCCAGAAAAGACAATGTGTAATTTCGATGTATGATTTGTTTGCGTTTTGATCCGACCGCGGGAACATCAGCCTAGGCATGCGTTGCGACGGCTCGCTCAAGAAGCAGGCACAAAGATGCCACGCAATTCACAAAAGGAATGCCGACCATGAAAGTTGAAGCTCGCGTGGAAGAAGGGGTTGTGCGACGCAGAATGGTTCTAGATTGGCATACAGGCTTCCAGCCTTAGCGGGATGGTGCGATGCGCACAGACCCATTCATGGCCCAACCATAACTGGCAGTCCCTCGAGCATACCTCCGGTTGATCCGTGGTTTCAAGACTTGAACATATCCGACAGGGAGCATACGATGTCGTATGATAACGACATATGCCACATCAGGTCGCACTACGCGCTCACTCAACACCACCTCTAAAAGGCCTTAATACACCTTCTCAACGTCAGCCTCAACCAGGCGTTCAGGCGCGCAAGTGGCTGCAAGCCACACCACGAGGTCGGCGCAGGCCCCATGCTCCACTGTTACTTCCCTTTTTTCTCTTTCAATTCGAGGGCTACCCAAACTAACTGACAGACGGCGAGGTGGTTAGTTGCGATTGGGCGGCACATGGACCGATAGCCCCCGAATTCTGCCACCATGCCATCTTCGCCTGCTCCCATAGATGCCACTTTCCCTCAGACCGCTTTCGAAACGCCGCCTCCCTGAGTCTGATCACAATGGGACTCGATTATGGGGTAAAGCTTCGTACCTGAGAGTGGTGCGATCTACGGCATCTCCTTCTGCATGTGAACAATCGTACCACACACCTGAAGGGCTCATGCCACGTAAGATGCTTCAATGGAGTATCGTGATGGTCGATATCGCAAAACAACGTCCGCCACCATACCTAAGTTGGACCTATTCGAAGTCCTACAAACAGAACTCAACGGAGCACCACTCGCCTCAATTTGCGGTGGACGTTACGCAGGTTTTTGCAAGCGATGCCTTGATCTTGTCTAGTAGGCGGTATGTTGAGGTCATTATCTCGAATTGGTCATTGGTGACTTTCGGTGAAGTTCGGGACCCGCTTCCACGAGGTGTGGCGTATGCTGACCACTAGGCTCTGAACGCAATACGCGGTCGCTTCTTCCGCGTGTAATACACGATATCAAGAGACGATGGAAGGCTAGCCTTCCAAGGCTAATAGCCGCGATGCTATTTGACTTTTATGGTCGCACAAAGTTCCGCATACAGTTTTCGATGGCCCAAAGTGGTCGTAGGTCAACCACACAATTGGGCCTCTAACGACCGTAGTCGTAGGCGTCAGATGTTCAGTGTCCTAAGTAGCGAACGGTCACTCCCATTTTCAGCCGTGGGTTGATGTGCTCACATCTGATGGCAGGTCGGTGGAGCCAATGGAACATGATTTTTGGCATGCAGTGACAAGCCTTTCCCGCACCCTACTAACGCCTTCTTGTATCCCCTGGATACCATAATCGCCAAAGCATGTTTATGCGATAGTGACCTTCGGCAGTGGGGCCACGTTATAAAACACCGTCCCATGCATGACACTCCAGGATCATCATCACTCACCCCAACCAGCGCATATGACATACCCCGAGTCGTCCTTATCATCACTCATCATCTCCAATATCCTGGGACAATCACGTCTTCTCTATCATCTCGGGTCACGAAGACTGCGTTGATGCCCTCCCAGCCATACTAGGTAGCCTGTCATCCAGGCCTAGCCAGTGTCTCTGCAACATTCCAGCATTCTCGACCGACGCCCCAAAACTCACTGTCTTAGCAACACTTCAAGAAATATGGCTACAGTTGAGCGCATCTCGCTGTTCTTCAACCTCCCTCTAGAGCTTCGCGAACAGATCTACAAACTTGCTTTATGTTCCTCCGGTGAAGGTTCGGATCTTCTACGAACATGCCGGGAGATTCATGCCGAAGCGCACAAGTTCCTCTACCAGAGGACGGTCACCTTTCGAAGCCAAGATGCTTTCAATGTCTGGGCAGCAGGCACACCCAGCAACATGCTAGATCAGGTATCGAATATTGCTCTGAGCGTACAAGATGTCGACCTCAGGCCATTACTTGCACCGGAAGCTTGTAAAAATCAACCCCGCACTCCACCAGGCCTAATGACATGGGACCTATACCAGACCGAACTCGACAGGCTGAAACAATCTCTAAGACAGGTGCCAAAAGTCAAGACCATTACGATACGAACGCCATCCCGTCAAAACTCCTACTTGTATCGCGATTTCGTGGCAAATGTTTTGAATCTGTTGAGTGTAGTGTACCCAAACCTTCGAGACCTACGACTGGATGGAACCTTCCACCATCAGGGATTAGCATTCTTATCAAGCTTCACGCACCTCGAGTCGTTCTCGTTCGACGGCTTCTCTGCGTCCTCACCAAGCGATACGATCGACATCCTGTCTAATCTCAAGCTCCTCAAAAGTTTAGCGCTCTTTTCAAAGAAAGCCTTGCTCACATCAACTGCCGATCCACACACCGACTCTGCTGAGAAACGTCAATCATTTATGGGCGATGTCATGCGGACTATGGGTCGCCTAGCTTCTTTCACCGTTGGGGAGCGCACGCCAACATTCTCACCAACCCTATTCTTCACTTCGGAAGTACTTTCCTCGTTACTCGAACGCAAAGCACTAAACTGTCTTTCCTTACACTTATCAGATGCTCCAGACATGGAGACTTTGGAATTACTGGAAAAAATATTGGAGAAAAGTCCAATCGAACACCTAGAGCTTGATTGGCTTGGCCTGCGGCCCACTGTTCTCAAAGAAAACAGATTGCTGACGGAACATCTCAAGGTTCTTTGGGTGAGAGTAGTGAATGAGGCAGATGCGTTTGAGATACTCTGGTCAATCGCCGAGTGCCGTGATGCTGGAGATATATGCAAGCTGGAGAAGGTGGTGTTGATCCGACCAGCTGCAAGCTTTGAACACGTGGAGAATCTGGCTCCTACTAGAAAGGACAGCGGAGCTGGGAACCCCAACCTTGATCTATACGCAGTAAGTTGCTCTCTAATCGTGTGTAGGCGAGGAAACGATAAAGATCCTTTCGCACTCGAAGATGACCCCCTGGTGTTCTAACATGCAGGACCCAGCTAACATAATTCCACAGGAAAGCCCAGACACAGATAATCAAGATGGGGCAAATGTAGCGATAGCAAATACTCACCTGCGTGGTCTTGGTATACATGTCGCATGGTACACGGAGGATGCGTAGAGGATGTTGCACCATGTACTCAGCTGCACGGGCAGGAAGCCATTTCATCTTTGTCAATTCAAAGTCAAACTAAATTCAATGTCTTGAACGACTAGTTGTATGCAGTTATTAGGCGCAGATTGTGTGACATTGTAATTCTCATGCACAGAAGTAATTCAGTTACCCAACAAGGCTCAGCCTTTGCGAATTAGTAATCGTCTGAATGAGGTTAGACACTCTGTGGATCCAAGGAACTTGCATCGATCTGAGTGTGACTTCTTCCCACTCACCCATCGTAACCGGCCTTCAATACTCGGTCTCACCTATGTCAGCTGCTGGTATCGAGAAACGTGGCTCTGCTGCCACTGTGCGGGTATGTGCACGTCTCGTCCCCCACTCCCCACTACAACCAGGTACCGGTAGCGTCTGATGCACCGTGCGCCCACTTCAAATCGGGCCCACTTTCAGATATCTCATTATCGTCTGACTTTGACAACCAAAACTTTATGTTAGTCACTGATTAGAAACTTAGGCATGCGACCTTTGTCGCAAAAGGAAGCGGAGATGCTTGTGGAATTCAGGCGTGGAGGGGTGCACACCTTGCGTCAACCTAAAGGAGACATGTACAACTACCCATATCCGGAAGCAAAGAGCAAAACCACAAAGAGGGTACGTATCTCTGCCATACCGTACGCCAGACGTAATTGACGATGAAAGCAATCGCATCGCAGAATATGAGACCAGAATCCACAAACTGGAGTCAATGTTGCAGGAGCGCAATGCAGCCCAACCTCAAGTCGAAGAGCAGCCGTTGGAACCTGGAGATGCTTCCGTGCCAGCAACGGAATGGGTTGCGAATCTTCGCAGTAATCTTTCTTCGATAGTTCGCCCGAACCTGGATGACTTTGAAGCGCTCTATGCAGACACCATCTTGGATGAAGTTGGGTTGCCACCGAATGAGGCCCCAAGCGGTGTTCCCACGTCCTTTTTGCCACAAGAAACGGACGATTCTGTGCCGGATATTGCAGCCTCCTTATCTTTGGAAGAATTCGAACCCTCTGCCGACTTTCAGGAAGACGCAGCCTTTTTGCAGAACATACCACTGGAGGCTGAGACTGTGGTTGATGATGATGATGATGCATTGATTCCACCAACCCTGCCGGAGACGCCTGTTTGCGACTGGTAAGATGCCGCACCCATACCATTTTGCAAATGACGCTGATTTCCTCTTCCTAGGTACCTGCCGCCGCCAGAGTTGGGAACAGCTTTACTCTCGGAATTTCTTGTTGACTTCAACACTGCATATCCTCTCTATCGACCTCATGTCATTGCAGATCATCTCCGAGTGTGTTATGCTGGGGAATCGGATGGTTCAGCAGTATCATGGACTAGTGCCTACATCATATTTGGCCTTGCGCACATGCTTCGTGGAATGAGCGCAACCGCAACTAAGCACGACAACGAGCTTGCAAAGTACTATCTGGCTCGAACTTACACGTCTCTAAGTAGTCTGCTCCTTGCGCCACCGTCGTTGGGACTGGTACAGTGTCTGATTGGTGTGGCTCTACTTATTCGGACTACGCCCTGTGGTCGAAATGTACCGGATGGGCATTTCCTTTCCACGTCCCTTCGAGTGGCTCAAAGTCTGGCGTATCACGACGAAGAAGACAGCACATGTGACACAACACGCGACGTGCAACAGGAACGGCGTGTGTTTTGGCTCGCATTCATCAACGACACAACGACTAGCATGGTATCTAACTCACCCACAACGCATCGACGAGAAGACATAGTAGCACCCAAGCCCGAAGAGAATCCATCAGATAGCCTTGGCGCAGTCGTCGCTGCGGAGGGGCAATGGAAGGTCAATATATTCTCCTTGCGCGTCAACCTGGCGCTATTACAAGCGGAAGCCATCGAGCAGGTGTTGTCAGTCAAGGCTCGCAATACTGCACCTGAGGACCTCGATGCTGCTACAGCGCTTGTCCTGGCGCGCCTACGAGCGTTCCATGACCATGAAATCTTCAAAATCAGCCCCGCTCAACTCTTTCAGCTCCTTTATCGCTCGGACATTGCACACACAGTTACGCTCGAAGCCTCATACTTCGCGACAACATTCAGACTCCAGGCTTTCTTAGCGCTGGACAAGAATCCGAGGATCAATCCGTTTGCGTTAGATGGCTTGCGTCGACTGTCAACGATAGCTAAACAGAAGAGCTATCCGGAAGCAAGAAGACTCTTATCGCTACTACCCATTGCACCCCGTGGAGACAGTGGATTGTACTGGAAGGAGCACCAAATGTTCATTGCGGCCCTGGTTGTTGTCCTGGCCCATCATCTCAACAATCCCAAGCAGCCGAAGCCTACTAAAGATGAGATCCGGGTATACAACGAACTTATCGCAGACCTTGGAGTCTTGGACAAGAAAGCTAATGACGAGAATACGCACATTGCGCAATCTAGGGAGCTTTGCATGAGTCTCATCATCAGGCTGGAAACAGGATTGCGTATACAGTGGTTGCAGGACCGTGCATCTAGTGGAGAAGTCACTCCGTCAACATTACGGGTGTGAATTGCGTCTTAATGCCTCCATAGGCCCCAGAGAAGACCATATGTACGTCTGAAGGCTTAGTTCGCAGCTCTGCCAGCGACATCACTGCGCTGCACATCGTGGAGATTGATTCGACGAGGCACGTATCCTTATGAGATGGCTTTTGGTAATTCGTGAAAGCTAGAAAGGAGGCTAAGCTTGACGACTACATTTATTTAGATAAGAACTATTCTGAATTCGAAAAGGTCTTTATAGACACGTAGGATAGTGTTCCTTTGATTCTAGGTTTCGCGACTTATTAAGAGGTTGGGGAGCTCTAACAGCAAACTTGGCCAACAAACAATTACATCTCAGCACAGCTCTGTCGCAGTCTCTCAAAATTGTGTATCCGAAATGATTCATCATCAACTTGTGGTCGAAACACAAACCGCTTTGCCAAGCAGTTGGCCGCTTCAGGGCCATGCAGGGCCTTTGTCATCCCAACCCACCTCGCCCGACACGTCTTTTTCTGCCGAGGAACCCTGGATCTAGCCACAACAGCAAATCGGAGCCGCCACAGCGGCTCTAGATGCAGATGGCGTCATGGCAGACCCTGGCAGAAGGTTGCTAGCTCATCTATGCCTGCCATCGCGGCGGACGCTTGCTGGAGCCAAACCGGCGGATGGTGAGGTGTTGATTCACGCTTCTGGACCAAAGACCTAATTTGGCGCAACCAACCCCAACACAATACTGAAGGACCGATTCTTCTTTTTTTCTGGCCCCTCCTTCGACTCTCTCCGTCTGGGTGAGGTCTCTTACTGGACCCCTCTCGCGAATTACGATCTTCCTACCGCGACCCCACCAAGATAATAACAGATCTCGTCGCAAACCTCGCAATACCCTCCAACGCGATCTACGCGCCTCCGAATAGAGCCCATAGACTCAGACATGGCGACCACGCCCGTCGAACACCCTACGACGACCAGCACGTTTCCGACTCGACAAAAGCCGATTCCGTACTCATGCGTGGACGGCCAGCGCACTCGACTCTCCTCCATTCTACCACCTCTCGTATTTGGTGCAGCGACATTCAACCATCAATACAACAATGATCCTTTTGCACTCGACACCACAGGTATGGTGACTTCGGCGCTTACCCACGGCATCCGCGCGTTCGATACCTCCCCATACTACGGCCCGTCCGAGCAGCTACTCGGCGATGCCCTCGCAACCCCTTTCGTGCGAGAGACTTTCCCTCGGAATTCATACATGATTTTGACAAAGGCCGGGCGGATAGCTTCAGAGGAGTTTGATTACAGCAAAGAGTGGGTTCGATATAGTGTCAAGAGGAGTTTGGAGAGGCTGCATACTGACTACTTGGACCTTGTGTACTGTCACGATGTTGAGTTTGTGAGCCCAGCAGAAGTCCTCGAGGCAGTTACGGAGCTGAGGAGAATCAGAGACGAGGAGGGCACCATCCGCTACGTTGGCATAGCCGGATATCCCGTGGATGTTCTTGGCGATATGGCTGAAATGATCCTCCGCGAAACCGGCGAACCACTCGACGCGGTACAAAACTACGCGTGCTTCTCGCTCCAAAACCAAACCCTCGCTGGTCCAGGTGGCATACAGCGACTCCACAACGCTGGCGTTGATGTTGTACCCAATGCTTCAATCATTGGCATGGGGCTTTTAAGACGGGTAGGCGTGCCTATCGGTGGGCTTGGTGACTGGCATCCCGCGCCTGCTGACCTGCGAGCGGCAATACGAAGAGCAAGCGATTTCTGTGACAACTATGGCGAACTAATTGAAGTTATCGCTATCCGCTTCGCGCTTGAAACCTGGATATCTGTTGGTGCAATTTGCGGCTCAAAAGGTGACCCAGCGTCTGGCGTACCATGGAAACACGAATCCAACGACGATGTTGGTGGTGCAAAACTTGGCGTCTCGGTCATTGGTGTGTCAAAAGCAGATGAGCTCGAAAAGACAATGCTGGTATGGCGCTCCATTGTCGACGGTCTTGAAGGCGGCGAAGAAACCGCAGCGCAAGCCGGACGCTGGTCTCGCGCATGGGAGTGGTCGCGGAATAGGCGCAAGGCCGTACAGATCCTTGCTGATGGTGTGAGGGAAGAGTTGGGCGTGTGGTTCGATTTTGCTTGGGCGAGTCCCGGGGTGGGGTATGTGAATAAGAGGCAAAAAGACACGAAGGTGCTTGAAGACAACGATGCACCGTGGCTGACGCCAGCTGCGAGCCCGGAGGCTGTGCCTTTGAAGGGAGGGCCTGACATTGCGGAGGAAAAGATATTGCCGCTGCGGTAGCATATTGATATGATTTGAGAGGGTGTATACAGAGACGACATGACGACTGCAATTTTCAAAACATGGATTATTATCATTATTAGACTTTGCCGATCAAACGACGTTTTGTTTTGTGCCACTAATGTTCATTCATTGTGATACATGCCCATTTTGAGGCAGGCTTATACACTTGCGTGTGGGTTTTGATTCCTATTTTACCGCCTGAGGCATCTGCAATCAGCTTACAGGCTCAAAGACACTTGTGGTTCTGAATGCGAAACATGTCGATCTCAATCGAAAATCTCACATCCTGCGCATTTTTTTTTGAGATCTAACTTCGCCGCGACAAAGTAGGCTCAGGGCCCTGGGTGAAGTTAGTTAGACCTTGGACGATTGTCTTGCGGTATAGAGAGATCTTCAGGTCCACCTTGACAGCCACATCGGTCTCTTTATCGGTATCTGATGTTGCAGCGCAAATGGTTTCTTCCCACAGCCGTGTCTCCCGCTTCTGGGTACATGTTGCGAGCTCGAGTGCTTCACGCTATCGCTACATTCATATGACTACTCCGGAGCAGTGGCGGGTTAGTGTCTTGGCACCTGCATCCTGCATCCTGCATCAGCAAGACTTTGGTGACCCACTCAACCAAGGCAAAGTTCCGAATTGTCCAGAATGCGCTAACACACCGCACACTCGTATCTGACATCGATCGTGATGCCGGTATATCTTCACCTTCGGAATACGCATGGATTGCGGAGAGCTGAGCAAGGGTTGTAAAGATCACCACCACGACAGATGATGCTACCCGCGTCCTCGCCTTATAGGATTGTGTATCCTAGGGTTCAGGCGTGAATCGCACCTAGAACATAGTCAAATAATGGAACTCGAAGTACGTGGGTTCTTTACCTCGCGTCAGTATGGCTCATCTGGGCCCAGGCTGGTTTCAAGTGACCGTCAGGCCTCGGATCCGGAAAGACGCGACACCAAACCTTGAAAGGTTTTCGATGGGCCACTGCCACGCCGCACAGAAGCGTGTTGACCACGAAAAGGGACTTGAATTACACCTCAGCGCATCCCGAAAGTCCGAAAGTCCGACGTATTAATCACCAATTGGATGCCACTAAACTTGTCATCCGTCAGCAGTAGCCTTATTATAGGCATTATTCTGGCTTACTTTGATAAAAAGACAGGCGAGCCGTTGTAAGGTCTGTGCTTGGAGCGTTTGCTTCTCGGGTCGCCTTATAATGTCAACGTTGCAATTGGACTGCCCACCCGCAACGGCACTAAGAGCTTATGGCTTTGATGTAGATAACCGGCTGCCCAAGAAAACTACATTGGGTTGAGCTGACTGGGCGACGACAATGTTCAGTGTTGTCTACGACAGACACTTATATCATCAACTAGTCCGCTATGCAGGTTAAACTTGGTTTCCACGTTCTTCCTCACTCTCCCGCCCTTCGTTGGTGTGTGCAGCTCCATAAACGCCTGTAAGATAGACAGGGTATGACCGAGCTTCTTCGATCTTTCTACTCAATACATTTTGTACTTGTTTTGTGCGAACATGGACTTTATCGGACCACACCGTGTTTTAAGCACACCTACATCTATCGTGATTAGCGGTACTCTCTTCCTGGCCGCTTTTCTGTTCTACCGATGGCTTCTACCCAAGCCTATCGCTGGCATTTTTTACAGTAAGCGACGAACACAGCCCAGGCGATCCAAGCTGATCATGTTCCCTGCCATCAGATGAGGAAGCCACCAAGTCGATTTTTGGCGACATCCCGTCCATGCTGGCTCATCTCAAGCAGTCACAAGCCCTGGTCGATTGGCTACTACAACACAACACTCGACATCAATCTCCCATTGTACAGGTGTTTGCAGACCTCTTTGGAAAGCCCATGGTAGTCATTAGCGACTACCGTGAGATTCAGGTAACACTCAGACATCTTCTCATTGACAGTCTCTGACATCAGTAGGATATTGTTATGCGCCGCACGAAAGAGTTCGACAAACCTGATATGATTAGCGATATGTTTTATGGCATCAACGAGGACCATCACACAGTCAAGGTCTCAAACGACGAGTTCAGGTACCAGCGTAAACTTATGCAGGACCTTATGGCACCACAATTTCTTCACAACATCGCGGTACCTCAACTACACTCCAACTTTAAGGACCTGGTCGACATGTGGTCGGAGAAAATGCGCCTTAGCGAGGGTCGACCGTTCTCGGTAAAGCACGATATCTACATAACTGGATTGGAGGCAATATGGGGCGCGGTGTTTGGCAACCAAGGCAGTGAGACTGTCACACGCAAACAAATCGACGTGCTCTCTCGTCAGAAGAACGTCCAGATTCCCTCGTCAACAGATGACGCTGTCGAATTCGCCGAAGTGGCCGCACCACCGGCATTCGATGCAGTTCTCAAACTTACAGATAGTCTTGAGCACGTTGGAAAGTCGCCGTTCCCTCGCACTCTAGGCTTTGCAATGCGGTACTTCCCATCCATCAGCAAACATGTCAAAGTTAAAGACCGTGCAGTGTCCGAGGAGATTGCGAAGGCGGAAAAAAGAATGGCGGAGAACAAGGGCGACACGAATAAGATGACAAACGCTGTCGACCATATGCTGCGCAGAGAGCAGATAGGTGCTGAGAAGCAGCACCGTGCGCCTGATTATCAGTCTAAGGTCATGGTTGCAGAGGTACGTTATCAGCATGTCATTACATGGCAGGTATGGCGCTAATGATGAAATGCAGCTTTTTGGGCTTCTTATCGCAGGTCATGACACTACTTCGACCACGCTTTGTTGGGCAGTCAAATTCCTCGCCGCAGACCAAGCCGTTCAAAGCAAACTCCGTTCAACACTCCAGTCGCTCTATCCCGCCGCACGGTCCGAAAACCGCTTTCCATCCGCACAAGAAATAGCAACGACCCCGAGCAACTACCTGGACGCCTGCATCGAAGAGATCATCCGCTGTGGTGGCACTGCCGGCGTCTTGACCAGAACCACAACCACGGACGTCATTATCCTCGGCCACGCCATCCCCAAGGGAACTCGAATCGTCATGATGAGTCACGGTGGTGGCGTCATGGAGCCTCCCTTCAAGATCGATGATAAGCTGCGCAACGAAACATATCTAAAATCCGACAGCCGCAGGACCGGAGACTGGGACACTGAGAACATACAGGAATTCAACCCTGAGCGATGGATTGTGAATGGCGAGTTTGATGCCTCGGCTGGACCACATATCATGTTTGGAGCAGGACCAAGAGGATGCTTTGGACGGAAGTTGGCGTACTTGGAGCTCAGGCTGGCTATTGTGCTTATTATCTGGACCTTTGAACTGCAGGACGTGCCGGAGAAGTACGCGGGTTGGGAAGCGATTGATCAGCTGACGCATGGGCCGATTGACTGTTATGTTAGGCTTGCGAAGGCTTGAAGCAGGAGAAGGGACGTTTGGCGGATTACTGTCTTAGTTTCAGTTTCCACGGATTTGCGAATTGATGTTCTGGGGTTTAGACCGTTGACGCAGGATAGTACATTCTGATGATATTCAGTCTTCCCTAAAACACGAATTCAACTGTTTGGAACCATCTCAAACAAGGCCTGTTCATCACTATGACATGATGACAACCTTACTTGACTCCATGCAGCACCTGGGTGAGCCCTTGTTTTGTCGCAACGTTCAAGACTGCCGTACCCCGTTCAACAATAGCGAGCCAGAGCCTAATCAACAGCGGGATCGAAGCTACTTGGCATCAGCTCAATCGTCCACAAAGCCTGAGTGAGGCGCGAGTCAAAGACCTTAGCGGCTAGGGCTTGACAGCGCTCCAGATGCTCTGCCTTGACAAGAAGCACAAACTTGACCTGCAGCGCATGGCGTGATTCATACAACCCTAGCATGATCCAATGAAAATCGTCTACCAGACTAATGTACGCTCCTTCTACCAGCTCAAGCATGATTCGGACGACAACGCAGGGACTGCTGTGGAATTGTTGAATGGATCGATGGTAGAACACTGCGAGATCGCTCGCATGGGTACCAAGTTTAGCCACAGGATAGAGTACTCTAAGGTTCTCCTCAAATCTAGCTAGCTCGTCCTCTGAAAACAAGGAGTGCGTGCTTGGTGTGGTTTCTTGCTTTGCCAAGCTCATGGAATGGCCCATGACGAGTATCGATAGGAGCTGCGACAAGTCAACTAGTTGATAACTTGAAGTGTAGCCTATGTGAAGGGGCCAGCCGAGGCGAAGAGTCAGGCAAGGCGTGAGAGTCCTACGACGGCGGTTCAGAATGGAGGAGGCTTCTTGTCGTATGTGCTTCGAGGTTCGCAATAAGCTGACGTCTAGGTCGCGATAGTAGATTTCCGAGCCACGGAAATTCAACTTGCGCCTTGTCTCGGCACATACGTGGTCGTATACCATGAGCTGGAGTTCGGTGGGAAGACGCATGAGTGGGGACTGGCAATGTTAGTGTGATTGTAGTGATTGTAGTGGGGCAATTTTGACTGACAAGAATGGGAGAAATCTGTTTTGCGGAGTCCATGGCGGATTGTTGTGGTTGAACGAAACGAGGGCAAGCTGTCCTGGATGTATTCACGTGGTCGCCTGCTGGGCGCAAAGAAAGTTTGGAGGTAATCAGATGGGGAGAAACGTCGAGGAAGCGAGGAGTAGAGGAAACTAGTATTTCTAGAAGGGACCGCGCGGGGCCTTGGCGCCTATGCAAACGTTTCGGGCACGTAAAGGTGAGAGCGACTTTTAGGCGTGGGCAGACCTGTCAGAACAAGGACCTGCACTACTGAATAGCATCGGACATGTCACGCAAGTAATCTTCCCATATGGAGCACTCCCGGGCAGGCAACTCTTGTGCATACAATGGATCATGCTCCAGTTGATGGACGAATGTTTGCTCAGCATTCTGCCTCTTTTCACTCTCCTCTTCGCCCCAGGCAATCTGCATACGAACCATTGCTTTACGAACGCCCTCTTCCAATATATTTTTGACCTCACTCCGATGCCGTTCAAAAGAATCTTTGTACTCATCCAGGGGAACAGACCCATTCCAATCTTCATTGTGCGAAGTTTGAAATGCATGGGCGGTCCACTCTCCAGGCGCTTCGAAGGTTCTCCCGCAGATGTGCTTGGGACATTGGAAGGGCTCGGCTCGACCGTCGAACTGGTGCCGCTCGCGTGCTTCGATGAGTATCTTTGAAGTAGCTCGTGCCTTGCCAACGTGGCGGAATAGTTGGTAATAGTGATGTTGCCATTCACCAACTGGACCACGGAAGATCTTTGGGGGTAGTAGGACATGTTGCTCGCCAACCGAGTCTACGAGGATATTGCCATCGTCTGGCCGCCGCCAAAGCCTTCTTTCGAGGTAGCCTTCGTCCTCTATTGCGCGAACAATGGAAATCGAGACGTCAATGACCGGCGGATGCATGCGAAGCATCAGATCGAGCTCATGAGGTAGTGCTGTTTCAGTGAGTCGATAGCTGTCTTCGCTCACGATAATACGGGTTGCTCGAGGGAAGCGCGACTGCACAGTCTGCCACCAGTCATGGATGCGGTCCTCTAGTGTCGAGGCTGGCATTCGGGGAGAGCGGCCAGCTGCCCAGTATTGACGTTCAAAATCGAAAAGAAGTGTTGAGCAAGATTCAAGATCGATTGCAAGCTGTTCCACAAGAGCCATGGAATCGGTATCGCAATGTGTTTGCCCGGTGTACCCTCCAGTCAACAGCCATTCGCCATCAACATGGTACCATGTATCTGGATAAGACCAGAAGAGCTTCTTGGCTTCGGTCCTCATGGCAGATGATACTCGCATCAGCGCCCATAAAGTTGGTCGGTCGCATGACCAGAGTATGTGCAATTGCAGCTCCGTTGGCAACATATCGAGGGGTAGAACAGAACCATGTTGGGACGATGGTTGCTCTCTTTTGACCGAGTGTGCGAAGGAGATGCGCGGCTCGCCAAGTTCGGTGACTTGAATATCCCAGTCTAGAGGCTTGTTCCATGGAGCTGGTTTAATGGCGCTCATTGATTGAGACATGATTAAAATCTGATTAGCTTGTATTATGCTCCACGAGTGATGGTGATGGTTAGCAGTATTCAGTAGCTGTGCACTTTGACGTTGGATGCAGAAGCTGGTGCCTGGCTGGAGAGATGGTGAAGTCGGACCTCCGCCACGCTAGCCATCTTGGCACGACAAGGATCATCTGCATCTCGAATTCCATCCCAAAATCTACCGTCGCCGGCCTCGACATCACCTGCGCAACATTGCGCCCTTGAACCAACCACGATGAGTCTCTCAAGCTTCCGACCCGTGTTCCGATCCTTCAAGCCATCAACCCGCATACTCTCTGCCTTCCAGCGCACACCACAATGCCTGCAGCAACGAACACCCGCATACACATCCCCATTCTCATCAACATCGCGCATGCAAAAACGGAGTAAAAAGGGCCCAGGCCTGGATCCGAGGATAAGTACGTTACCCTGCAGGGAATCATCTCAGTACAACCTTCCCCCTCTAATTCCAATCCCGCCTGCAATCACTATCCAAGATCGTCTATCATGACACCACTGTCTAACAATGTCCATTAGCATCAATACGCTACCACCTCTCCCACCCCCTCACCCCACGCCCCCTCCACTTCTCCCGCACCCGCTCCCTCCGCCACTGGACCATCCACCGCGCCTGGCTACTCTTCCTGCGCAAGCGCCGCGCCGCCGAAGCGCTCGAGCTCGAGCGGCAATACATGTCGATGCGAGCTGCATGCGAGCACCTGCGTCTGATGGACAGCAACGGCAATCGCGTATCGGAGGACGAGGCGGGTGGCCAAGGACCGGATGCTGGCACGCTTGGTGTGAAGGGCAGGGAAGTGGGACGGTTGTATCGCAGTGCGATGATTAAGAGGGGGATCTGGGGAAGTGTGCCGGTGGAGTATGGGCGGATTCAGACGGATTTTCCGGGGCGGGAGGGGTGGAATCATGGGTGGACGAGGAACTGAGAAAGGAGGATGCACGAAAAGTAGTATTGGAGAAACATGCAGCAACAATTGATCTTTCGAGATGTGGTATGTAATACTACTAGCACTCCACGGCCCTCCTCTGCGTCTCTACTCTTGCCGAGCTCCAGCACTTATTGCCAACGAGTAGATCCATGCCCCTAAGATATGCACACAGATAGTAATGAGCGGAAGATGACCGTCATCATCGTCATTAGCGACTCAAAGTCCCGTCCTCCAAAGACCCTACGCTCAATATATTTAGCACGAACAGAAGCAACATGCAGCCCCGAGACGCAATTTTTGCAAGAAATGAGGAATGCAGCAGGCGCTCAAAACGCCCAAGTGGCCAAAACAGCCCAGTATACAACGCCGTGGAACACCGCCCAATGCAGCTGCCGACAGAAGGAGAAGTGTGTTGGCTTATAGAATGACGCAGCATCCGTTGCTCTCTTTCTTGTCGACGGAGAGCAGTGCGGCGCGTGTAGCAGCCTCGAAGACGTCATCGACACCATCGCCAGTCAGTGAACTGCACTCGAGGTACTTTCGCGCGCCGATCAGCTCCTTGATCTCGCTTCCAGCCTTGGTGGTCGTGAACTTGAGCGACTTCTTACGCATCTCATCCTGTGCCAGAGGATCGTCGCGGAGATCCTTCTTCAAACCGACTAGAATGATTGGGATGCCCTGGCATCTTTCGCGGGCCTCTTCAGCCCACTTGTGTCTGACGTTTTCCAGGGAGTCGGGCGAGTCGACGGAGAAGCCGATGAGGATCACGTGTGCCTTGCTGTAGGCTAGTGGGCGAAGGCGCTCGTAATCTTCCTGCCCTGCAGTATCCCAGAGCGCAAGCTGTACGGACTTGCCGTCTACTCTGCAGTCGGTGACGTAGTTTTCGAATACGGTGGGGACATAGCGCTGGGTGAAACGTTAGAATGTGACATTGGCAACCGTGCGCTGCTCCGCCGAAGGGAGTACCCACCGTGGGAAAATAACCCAGCGTAAAGACACTCAGAAGACTAGTCTTGCCGCAAGCACCGTCGCCTATGATTACTAGCTTCCTGTGGGTCGTTGATCAGCTTCGGTACGTTATCGAATTCGACCGGACAGTCTCCGGTCTTCGGTGGGATGGTATGAAATAGGAAAGGGATAGTGGAGCATTCAGGTACGAGGTGTATGAGAATACGGCCGACCAAACAGAATAAAAAGTGGACATGGGGGTTCCTGTAGGGCAGGCTATTTTTAGTCGGAGTGTCGTCCGACTGGGATACGCCAACCCAGAGCTTGGACGCGAACCGGGGTCCTGCAACAGCGCCGAACTATTGATGCATGTCCTGGCTGAAGCAACACGAGATGAACAGGACTTGGGAAAGAAGTGGGCAAGGCGGGTAGTTGCAACGATGCGGCCAGACGGACGGAGCAAATGCGAAACCAACAAAACAAGAAACGGGCGGGAAATGCGAGGGATGGAGGCTCAGACCAGGGTAGAAAGGTTTGTAGATCTTACTGAGACATGTACATACCTCCGCATAACGGGCTCGCCATTTTGCTGTTGCGACATTCTGACTGTGCGGTAGAGGCGATAGCGATTGGACGAGAATGGACCCGGCTGGAGCAACCGAAAGAAGTGCTTATAGAGGGTCGACTTGCGCGTTGTCGTGTGGTGTGTGGTATGTGATGGATGATACCGCCCAGACGTCGAAAGCGTGTGTTGGTGTGTCGCCGTGAGGGTAGGTGCCGGAGGATTTTGCGGCCTTCTCAGCTGCCGGAGCGGTGGGTGTGTTTGTTGGAGGCAGCAAACGAGCGATGCTCGGCAGACAGTGTCGCCCAATCAAGGGTTCCACGCGGGCAGAAGCGACAGCGGGCGGGTGGGCGAGAGCGGCGAGGGGGTGCGAGTTGGGTGCGAGTTGGGTGCGGCGGCGAAAGGCTGGGTGCGAGCGATGGGCGGAGAGGGTGAAGGATGCACGAGCTGGAGGTCGCAATGCCTGGCGAGCGGCGGGCGACTGCTTTAATAATGAATCGGACCGGCGTGCGCGCAAGCTGGGACTCTGGCGGCTGGAACACGAATAGCTTAGCGTGGGTCTTGAGGGGGAGGAGAGTCGGCGTGCGGGTGTTGAGTAGCATGTTGGACTGCGCCTTCCCAGGGCTTCCCTTCTGGAAGGCGCGCCAAGCACGACCTGCCGCTAGGGCTGTTACGTTCCGCTTTCCGCAGTCCCATCTACCACAAGCATAACGCCCAACGGCTCCAGCAAACGACGCCGAAGACGCTGCTTTTCCACAACATTCGACGGCCACCCAGCGGAGACGGTGCCGCTTATTGCTCCCAAACGGTGCGTACCGGCCCCTCCAATTACTGCCACCCTCGTCCTTTGCTCCCTCGCACGACCCGCCATAGCTCCTAGCCGCCGTCGTCGCAGCTGTCACCTGGCTGTCACCCCCGGGAGCGATACTGACGTTCAGACACAGCCCGGACACCCCCGCCGCACTCGATTCCATGGCCCAGGGCACCAGAGGCCCAGCAATGTCGCCCAACGGCACCGGCACCGCAGCACACCCGCCCGCCCCCAGCGCCGTCAACCGCAAGAAGCAGAAGCGGCGGGAGAAGGAGGCCGCGCGGAAGGCAGCCCACGAGCCCGAGCCCGAGTCCCCAGCGCCCTCGCGGAACGGCGTCTCCAGCGGCCACAGCCATCTGCCCGCCAGCGCTGCCCACGCCCGCCAGCCGACACCGCAGTACGCCGAAGACGACCTGGACGAGGGGCCCTATGACGACGAGGACAACTACTACTCGGACGAGGAGGTGGAGCACTACGAGCACGCATACGCGAACGGGCACTACCAGCAGGGCTATGCGCATGCGCCATTGCCCGACAGCAGCAGCAAGAAGCCGCGCAGGAAGAAGAAAGGCGCGTCTGCTCCACCCCCGCTCGCATACACGCAGCACGTTGCACCGCGCCACAGCCCCGCACCGAGCCATTCCGTGTCGCGGTCCGGGAAGAAGGATCGCATATGGAACACGTCGACGGCCGAGGAGCGGGAGCGCATCCGCGAGTTCTGGCTGTCCCTCGGCGAGGACGACCGCAAGTCGCTCGTCAAGATCGAAAAGGAGGCCGTCCTGCGCAAAATGAAGGAGCAGCAGAAGCACTCGTGCAGCTGTTCGGTGTGCGGGCGGAAGCGCACCGCCATCGAGGAGGAGCTGGAGGTTCTGTATGATGCCTACTATGAAGAACTCGAGCAGTACGCGCACCACCAGCAAGACGTCGGTCGCTTCTTGCCTGATGCTAATTTCGGTCATGCTTCCAGTGCCCCACACCCCCGCCCCCTCATGAACACCCACCCGCCCCCCGGACACTACGACGAGGACGAAGAGGAGGAGGAGGAGTACTCAGACGAGGCCGAAGAACATGACTACTCTGACAGCGAGATCTCGTCTGACCGCGAATACGACTCCGAGCGCAGCTTGGCTCAACACCACGAAGCCACGGATTTTTTACATTTCGGGAACAGTCTGCAAGTCAAAGGTACTGATAAATACACATCTACTTCGGAGGGCGTACTGATGACGTCTAGGCGGGATACTGACAGTCGCTGACGATCTGCTGAAGAACGATGGCAAGAAGTTTATTGAGATGATGGAGCAGCTGGCCGAGCGCAGGATGGCGCGGGAAGAAGAGGCCCACCAGCAATATCCACACCCGAATGTCCACCCTCGAACGTACAGCGCACATGCGCAGCCTCCCATACAACAAGCGCCAGACGAGTACGACGACGGCTCGGTGGAAGACGACGAGGAAGGCTTCGATGACGAAGACTACGAGGAGGACGAAGAAGACGAGGATGTGCGTACCGAGTGTAAAGTTCCCGAATCAGGCTAACGGGACGTAGGAAGCCATGACCGAGGAGCAGCGAATGGAGGAGGGCCGACGAATGTTTCAAATATTTGCAGCGCGAATGTTTGAACAACGGGTGCTACAGGCCTATCGAGAAAAGGTTGCCGCCGAACGCCAAGCACGACTACTCGAGGAACTGGCCGAGGAGGATGAGAAGAAGGACTTGAAGGAGGCAAAGAAAGCAAAAGAAGCCCAAAAGCGAAAAGAAAAAAAAGACAAGCAGAAGCAGGCTAAAGCAGAGGAAAAGGCCAAACGTGACGCCGAGATCGCTGCTAAGGAGGCGGAACTTAAGGCTGCGGAGGAGAAGCGGCTGGAGGAACAGCGCAAAAAGCGGGACGAGCAACGGAAGAAGAAAGAGGCCGAACGCAAAGCCCAGGAGGAGGAGAAACAGCGGAAGGAAGCCGAACGCCAGAAACGACAGCAAGACGAGCGCGAACGACAACAAGAATCCGAGAGAAAAGCTCGAGAGCAGAAGGCCGTCGAGAAGAAAGCCAAGGATGACGCCAAACGAAAAGAACGCGAAGACCGAGAAGCAAAGGAGAAAGAGGCTCGGGAGAAGAAGGCCCACGACGAGAAGGAACGCAGAGACCGCGAGACGAGGGCTAAAGCAGACAAAGACCGTATACGGAAGGATGAGCAAGCAACCGCTGCTGCGCAAACTCCTGGACCACGAAAAGCTTCGCAGACGGTAGCTCCTGCGCTGCCGCCTCAGCTCCTTAAACAGAATTCTTCGTCGGGAATGCCATCTCCTCATGTGACACCAGCTGTGCCTAAGGCCCCGACCCCAAGTCGCCCTCGCCAGACATCGCAGCATGGCTCGCACGGTTCATCCCCGAAGACCCCACAAGTCGCGCCTGGGACGAACAATGCCACCTCTCCTACATCTCGAGTGCAACTGCCGGTCATGCCAAAGTCCATATTGACGAAGCCACAGGCTCCGCAACAGCCAAACCATGTACACCACGGGCAGCCAGCATCTCCTATGCCACCGATTGGACCACCACCCGGAATGCAAGGGCCGCCCGGGTTGAACATGGGCAATATGCCACCTGGACTTAACGGCTTCCATGCCCAGGGCTCCATGATGCCAAACATGATGGGTCCTCGTGTGGGTATGCCGCCATTTTTCCCACCGCAAGCTGGACCCCAGAGCTTTCGAGGATTTCCACCTCCGGGCATGTCAATGCCGATGCCTCGTGGCTTTCCCATGGATGGACCACCAGGTCTCGGACCAATGCCGGGATTTCCTGGACCAAATGGGCTGCCATCATTTGGTATGGGTATGCCCACGCACTCTCGTCAAGGCTCAGGGTCGTTTGAAAGGCTCTCCAGCATGGAAAGCCCAATCACAGCACCATCGTCACAGCCAATTCAGCGCCCAGCACCTATCCAGCGACCCTCCAGTGTCAAACCAAGTGAAGAGAACAGGCGAAGGCAAGGAGCAGATGTCGACGATCTTGCGGCCCATCTTGGCAGCAAAGCTTTGTTGGACGACGAAGAAGATATACCCGAGATACCAGAGCGAAGACCAAGCGTTCCGCATCACGGGTCTATGAGAAACGCATCAATTGGATTTGGCTACCCAGATGCGCCTCCTTCACTCCAGACATCATATGGTGGATTTGGTGGATCAACGACTGGTAGCATATGGGGCACACCGCCCCTCAACCAGTTTCCATCTGCCGGTGCTCCATGGGGTAACTCACCAACCTCTGGCTTCTTCGGCAACCCTCTGTCGATGAACACGCCACGTGTGTACGAACGTGGTGCAAATGAGCAACGTCTTGTCTGGCTTCGTCGCATGGTCTGTTCAGCGTGCAAGATGCTCACGGCCAGGCAGTCTACGCCAGACGGCTACGTTGACGCCTCGGAAGTGCACCACCAAGTCGACACAATACGCAATCCTCTCGAACCCGCAATAGCACCCGATGAGATCAAAGAGGCATGCGACATCATCGACGGCACGTCCACCAACGGCGGCGGTTCGCTCGAATACAAGCAGATGGGTGACGGTCGTCTGTCACACATCAGATTCGTCGACACGCAAGGCCCTCCACCAACACTTGGCGAGATTGGTAGCCCTGTTCCTGGTCACAGCATGCCAGTGGCTGGCTTTGGAGGCAGGTTCCCTGGTCTTGGACCACAGGGCTTCTAGCATAACTCCAATATCTTTTTTGGTAGCAGTCTCATCAGTATCTGGTAGCCGCCCGGGGCTCCTTTCTGGTTCTTTAAGTAGTTCATTTTCTCACTGCTTCTCCACACTCTGAATGGAAGGCAAAATTCACTTCTTCTCGTGCAGGATAGTCGTTTTGCGTAAGACGATGTGAGGCTAACATTAGGGTCAATTGGCCCTTGTTGCCCATGACTTTCACTTCATGGCATTCTTTTGGAACCCTGACAATATCGCAGACTGGACGTGAAAGCTCATCGAATGCCCTAGGATCAATTTCAATAACCTATGTTGTCACGTTGATACGTGGTAGAAGTAGGAGTGAGGAGTGACGTGAGAATCATGATAGGATGAATGGTTGCATGGTACGTCTTACGGACTCATGCTAGCAACGGGATCTGGTTATTTTCAGCACTTGCTCAGGTACAAGTGCCGATGTCGTCAGGCAGCGGAAAGGACGCTCAGCCCTGCGGAATCCCTGCAAGCGCGTGCGTCATGCATGGCTAGCGTGGAGGGGCCCGCGTTGCATATGCACATCAACACTCTCGCCTGGCGCTGACCGTTAGGTTTCTTCAGCTCTTCGTTCTTCACCGCTACACGACCATTACTATATCTTTCCACCGCGGCCCTCTTGTAAACCGATAGCTTCAAAGACCGTCACGATGTCTAATCCCATTGTCGATGCTGCGCAAAAGCACCCTCCGCCTGAGCGCCATGTCTATACCTATGGAACTGCTGGGGTATGTTAGTCGACGCTGTGGTTGTAGTAGTAGCTAATTGAGTGATCTAGTTCCGAACCAAAGCGTACGATTCCCTTCCTCCCGATACATCGCGTCATACCCCTCATCTATACCATCATCGCCATATCTCTGTCTTCGACTTACACCTGATTTTGACAATTGGAACTCGGCTGACGGCAATAGCGATGTTCTCGACTCGGTCTTGACTCGTGTGGGTCTCGTTGCAGCCCTTAGGTCAAGGAAACTCGATGGCAAATGGGTCGGCGTTATGATCACAGCCTCGCACAACCCTCCCGAGGACAATGGTGTCAAGTTGGTTGAGCCAATGGTATGAATTTGACTCTCTTTGAGCACTCAGGAACTAACGCGATCTTAGGGTGACATGTTAGAGGTATGCTCGTTCCAAACCAGACGATTTGAAGTCGAATGCAGCACAGCCGTCTGACAAACGTACAGGAGTCATGGGAGGTCATCGGCACAGAAATGGCAAACCAGCCTACCCCTGAGGCTGTCTTGGATTACTACCACCGTATCGCCAAGGAGCAAAACATTGACCTAAGAAAACCTGCCAACGTTGTAGTTGCCCGTGATACTCGTGCTTCTGGTGCCAGGCTACTTGGATGCTTGATTGACGGGCTCAAGGCTTCCGGTGCCGAATACAAGGACTATGGGTTCTTGACCACCCCACAACTACACTACATGGTCAGGTGTCGCAATACCGAAGGCACCCGGGATGCATACGGTGTGCCTACAGAGGTCGGATACTACGAGAAGTTCAGCACAGCGTTCAAGCGCGCAATGAACGGCAGGAAGCCCAATGGACACCTGACGGTTGACTGTGCCAACGGTGTTGGTGGACCAAAGCTCAACGAGCTGTACAAGTACCTGCCATCGAAAGAGACGGGGCTCGAAATCTTCGTAACCAACGACAATGTTATCAAGCCAGAGGCCCTCAATGTTGACGTAAGCTTCCAACATATGCTGTGTTAAGTCGGGCTTTGCTAATAGCGTAACAGTGCGGAGCCGACTACGTCAAGACCAACCAGCGGGCACCCCCTTCCTCGAAGACCGGACCTGGTGACCGATGCTGCTCGCTCGATGGTGACGCGGACCGTGTTGTCTACTACTTCAAAGATGAGCAGAACGTGTTCCGCTTACTCGACGGTGACCGCATCGCTACACTCGTTGCATCCTTCTTCGGCGATTTGGTGCGGACCTCCGGACTCGCAGACCAGATCAAGATCGGCGTAGTGCAGACTGCATATGCGAACGGCGCAGCAACGGATTACGTCGAGAAGACGTTGACACTACCTGTCACATGCACGCCCACCGGTGTCAAGTACCTCCATCACGCGGCCCAGAAACTCGACATTGGTGTGTATTTTGAGGCTAATGGCCATGGCACTGCCATCTTCTCACACAAGACACTTGAGGTCATCAAGAATTACGAGCCCAAGTCGCCGTCCGAGGCCGAGAACCTCGAGACCCTCCGAGCATGCATTGACCTCATCAACCAGTCCGTCGGCGACGCTCTGTCTGATTTCCTCCTCGTAGAGACCGTTCTCGCCCACAAGCGCTGGGGCCCACAGGAATGGCTCAATACATACACCGACCTGCCCAACCGCCTCCTCAAGGTCATTGTTAATGACCGCAACATCTTCAAGACTACCGACGCTGAGCGCAAGCTTACCAGCCCTGAGGGTATTCAGCCCCAAATCGACAGAGAAGTTCAGAAGTTCCGCCAAGGCCGTTCGTTCGCCCGTGCCAGTGGAACTGAGGACGCCGTGCGTGTGTATGCCGAGGCAGCCACTAAAGCGGAGGCCGAGGACCTGGCCCGCAAGGTTTCGGAGATTGTCAAGACTGCGGGTGGTAAGTAGGATGGCACTCCTGTTCTAAAATCAACGCCGTTGGTATATGAGGTCAAGGGGCTTGTCAAGCTTTCCGTCACCGAGGTGGAGTTGGAAAGTCTCGACGATATCCAGGATCCACTGCGGCCCTGAGAAGCTACATGACGGTTGATGACTTGACATGATGCACGATAGATAAAAGCGTTGATTTTCTCATAAAAGAATGTGGAAAGATTACACATAGGTGGGCATCTCGAACAGTCCCTATCCCCCGTCCGTTATGTCTTACAAACTGTGTGAAGAGCTAGAAGTGGTCGGGGACAGCATCCTTCACATTTAACAAAACATGCTTGTATCCACCTAAGTCAGCACAGTCCCGGAGGTACACACAGCATCATCAAAGTACTGCCTCAACTAGGTCTCTGCACATGTGGGTAATCTATCAACACGTACAGGCCCCGACGATTCTGGAGAGATAGAACGATACTGTGCATAATATGATCGAACATCCTACCAACCTTAACCCTTGCCTAAGGCTAAGGATTTTCACGAAAAGTTCAAAGCTGAATCAGTGGGGTACTGTCAGGTGCCGAAATGACCGCAAGGATATCGTGAAGTATACGGATGAGCTATGGCGTTGGCATCAAACGGATGCGGAGCACGCCGTATGTTGATGGTCGTCATGCACTGTATGTTTGCCCGAGAGATTGCGACCACTAGCGCTCCATTCACCTCGCGACCTTCCCTCACCGCTAAGGGTATCGTGCTCATTTCTGATCTCCGGTGCGTATTAAATCCCACCTCAATTGACTTCCTGCTTCTCTCCTCCACCACACACTCACAAACAATCTCCATCCCTCAGCTCACGCCCACTACAAGTTCATACCCCAAAACCTTAAGTACATCTCGCCCACCATGAAAGTCCTCATGATGATCGTTCTCCTCACGGCCCTCCTCACGGTCGCATCCGCCAATGAACCCAAGCCCAAGCCGAAGCCGAAGCCGAAGCCGGAGCCCATCCTTGAATGTCAGAGTACCGACACCCGTTGTCGCGCTGATCGCAAGGGCAACCAGTACTGCCCTAACGGTAAATGGGTCGACAACCAAACGTGTGGCTCCAACGAGTACTGTGCCATGGTAAGTGAACCCTAGTGCGCGGCTCACTTGGGCTTGAGTATCTGCTCGACGCCTTCGCGACATGATTATAGTTACATCGCTGACTCCAGAAACTTTCTTTCAGACCAGATATGCATTCTGCGTTCCGTGCAGGACCAAGCAGTGTCCTCCTCCTGCTTAAGTCTCTCCACCTCAGAGATCTCGAGGTCTGCAAGCCTAGCAGCCGCCGATTGACCGCTGTTACTGCGTCCACGGGATAAAGTGTCTCTCACTACTTCTGCCATCTCTGCTTCTACCTTGACGGGTCTCTCACTTCGACATTGCACTAGTCTCTCGAGACACGATACAATCCTTCCCACTGCTTTCCGGTTCCCCTTCAACACACGACACTGCTGTCCTTCCCCAGTTCCTTCCCACAACAGCGACACCACCAGCACCCTCTCACGCCTACTGTCAATTACACCATCAGCATCATGAAGTTCCTCATCTTTCTCACCATCATCGTCATGGTAACCGTTCCCGTGCTTGGCAAGGACAAGAAGAAGCCACGATGCCCTTTCAACGGCGCCCATACTTGCGTCAACTCCAACACAGCCATTAGCGTCTGCCGCGACGGTGAATGGTATGTCCACCAGGTCTGCATCCAATGTGTCTCTACAAGGGCATTCCAAGATGTGTTGAGGTGTTGCCTGATCGTGCCTTTTCCCGCCCCCTTTGGATGGTGTCTGAGGTATGTATGCAATGTGACGGCCGAGCTGAACGTTATTAACGGGGTGACAGAACTTATTCTGGTGGTGGACAACTTATTTGGATTTGTGGGATTTCGGACGTGGAATACATTGGGCTTGGAGCGCCTGATCTTTCAACACATTTCCATACCATGATTCATTCCCCATGATGGTACAAGTGAAAGAAACCATTGAGATATGATCACTTATTTATCCTCGTGCAAAATGACTCTAAATTGATGTTATTCAACATGACACCCATTAACTTATTTCCTTCATTTTAACGCCCTTCTTCACGTTTCGATGGATCCTGAAGCTCCTTACACATGTCGAGACTTACGTAAAAGATCCTAGAATTCCGGTTCTACCTTCATTATGTACTCATTACATACGGGTTCGTCGCTCCTTCCGAGTTGCGGGTGTGCACCGACACTTGGACAAACGCGCCTGCCTCTCACTTGGAATTTACGTTGCTCAACTTGTTCAATAAAACCCTGAGTGAGTACTCCCACTTGTATCTTTTCGCTAGCGTCCCAACGAGATTGTTCGTCTTCGTGGTTACTACTTATACCGTCCCCTTCCACCTCTCTCCACCAACCCACCAAAAGTTGAAGCAACAAGCCATCAACCAGCCTCACACATACTATTCGACACTAAAACGACACCCAAACAACCGGACCTACCTTCTAACACCAACATGAAGCTCACCAGCATCATCTTCGCGGTCGCGGCCATAGCCACCGTCATCCCCAGCCAGAACGACCTGCCAGACCAGATCCCAGACGGGCTCGGGTGCACCAAGTGCGACGTCGTGGGCTCCAAGAAGTGCTGTAAGCAACGTGCAGCAACCATTAGAGAGGTGCCGAACTAATTGCGCTTCCTCTCATTAGTGGCCATGCCAGGATGGGCGTATATCCCGGGTTTCTTCGAGTGCCAGCGCAACGGCGACAACGGCGGCTGCATCGTCTACGTATTCTGCCCCAGTGGCCAGAAGTGTAAATTATGTTCCTTGTTTGATTGCAGACGTCGCTAACGGTACTTAGGTGTCGACAAGCCTGACCATCATTGCGCTTGAGGTTGAGGAGATGAATGGTGCAGGTGGGCATCGGCGGTGATACGGGAGTGAGGGCCAGTATAGGGGTCTAACAATATGGGAGGGTGGCCGTGTCCTGGCTGGTCATAGATGATTGACTAAATGAACACAAACCAAGAGCTGGCCATGTTGCCATATGCTCTCATACCCCATCTCGTCTCTGATCTTCTGTTATTGTTGTGTCACTTACCAAACAGTACGCCACGCAAAATCTCAAATTTTGAAGCTCATCATCCTCGCCATCGCAGACATGGCCGCCAGTAATGCGCGCAGGCCATAGATGTCAACGCTGTCAAGTTGTGATCTCTACAAAAGGTTGTGGATATTGAACACGGCGTAAGCAAGTGTTCGTTTTGGATGCGATTTCGCGAACTACCTAAGGTGCCACGTCGACCTTTTCCCATCAAGAGTTGCACCTCGATTGCCATACGGGCACATTCGCGCACCATGTAAGATCCATACGGTTCACCGTCATGATGGGGTGACGAAATTCAATTCAGGCATATTCCCACTACGAATCGAGCCTACCGACTTGAATGTTGGCGGCCAGCGGCCCATTCACCCTTTGCCCGCCTTTTAGTGCTAACCTGCTCAACACAAACCTCCCTCACTGTCACAAAGTACCGCTAGCGCATGTGCGTGTTCCTTGGGAGTACTTAAACAGTCGTCCGCTGCCCCCTTACTCTTCCATTCTTCCCAAACTACAAGCCTCAACCATCAACATCAAGTCACCGACCCACGAAACTTCAACCCACAATCAAGCTTCAACCCACAACCAAGCTTCAACCCACAACCAAACTTCAACCAACAACCACCATGAAGATCACCAACTTCGTTCTCGCCATCATGGCGCTCTTCACCATCACCGTCTTGGCCAATAAGGGAGACAAGTGCGACGGCGCTTGTAACCGCGAAGGCTCCATGATTTGCGGAACCAGTATGTACCCATTATGTTACCTCCTCAGGGTTATTTGCAAATTATTGACCCTTTCGCGAAGAGAAGCGCACCGATATGTGGGTGTGCCGAAACCACTGCTGGGTCTGGCAGGGCTGTGACAACAGCGAGCGGTGTGAGTGCTGAAGAAGATCTTGGTATGAGTAGATGCTGAATGAACCCATATAGGTGAACCGAAGCCCGAGGCTCATTGCGTGCACAGGTAGGAGGGAGATGGACGGGTAGACGGCGGTGGATGAGGTACACGGGCTGTGGTACCTAGGTATATTCGTCTCGAGAATCGATGAGACCTGACGGATGGGTAATGCTTAGGCACGTCATCGAATAATGACAGAATAGTATCTTAATGTGACGAGCTGACAATTTGAACAAGAAAAAGGCCAGTCGTTATTATGAAATGTTGGTTTGATCACACCTGGACATGAATGACACACCGTATAACGACTTGGAAGCGAGCTCCAAATTCGGCCCAAACAATTGACGAAGATCTCAATTCGGGCCCGATATAGGCATCGTTTGCGTGATAAGAGTACCGCGTTTCCACTCCAACAGTGTCTCCACGCGCACGCAACACTTCACTGCAGCACCTGCTAGCCTTCGCAAACGACTTCTATCCCGCGCAAACGTAACGCTATGAAACGTGGTATAAAGCCACCGTGCAGCTCCCTTTTTCTCCATCCACCCACATCCTCCGCCTGCCATACGCATCCAAGTCCTACCTTCAAGCCACCCTCAATCTTCAACAACCCTCAAACAACTTCTCTCATCAACAACCCTCACGATGAAACTCACCAACATCTTCCTCGTCATCATGGCCGCCGTCACTGTTACGGCTAAAGAAGAGCCTGCAGACTCCCCATGCCGTAAACATATCTGCTGGCGTCGCGGCCTCATGTTCTACAAGGAAGTGCAGGTGGCGTAGGTCTGTCTTTTGATCTTGTTCCTCCGGTGCTAATCATGTCAGTGAGGACTCGGCTGGACCTCAAGATGGAAACGGCGGATCAAAGTGATCACTGGCATTGGTGCGCGCTGAGGATTGGAAGTGGGACTGTGGTTAGCATGGGTCTCAAGATTCGCTTTGATATGTGCTAATTGGGTGAAATCTTAGGTGGTGTAGAGCATCAGCACACATGGCATTGTAGACATCAGGTCGGTCAAACCGCCGTGGTTGGATTTGGAGCCTCTAAATTTGGGCATAATTTGGAGGCAAATTGGTCTTGGTTCGAGTGCATTTGGTCTATTGCAAAGACGATGAATCAATGATGAGACTATCCCAGGCTGTTCGTGCATCACATGGGCTGTATATATTCAGCAACATTTGAGCTGACTTTGCTGTCTTTTGTAAGCTCGTATCGTGAATGTAACAATGGTTTCTACAGGAACAATACGTCTTTCATAGAACCTCAAGTTCAACATAGTCGCACATCAGTCCGATCATTCAACAATTGTAGCTCCACCACTCAGCACGAATTTGATGACCTCTGCCTTACCCTCGCGGCTCTCAATTTCCAGGTCACTTCCGCAACCCGGATTCCAAGATCTTCAAGAATCGCCGTGGTTTGAGCGCGAGGGCAAGCGTTATCTGTCCTTTGTCTCCACTTGTCCTCTGTCTCCACTCCAAGATATTCACAATGTGCACCATGCTAGTTGACCCTAAAGTTCACCTGCGACTGCTTGATTTCATCTTTTTATCTAATGCTAGCGCATCTGTCCTTCAAGCCAAGTACACACAATGTTATCGTTGTTCCATGCCTATGTTCCCGTTTCCCTTAACTCTTGCAAAGTCTATGTTATCTACTAACAACAAACAACTCTTTCAACATCCACCATGAAATTCTTCCTGACTACACTCGCCATCGCGGCGGCCTTCCAAGCCGTTTCCGCCAACCGCAACGGCCGCGGCTGCAAAGAAACGTGTATTCCCGGGTCCCAAGCCCGCTGCAGTAAGCTCATTGACTCGATTCTGAATGTTCTCGAACACTGACTTCTCTTTTCACTTTTGGTGAACCAATCCAACGGTGCCTCTCACGAGAACATTCAGATTTGCAAGAACGGTTGCTGGAAAACCGTCGAAGACTGCTATGAGGGTTTGTCCGACAGCCTCAGGTTCCCGTTCCATAGATCACGTGCCCTTGGGGACAGTCTAGCCTGTTTGGGCATAGCCCCCACAGTGTATATAGTCCATCTCCATTCTCTCACCCGTATGTAGCAGTTAGTTAGCACCTCATGCATTACACTGCCACTATTCCATGCGCTATCTCCTCCGTACAGTCCATCAATTCATGAGCCTGGCTCTACCTCCTAGCTTTTGCCCGTACTGAAAGCTTAGAGGCCGCTGTTCCAACCCAAATTCGGAGTTCACCATCCGCTTGCGCACCAGCAGCCAGTAAGCTGTCGTATGCGACGTACAAGCGCGTACCACATCCGCTTGCGCACTGACAGCTAGTAAGTTGTCGCATGCAACGTACAAGCAAGTACCTATATCTATCTGCTTGCGCGGCCGCAGCTAATCAGCTGTCGCACGCCACGTACAAGCGAGCACCTACGGTATACCATACTAACGCCATAGGCACCTCCGACGCAGCTTAGATCCCAAAGCTAAGCGCTGACGGCTCCAACTACAAGAAATGGAAGGCCGCAATGGAGATCTACGCCCAAATGCTAGACGCTAACGACGTTCTGAACAGCACCCTAGAACAGCCCAACAAACCCAGCTACAAAGGCCTTATACCTGATGTTAAGCCGCTTAAAACGTCAACAATTAATCTTCAAAACCCTAAACACGTCGCGCGCATGCAGACTTTAAAGATTTTCTACAAGAATTAGAAGGCTATTGACCACTCTATTAAGGACAAGGCTAAAGAATAGGCTGCACTTATCAAGGCCTAGATGAAGATAAATGCATCTATCGATATAGCCCTCCTGCAGACACTAAAGTACTTCGTCGCTTTAAGAAGAAGAGACTTAATAGAGCCTGCACAGCGTAGACTAAGTTCTTTAAACTCTACTACTCTAACTGCCCTAATACTCTTAAGTTTAACAACAAGTTCCGCTCTTTCCTTAATTAACTAAAAGAGATAAGTCTTGAGCTGCCTAAGAAGTTGTTAGATTAGGTCTCAAGATAGCTTCAGATAGATCAATTTCAAGCCCCTCATCTGATTGATTGGATTGATAGCAAGTCTGTGCTAACTTGGTGCTAGGTGTCAAGACGGGTAGGTTTATCAAGAAGAAGTCGGCTGCGAAGATCAAGACTGAGGTCGCTGAGGAGATGTTGATGGAGGATGCTGGTCAGGTGGAGACGGACTTCGGTGAGGAGGAGGTTTGAGGGAAAGAGCAAAATGGTGGTGCATGAAAGGGTGAGATGGCATGCATTGGTGGGAAGGCATGGATGGATAGACGGATGAACGAACGAACGACTTCAGCACAGCGTGAAATAACGCATGGTTGCTCTGCGGATCTGCAACAGAGCTTCTAACAAAATGAATGCATGATTTGGATCTGACCGACTGCGCCGTATTTGCAACGTGTACAGTTTGTGCGCATTGCAAACGAGTAGTGAAAGACGCAGTGAATACCAACTCATCCCCCAAGCACAAATCCAGTGCCCCATCCCCCGCACCCTTGACTACGCCCTCTACAGCCCCCGCTAAAGCCTATTCAACTAGTAGTATTTGTACCGCATACTTTTGCAAATCATTCAGCAGAACGACGGCAAAATAGCTTGAGCAAGTAGACTACGTCAGGAAACACGACAGTGCTATTATTTGGTAATCCAGGGAGAACGAAGATTATGATTTGCCCATTCGGTTGATTACCCATTAAATACTATGCCTTTAATCGTGCTGCCGCACAACAGAGCCTTGGAAATACTCTTTCCACATCTCGAACTCGAAAATTGCCTCTTCAAGTTCCTTGCGCTCTTCCTCTCCCGCCCAACAAAACACACAACACCCACTCAGAACTCTATCAGAACCGAGTTCCAATTCACATTCCTGTCATCGATAAGCACTAGTCTCGTACTCGACTAACCGCTCAAACTGCTCTTCCAACGCAACCCCCACACGTGCCCAGTCACCTTTTTGGACGGACTAGGGACGAGGGTAGAACAAATGCCCCACATTTTGATGCGGAAGCCTAAAAGAGGGACTGGTTGAAGTGTGGGAAGGCAAGGGAGATTGAGGAGGGATTGGAGGACTTGGGGGTCCATGAGTGTGCCGTAGACGAATATGGGCCAAGAGAGGAAGGGTGCGGTGGGGGTGCTTGTTTGGGGTTTTGCATAGCGGGAATGGTATTTAAGAGGATCAAAAGCGCTTAGGTGGTTTGGCCGTGGTGGGGCTATTTGGACTATCCGTTTGGGTTGGCGAAGAGAAGGGGGTGGCGGGGGTGGGGGTAGGGGTGGAGATGCAGGCATGTATGTACTAGATTGTAAGAAATAGACTGGTCTAAACAAGTCTGATCTAAGCAAAGACTTGACGATATCAAAGATGGAGTTGCAGTGTGAATTTATATTTTCCGTTGGCTGGTGGGGTGGGCTCGACCACATGACGTTGGGATGATGCGCCCGTGCGTACGGCGGCCGTCGTGCTGCTTTTTTTTGGGGGGTTTGAGCATAGAAGAGCGAAATCGTAATAGAGACTGTGCTGCACTTGAATACTGGTGGAGAAACCGTGGCTCACTCTACGGGTCTGCTTTAGGCATCGTCACGTCACGTGCCGTGCTAAAGGCCACTTTCCCTGTTGAGGGACCAATCACGCGGGGAAGCGAGATAAAGCCTGTGGCATCTTGAGAAACGGTCTTACTCTTTGTTCTCGACTCTTTATTCAACTCCACAACCTACCGACTAACAGCCACTTTCGCTTTCGGCCAACAGGAGGCTTTGTTTTACACACCTCTGGCGCCAGACTATAAACCGCACACAGCTAGGTGCTCTCTTACCACCTTCACTATCACATGGCTTTCAACTCCGTCGCCCAGGCGCTGCGCCCTATCAATGTGGTTGTCTGGGGCGAAGAGGCAATGGGCTTCCTCGGAGCTGTAACGCTGCTCAATGTATGTCTTCTCCTCAGCTTGCTGAAACATTTACTTACAAACGTTACTTAGAGCTATATGCTAGTCCCTTCGGATTCAGAATACGACCTCGCTGCGCAGAAGTTGGTTGAGGCAGGCTTTCGCCTCGCCCTATGGACGTACGCCATAACGGATCCACAGCTTGTTCGCGATGACGAGATAGGCCGACGGACTTTACTCAGAGGGGATGATGGATACGGGAACTTGGATGCCAATTCGTTACGGTTCCAGTTTCCAACAGGCTTTTCTGGCCCAGAAAGAGTCGTGTTGCTTCGAAGCACATATGTTGGCATTCGACCCCCGAGCGATCCTGAATCGATACAAAGATTCTCTTGCAACGACAACTTGTATTATCCTGACGCAGCTCTGCTCCTGGAGGGCTTTGTCAAGACTCTGCTTCAGGAAATTCCAGGCTCTTGGCGCTACTTGTTGCAGGCTTGGGCTATAGCCTATATATATGGTATGCTGATGGTTGAAGACACTGTACTAGATTCCTGCGACGATGAAAGTGTCAAATTGTGGTTCAACGAAAGAATTCGCCGGGGGAATGGTGGTCTAGACAGAGGTACGGTCAGTAAGAGAGCGGGAAAAATTTCGAGCTCCAACTAAGTACATCAGCGCTTTGATAATCGAGCGTATCTATATCAAGTATGCCTGAACGCTCCAAACCGAAGCATTTTGTCACACTACCCCATAATGCTCTAGATTTGTGGTATACAGTGCTGCTGACAAGTAGCCAGTCAGTCAATCTAACATCCGCCTAACAACAAATCCATTGGCTTAAAGACCTAGGTCATACTGACTGACAATTGGTATGTATAGTGGTCGGCAATATGAACTGTAATAATGGGTAAGACTTTCTTGTTCTGTCTACAATAATTGTCTGCTTTCTTTAGACCGAGGCGAAAGTAACTTGAGAAATTATATTTGAGATCTATTGTACATAAGGAAGAACTTCAGCAACATAGCACGTGCTTCGGTGTCGTCTCTGGCCATGCCTCGCTACCCTAGTTTGTTTTCACACTTAAACAATTTCCAACTTGAAATCATTGACTAATTCACCTGAAAGGAGGAAGAGGCGGTGGTGGTAGTGGAGGCGGAGGAGGTGGCGCGCCACCACCATTGCCAACTACTGGCTTCCTCGCAGTCATCTCCATATTTTTGCCCATGGACGGAACCCCTGTGCTCCTGACCATATCGATGATGCCCATCGCAAATATCGCCGAGAACCAGAGTTGCTATCAGTCAGTCCAATCCAGATTGACAATGGACTGACAGCTGTGCACGAAGCCGTACACGCTAGTGTTGCTATAGCAATATAACAGCAAGCCTCTCTAAGGCTCGTGCGTACAGACACAACAAGTATAGCTATGCTCAAATCTTCAACTTGTCCTTGTTTATGATGAGATATATGCGTGCACGGATGTCAGTCCGTTGTCCGTCTGGATTGGACTGACTGATAGCAACTCTGCCGAGAACGCAAATGCTAGCCATTGTAGAACCTGTAACGCTGTACCGGGTACTATCTGAAGCTCGCTCGTTCCAAGGAGTTTGATTGAATACTGCAATGCGCCAAATGTTTGCGTCGTCGACAGAGCTGCAGCAAGAGCTAGAGCAGTAGATAGCCAAAGCGTAGAAAATGTGATGCGCTCGTAGAGTCTTGTACGTTGCGGCTTTGAAGAGCGACTTTTCAGGGTGAGCTTGAGTAGGACGAGAGACCCGAGGCTTACGAGGGGAACAAGACGCTTGCAATGATGAGTACATTGAGCGCCTGTGATTGAAGAGCTAACGTGCTCCATATCAAGGGTGCGATAGAAGGGTGTCAGCCTGGCACCTTAATTCACATGGTACACTGTGGACTGCATCTCCACGTGACTCTTAGTCACTGGCTTACTCATCATATTGTGTATACAATCGCTCTATATAGCTCTCTCAATACAACAACCTTCTTCTCACATTTGCCCTGTCTCCTACATCCGACAAAGGGCTGCGGTTTGCAGCATCGTTAAGAACGCGGGCGACTAGGGCGTCCTTCAGGCCGCCGGAGGTAGAAGAGCAGTCTAGATCTGCAACATCGTCGCCAATGCATGCTCCTGGCTTCTGTTAACAAATTTGCATGTAGGCCAGCCAAGATAGCCATACCAAAGTATCCAATGCGTATGTGAAAGTATTGGGCAGTACTGTTAGCCAAAACTAGTGGTAGACTTGGTGTCCGGATGTCGACCAAGAAAAGGTTCATGATGCCTGGTGATGTTGATATACAGCCGGTAAGAGAAAGTACTAAATAGTCGTCAGAACTACTATTCTGGTTAATGCAGGTAATAGAATGTGTTACCATAGAAAAGAAGGATTGGGACTAAGAGCATGTAGACGCCGAAGCGGATGCCAACTCTAGCCATAAGCATGGTGAGAAAAGGTTGGCTTGACTGGTCGATGACCTGATGAAGAAATGGACTTGATGATTCGTAGTGATAAGTGTTCGGCAGCCTCCAGGTCCTGCCCGTGAGAGCACCCCGTATTGAAAGATGAGACCGTTTTGTATTAGCAAACACTTGTTTGGCGTAGTCCTGGCTATCCTCGGCTCTAAAGTAGTCTCATTTCTTGTTACGGGGTGGTGTAAGGTTTGATGAGGGGAAAGTCCACTTCAATGGCACACTAGCACTAGTTAGCACAGCTGTACAGGCAAGGCAGGCAGTCACAATCACGTCAGGACATCTGGCAATAAAAGCTGAGGGCAAGTATGTATCCAGGTACTCGGGGTCAGCCGAACCGTGGAACTTCACTTCCGAGGTCGCTTCCAAGATTATCCAAGAACAATAACCCAATCTTGTACGCGAGCCAGAACCAATTGTGCAGGTCCACCAAACCACAGCCCCAGAGTTCCATGCACCTAGCGACGCTTGCCCGCATTTTATGCCGAGCTTAGGCTGTTTGACTAACTTTCCAAGGTTGCGTAGTGTTTAGCCTATCATTCCAAGAATCCGAAAAGGCGCATATCAAAGAGATGCGTGAAATGTCTTGCAGGACTTTATGCATGTATCTGAGAGAACACGACTCGAGCACATCATCTCAGCCAACAAACCTTGGAATTCGAGCAAAAGACTGACACGGGACTTGCGAACAATTCTATCAACACACATCGGTGCCGCACCACCCATAGATCCCTAAAGTGTTCCACGGTTCACGAGTAATTTTTTTATGGAAAGAATTAAAAACTCTCCTACATTAGTAAGAGAAAATCTGCTTCTTTTGTCTCATATTCATATAAAGCCAGCCTCAGCCCCTCTATCTTCTACATCCCTCCACGCACTATCGCCAACATCCAAACCGTCCTCTCCAACAACTTCCACCCACACCATGAAGTGCTTCACCATCATTCTGGCCGCAACGGCACTCTTCGCTTGCGCCGTCACGGCCAAAACGGACAAGTCCTGCCGCGGCGAAGGCGCAATGAAGTGCAACCACATGGTCGACAGTATAGGTATGTCTACACGTGTTGAAGATGACTCAAAGATTCTAATCGGATCATTTTATAGCGTACCAATTCGGGGTCAAGAGGGGCGAAAGGATCGATATTTGCCGCAGTGGAAAATGGGAGACCAAGGAAGAATGCCGCATGGGTAATGTTTGTGGGTTTACCTACAAAATTATATCACACGCAGTCCGATGCTAACACATAACGCAGGCACGGATCGTAATTTTATAATCGCTTGCTCATGAGTTTCCCTGTCGGCGCCGCCAAAGCCTTAATGACCAACGAAACTGGTGTCAACGTGACGGATGGGGGGAAAGATGCTCAAGTTTGCGTCCACCCAGGCTGCTTTCACGCCTTAGAGGGAGTTTTTGCCAAAGTTATCATGGCGGTGGCCGATCATCTTGTACATATACTAGTCAGACCACTTGCACATATGTTTAATGGTCTGATTTGATACCTGAAAGGGTTTCTTTTGTGCTTGCCATCCAGCTCTAATTTACCCACATCACACCAACACCACTTCTACCTTCCATCTCAGACACAGTAGTCGAATTGATGGTCTCAGCTATAGCGTTGCATCATGAAGGGGTTCACACACCACAATGTAGACTCGAGTAATCACAGGCGACTTCGGAACAGGTAATCGGAAGGGCGTTTGGCTTTGCATAGCTCGAGGCGTTTGGCATATGGACTCTTTTCAACTTCACAATGCGATCGAAGACACCCCGAAAGCGGACGTCCTGGAAAACGTGAGTCCATACAGACCGATCCTCAACACTTCGTCGACGTCGTCGGCCGCCGTCATCGGAAATTAGGATGGGAAGGCCCTCAACAACTTAACTTCCACAAGCGGGGACGGTAGATATATATTCGATTCCTCCACCTCTTACATCCATACTACCTACTCCAAACCTTCTGTGTCCATTCCTTCTCTCTCACACACAAGCGAGATCCAACACAACTTCCAACACCAACATCAAACAACATGAAGCTCATCACTTCCGCCATCATCCTTGTTATCATGCTCCTCGTGGCCAACCCTGCACTCGCCAAAGACCCTAAGCCGTCCTGCAGCAAGTGCGACTTCGTAGGCGACAGCTACTGTGCCAGTGGCGAAATCAGCATGGTCGTAGTCTGCAGGAAGGACGGTGACAAGCTCTGCTGGTGGAATGACCGCAGGTGCGAGGGTCATGGAGGCTGTACGTTTTATTGCGATCTTACCGCGGAGTACTTGTGTCAGATATCAACTATATCAACCGTCAAGCTACAACGGCGAGAAAGTCGGCCTCTTTGCGTGCAACAACTTCACTGACTGCGATGATTGTTTAGGCGTCGGTAAACAGGGCAGCGCAAAGTGCAAGGACGAGTAGGATCAGGCGGAAGGATATCACGGATATCGCGGCACGGCTGGATAACATCAGGCTGATGTGAAAGGATGGCATGTGATGAAGGGAAGCTGGTGCGATGCACATGAAACTCAAATCAATCCACTCACCCACACATCGACTGTCTTTGCAAGATGTTACTGTTACGAGGCTGGAACAGAAGCTTAGAGCTCTAAACATCTTCCCCGTGATCTTCATGTATGAGGGGAATTCCGAGTGTGTCGAGAATGGCTTCAGAACGTATTTCCCTACAGCACTGCAGTGCCGACGTCTGGACCTAATGTCAACTGGACTCGTGAGAAGTGTGATCGAGGCATGACTTACTATCCGCATGTGCCCAGGCTGTGTGAGCCAATTGTAGATTCCCAAGGGACACCGTTCACGTGTGTTACAACTGCCACTGGCCGGCCAGTTCCGAAGCATTTTCAGTGGCTGAGAGGGCCATGCAGACCGCCTACTGATTGTCAACGAACTACCGCCATGCTTTTCGGGAGCGAGGGCATGAGAGTTTGTTTCAAAACGTCCTTGTCGTACGTTTGTACCTGTGATAACGAGACCGCCTGCCGAATTCCCGAATGAAGATGTTTCCCTAGCCTCGAGTGGCAAACAGACCATCGAATGTCTCTCAACTTTCCTGAACTAGATCGAATTTAACACGTGCATGACAATCGAGGAAGCGAAGCCGAGCCCCGTAATTCGTCGCTCAGCGCGTCGAACGCTCAAGTCGACCGACAGCAGACCGCATCGCTTAGGCCTTTCTATCACTAGGCTTCTATCACTAGGTTTCTACCACCGGGGTGATTGCAAGGAAGCGGTGTCGCGGCGGCCAGCTTGTCGTTAGCGCGTCAGAAGAGCATATATAACTCCCCTCCTGCCCTCCTACTCTTCACCTCACACCAACTCTCAAGATCCTACACCTTATCAACAAGAACCTCAAGTAAGCACGTTCCAACTAGGTCTCAAGCCCTTTACTCACCTCGAATAACAGCGGACATCACTCAAATCAACCAAACCCAAACAATCAACAACCAACAACATGAAGCTCTTCACCACCATCTTGGTCCTCTGCGCTGCGGCTTTCGTCGCCGCCAACGGCCGACCCGGAGGTCCCAATAGCGGCCCATGCGTGGCCTGCTCCACGCCCGGCGACCATTGCGCAACCGTGGGCTCCGGAGAGAAGGTCAAGATCGTAAGAACCTCCGTTTCCGAACCCATTCTGAGATCGATGTTGACCTGCACTTAATAGGCTTGCCAGGGAGGCTGCATGTCTGTCATCGAGCGCGGCGCTCAGGTTGCGTGCGAGTAGACGGAGACTTCAAGTATGGCGGGATTGGGATTTAGACAATGACAGGATAAGGGAATCTTGATGCGGATGGATCCAATCTTGTCTTGGCTTGCATGGTGAAGGGAATATGCATGGAATCATAGGTCGGAATAGACCTCAACACTGACTTGTCTGACGGTAATCAATCAGCTTTCCTCATGAAGTGTCAATACTTGTGACTGGTGATGTCCTCTCTGCCAAGGGCATAGCTGTGTTTGCGTCACAGAGATCGAAGCCTGCAGGCCACCCAGTGGATGTACATGTGTATAGAAGCATGTTGAGTGGTCTGGGTGCTCTCACCGTCAGCCGATGACACTGAGTGATTAGCGTGTCTTACATAAGCCAATCGAAACATGCAACCGCGACAGCTGTCAGCCTCAAGCAGATGTTTGGTAACTTCAAGCCGATGTGTATCCCGAGCAAGCGATTCGTCAACCAATAACATCTGAGACAGCTTACTGTCGGATCTTACGGCACTGCCCTGTCCAATTAGATGTCTTACCTAAGTACCACTTTCCCGAGGCATGAAAGTTTGGATTAGACTAGACACCCTCCAGACTCAGGAACGCGCAACGGCTGCGCAGAGCCTTGCTTGTCTCCAGAGGAGATTGCCAGACCCCACAAACCGTTGAGCGCCTCTCCAAGCCATGACTGGAAGATTTTCCTCTCCCCGGAGCCAACACGAGGGTTACACAGCCCGGTCTGAAGGATGTGGCGAGGGGTTTGCAATGGCTCAACCTCCACAAAGGGTCCGCGAACAGCTCTGGAGATCTTCCGCGAAAGGGGCAGCACGCGTTGGCGTCTCCCATGTTCTCGACCAAAATAAAGATGCCGGAGCCGCGACAGGGAGAGGATGCATCGGCGTTTGCACGGCGCGAGTGCAAGCCAATGAGTGGACGATGCAGGGTCCAGGTGCAAGGAACAACCGTGCGTCATCTGGCTTGGTGGCTTGCCCTTTTTGTCAACGGCTATCGGCTGCGAACCTTTTGGCGCTGATCTCGCGACCTCTCTGTCTCCATCACGAGTTCGTTGTGGGGTCACGCTTCCTCTTTCTTCCTTTTCCTGGGGTTCGATTTCAGGGTCCAACTATCCAAGTCCTTCATTTCAAGGACGAGTCAAGACGGCAGTAATGCGGCGTGGAGCATCCAATCCTATCATTCGTTACACACATACCCGTTAATTCGCGGTCTGCACACAATTTGACACCTGACTTTCACGCACACGAACACGACCTACACTTTGATACACACTCAGCCATACTTTGAAGGATGGCTATGTTGCTCCCGCGGGCCGAGAGCACAGAGGAGAAGTTCAAGGACCTTCTCGGCGACAACCCGTTGGGCGCGAGGGTAGGCGACGAAGCACTGGCTCTCACGAGCGCCGGCTAACTGCAGCAGGTCGACCAAGACTCTGTCCTGATCGCTATAGGCACCGCTCTCGCCATCACCAGCGCCATCTTCCTCGTCTTCCTCCTGTTGCGCCCCTTCAACACCATCGTATACGCGCCCCGACTACGCCATGCCGATGAGAAGCACCGACCGCCGCCCATGGGCAAGAGCCTTTTTGCCTGGTACAAGCCCGTCTTCAAGACCAACGAGGACGCGTTCGTGCACATGATCGGCTTGGACGCCACCATATTCCTGCGATTTGCTCGCATGTGCAGGAATATGTTCATCGTCCTAGCTATTGCTGGATGTGGTATCATCATCCCAGTCAATGTCTCCAAGTCGATTCAGATCCAAAACAATGCGCACTGGCAAGCTGCATCCGCCATGGTCTTAATGACGCCGAGGCAGTTGTATGGCGGAGTTCTGTGGGCGTTCGTGGCTGTCGCGTACGTGTTCAACATCATCGTGTGCGGCTTCTTGTGGTGGACATACCGGGCGGTGCACCGCCTGCGAAGGACGTACCTCGAGGGTCCAGAGTACCAGACTAGCCTCCATGCCCGGACCCTGATGATCAACGACATCAACAGGAACTTCCGCAGCGATCAAGGCCTTGTCGAGATCACAGACAGCCTGCGCACAACCCCCGAGGTTCCTCGCGCTTCGGTCGGCAGGAACGTGAAGGACATTCCCGATCTTATCGAGGAGCATGAGAAGGAAGTCGTGAGGCTGGAGTCTGTTCTGGCCAAATACCTCAAGAACCCTAGTCAACTGCCCGCCACGCGCCCGCTGTGCACGCCCAGCAAGAAAGACCCGGAGTATACAGACAAGAAGCAAAAGGTCGATGCGATCGACTATCTCACGGCTCGGATACAGCGGCTGGAATCCCAGATTAAGGAAGTCCGTGACACAGTAGACAAGAGAGACGCTATGCCGTATGGTTTCGCGAGTTATGAAACAATCGAATCCGCGCATAGCGTAGCATATGCGGCGCGGAACAAGCACCCAAAAGGTACCACTGTTCGCCTGGCTCCCAAACCCAAAGACATCATCTGGAAGAATTTGCTCCTGGATTCCAAGACCAGGCGCTGGAGACGGTTCGTCAATCGCCTTTGGATCACGCTACTCACACTTTTGTACTTCATTCCCAACGCCCTGATCGCCATCTTTCTATCGAAACTTCAGAACCTTGGTCATGTTTGGCCGGCCTTCCAGATCGAGTTTAACAGGAATCCAAAGTTCTGGGCAATTGTGCAAGGTCTCCTCGCACCTGCACTCACCTCGCTTTTCTACTACGTCCTTCCCATAATCTTCAGGCGGCTGTCCATCAATTCCGGGGATCTCACGAAGACATCCCGAGAAAGGCACGTTACGGCACAGTTGTACAATTTCTTCGTGTTCAACAATCTTTTTGTATTTTCGTTGTTCTCGGCGGTGTTTGGAATAGTCTCCAACATTGTCAAGCTCGCCCGAGACGAGCATGTGCCTTTCATGGACATCCTCCGCGACATACACTTGCCCGACAAAACTATGCTCACGTTGTGCGACGTTTCGCCCTTTTGGGTGACCTGGCTCGTTCAACGTAACCTTGGTGCAGCCGTCGATCTGTCGCAAGTTGTGAACCTGGCCTGGGGTTCTTTCTCGCGCAAGTTTCTCAATCCAACACCTAGGGAGCTCATCAACCGTACCGCGCCTCCGCCATTCGACTACGCCAGTTACTACAACTACTTCCTCTTCTACTCCACGGTGGCACTGTGCTTTGCCCCATTGCAGCCGATTACGCTAGTCGTCGTGGCATTCTACTTTTCAATCGATTCTTGGATGAAGAAGTACCTCCTCATGTACGTGTTTTGCACCAAGAACGAATCAGGTGGCGCTTTCTGGCGCATACTGTTCAACCGCATGTTGGTCGGCACCATGTTGTCTAACTGTATCGTCGCTATGTTGTGCGCTGCTCGTGGCTACGAGTCCAGATGGACAATGCTTGGCGGTATGATTCCTCTGCCACTTGGACTCTTAGCGTTCAAGTTCTACTGCAAAAACGCGTTTGACGACTCGTTGAAATACTACACGAAGGGAGAAGTCGCCAAGGGTGGCGAAGCGCCAACGCCGATTGACAAGGAGTCGCGAAGGCGAGATCGTGTTGCCGTGCGTTTCGGGTATGTTGCCACGTATCTGATGGTCAATTCTATGCTGACACCCAACCAGGCATCCAGCGCTTTATCAGAAGCTGACTGTTCCCATGGTGCACGAGAAGAGCAAGCATCTTCTTGCCGAAGTTTACCGCGGCCGCTTGGACGGAGATGTTGGCGACACAGGAGCGTTCAGCGACACATACACCATGAAGACCATGAATAAGGGACAACCTGGCAAAACAGCCACCACGACCGGCCCCTTCGAGTTCGTTTCGGAAAACAACATGGACTTTGAGAACTTCAAAGACCGGCCTGAATTCAGCGACGAGCACGGTGGTGAAGGTTCGGTGTACGGTGGCAGCATCAGCCGTCCAGACACACCGGGATCAGCATTTGGCGACAGTCAGAGAGGGAGAAGCACGTCTAGAGATTCGGCGCGGACAATGAACGACGAGCCAGGGATGACCTACCCGGCTGGATATCACCAAACACCCAGCAATTTGCGCGAGTACAGTCCCAGTCCAGGCCCACTGGCACGCATTGAGAGCCACTCCAGCCCGTACGAGATACCCGCGCAGACGAATCTGCTGGCGGGAGCAGCACCGATGGGTCAACAACATCCATCAGGACATTACACACCATACAGTCCCGACAGAGGCGCCCAGCAGGACTATTTCCGGAGGTAGTGAAGAGTATATTGAGACGATTTTCATTTGTTTTGAGCATTTCTGCAAGACAGAAGCATTTAGACGGGCGTTCAGGCACTGGCATAGTATATTCACCACTGGCCGAGGAGATAGATACCATTTTGGAGCATGCAGCAGCAGCTCAATCATATTAGCGAATTGAACGCATGGTGTTTCACCAACCGGTTACGGGCACCTCCATGAATCAAGTCAGACTAGATGGGCGCCGGGCAGTGTAACGAGCGATTGCTTGCGAGATGCCACAATCCAGTAGGAGATCGAAGTAATCGCTTTGAGCAAGCGCACTCCTGACTTTCTTCGCTCCTTCTTCCATCAACATCAGAATCAACAATGACGCATGACACTCAACCGAAAGGCGATTGCTGGAACCCACGGCTTCGACGGCATCAACTCGTGGGATAGGCAGCTCAGATGCCGTCCGTAGGATGTTGATACTTTAGTGTTGGTGGTCTGAGAACAAATAGCTTCGCAAGGGGAGGAAGCCTGAGGTATTCATGCCTTCCCTCGTCTTGATGAAGCTCTGCTCATCTCTTCTAGTACTTTCTCAATATTCTGTGCATCCAATAGGACAGCACAAGTTTTTCTTGTGGCCACGCAAGCTTTCTGCCGCTTTCGCTATCCGTTGCGAACTTCGCGATGTGATGTCTTGGCGCTGCGCCATGTTGCGGTATCCTAAGAGCAAGAACCGGACCCATGGTGCGGGCTTTGGCTGGATTTGCATTGCCAGAAGTAATTAAGGGCATGTTTTGCATACATTACGAGAAGCTTTCCTTTCTTGGTCAAAATGGATTGATCGGTAGGGTATAGGTGAGGCTCATAGCAGTCAGCCTTGCCATGAGGCGATCGAGGGCGTCTTACGCGACACCAGAATGCACAGCCTGGTTTGGAACTAAAAACGATAGTCATGCAATCTCCTTTCTTGTTCGTCACCGCCGCTAAAAGTCATCTAACGCTTCGTCCCCAGCCGATGTAACAACCAGAAGCTCCTCAGAACGCGCTATATCACCATGCAGTCGCTCATTCTCCTTGTCTCCACGGTTTACATTGCAAAGACCTCATACGCGCAATGCTACTTTGCAAATGGAACTGCTCTTCCAAACTCTCCCGACTACAGCGCCTACGAGCCTTGCGCCTCGGGACCGACAACAACGTGCTGCGGCACTAATCGCGCCCTACCACCAGGTGCCGTCCGCGATGGTTCTGCGGGCTTTACAAGAGATGAATGCATGCCTAATGGCCTTTGTCAAAATCGGTACATAGATCCCAAGAACAATCAGACCGAGAAAATATCGTACGTGTCCTACGCATCTTCGTCATGTAGCCTTTGCTAACTCTTGTAAATAGATACTGGGCCGACTTCTGCACCGACAAGAACGTGGCGAGCAAGAACTGTCTCAATGTATGCGGATCGAGATATCCTTTCGGGAATGTGCGTCTCACGCCATGCAATGGCCAAGCCGATAGCGACAAATGGTGCTGCGGCGAGAAGACCGACTGTTGCTCAACAAGCAGCGTCGTGATGCTGGCGCAGGTCCTTGGTGGCACGTTGTCTTCCAGCACCGCCAATTCAGCCACTACCATGATCTCATCGATTTCAACATCCTCAACATCAACACCAACATCGTCAACGTCAAGGCCTACCGGATTGACGAAGCCTACCACGTCAAGTAGTCTCTCGAACGGCGCCATTTCTGGAATTGTCGTTGGTGTAGTTGCTGGAATAGCTGTGTTTGCAACCACAATATTCTTCGCACGGAGAGCAAGGGCTCATAAAAGACAAAGTAATATTTCGGGGTTGGCGGAAGCTCCTGGTCATCCCCCCGGGTATCAGCCTCGGGGCTTTGCGGTGGATAAAGACAGTTACTCACACCGAGCCGAACTTCCTCATACGCCGTCGCCTGCTGAACTGCCGCCTGCAACGCCGGTGGAACTACCGGCGGGGATGATGTCGCAACACCGGCGCTGAGAGGACTTGTTTGGAGATTGAGAAGCGTAAGATGTCAGGAGCACGCATTGATTCGAAGAGGTGATCACGCATTGAAGTTAATGTATGTTGTAAAGCTAAGAAAAGATGCGGCGGTACATCCAAGATGCTCCAGCCCCTCGTGGCCTTGCATTTGAGCTTCCAAAGACTGTTACATAACTTCTCGTCATCTCTAGCATGTGTGTGCTTCCTCCATGCCCGATGTACTTCCGGAAAGATGGCCAAACCAGAGTACTCGACTGAGCCGCATTTTGGGTATTCTCACCGGGTTGATCAGCGCTTCGGCGATCTCTCTCTTCTTTCTCCTGATTTACTTTTGCAAGAAGTTCCTCGATCTCGCGTGAGCGACGAAGTTCTTCATCCTCTGCAGCGACTTGCTCGGCCGTTTTGAGCAGCCCATAAAGTACCCACGCGCCTCAAGCGCATAGAATTGGGCTTTTTCAATTTCTCGACCCCGCCTTTCTTTCCTCAACAAGCGTTCAAGCTGCACCTGGTGCTGAGAAAACTTGATCTCCATCTTGGCCTCTTTGCTCTCTAATCGCTTACGCAGCAGATCAAATCCCCGGCTCTCCCCCGCACGCCGCAGTCTTGATATCTTCCAGTGTAATCAAAGAGTATTTGGATACCTCGAGATGGCTCAAGATATCTATCTGCAACACCCTATCTAGGCAATCTGAATGCTTCATGATGTCATCAAAGACACCGCTGACTTTCTTCAGTTGGTCGTATTCTAGGTTGCTGGCCGTCAAATGCGTCAGGTTCGGCGGAAACATCTCATCGTCCGGCGGGAGGTGGGTTTCCAGCGCGCGCGCCGGAAGCGTGAGATGCGTGAGGTGCGTGAGGTGCGTGAGGTGCTCATACGTGGCAAGAAATCATTCTAGGTCGAAGGGCGTATACGATCTTGTTCGCCCGTTCCAGAGTCGGGCCCATTCGGACGGCAGCTCCAGGCCTGTAAGCCGGCTTGAGAGCTCGGGATAGAAGCTATTGGGAAGGGAGGCAATGGGATTCGGAGCGTCGGGAGTCATCCAGCCATGGTGTGTGCAGAACATGTTTCCCTCGTCGAGAAACATGTAATGCAGTGGCATGATGTCCTGCATGCGATTTGCGCCTAGATGTAGCGTGTTGACCTTGGGCAAGATGGCGAGAAGATTCCGGAGACCGTTCAATACCGCGACGGCTAGCTGCCCGGACTGGAAAGTACATGTACATCCGTGTTGTTCTCGGGGCCGAATTTTGAGCGTCGTGACTCTTTGCGCTTGAGCGGGGCGGTTGTTTTTGGCGTATGCTAGCGTGAGGGAGGGAAGGAGGTACATGTTGACGCATGGTTCTTCGAGGAGGACCTCTTGCGCGATGGGTTGGAGGCGCCTGCAGGTAAGGGATGCATTTTTCAAGGTCCTTTGCTTTTCTTCTGGAATTGAGGAGACACGAGCTACGACCTGGAGGAGAATTTCGCCAGGGAGGCTGAGGAGGGAGGCCATGGTAGCATTGCGGTTGGGGTGGGGCGGATATGTTCATGGACGAATAAGGGAGTTGAGTCAAGTGTAGAATGTTCCGAAGATATACAGGTTCTGCAATGAGTTTGGGAAAACTCGGAATAAGTATACTCACATTAGTATGTTTTATCTGGTACTGTTCCGCCCGAGGCAAAGGCGAACCAAAGTTCCACAGACCCTGTACCACCAAACATCTACACCTTTCTCCTCACCAACCCGCGGAAGAAGTCAAAGCTGTTGCTATCGCTCTGCAGTGTGATCACTTTCCCTGTGGGTCTATCCTCCCAGCCCAGCTCCTCCGCTAACAACAAGCCCCAGTCTCTAGTAATACCCTTGATGCGTGCCTTTACGCCACCTTCCGTCTCGAGGGTGACGATCTGGTTCGTGTGCAACCAGTTGTCGTAGTAGTCGCCCTCCATGTCTCTGGTGAAGCCAGCTTGGCAGAATGTCGAGTACAATGATTCAAAATGTGCGAGGATAGATGCGAGGAGCTTCTCGGGTGTGAAGGCTTTCAGGGGTGGCGATTGGGTGCTCGCTAGTAGATTGAGAGATGTTGTGGGTAGCGCATTCGAGAGGTTAAGACCAATGCCGCAGACAAGATCATAACTGCTGCCGCTGTAGCTGCTGTTGACCAATATACCACCAATTTTCACAACAGGATTATTCGCAGACCCTGGAAGCTGAGCGTATATGTCGTTTGGCCACTTCAACTTGACGGGAATCTTGTCGTAGCCTGGCGCATAGCCCTTGATACCTTGCACAATCGCTAAGGCTGCGAGGTACTGAACAAACACGACCGGCGCTGACTGCGACATTGCGAACGAGTGGTGCATCACTGTGGAGAACATCAAGGCGCCTGGTGGGGCAATCCACACATTGCCACCTCTTCCGCGACCAGCGATCTGTGTTGCCGCCGTCAGCGTGAAGCCGCTTGGGAGGTTCCGGAGAAGCGCGGGATTCTTTTCGAGTAAGCTGTTGGTGGACGTTATCACTTCGCCGAACATCAGGTGTCTGCCGAACGAGGCACTCGGGTTTTGTAGTTTACTGTGATAGTAGTTGAGATTCGCATAGAACGCCTCATGATGGAAGGGCATCTCTCTCGTCGTGGGGAGCCCCTGGTCGTGAGGAACGATGACTTTGACGATCTTATCGTAATCGAGAATTTGGTCGGACGCCGAAGCTAAGGTATACTTGATACACTCCTCTATCGCCTCCTCTTTCGTTTTAGGCTGCTTCGTGCTTCCATTTTGCGTCTTGTTATCTGCAGCAGCTCCAGTTACCGAAGCTATTGTTGGCAGCTTCTCTGATACAGCACTCACAGCACGCTTGAGTTCTTTCACGGACCATGCGTTTCCAGGCATCTGGATGCGGAAGACGTCGTTTTCACCCTTGATGTAATCGTCACCGTCGACTATAGTGAGGACTTCAGCCCAGTTCGCAACGAGGTCGGCGACGGCTGCGGGTGTGTGAGACGTGAGGTGCAAGCGAGATAGGGAAGGTACCACCTGTTCCTCCTCATTAACCTGCAGACCGAGCTTCTGTAAAAGAAGACCTAGAAAGACTTTGCGGGTCTGATCTGTTGCGTGGATGCTATCAATGACTGATGCATATGATGGAAGGCTGGGAATCTTGGCAAGGTTCTGTGGTGCGAATCTGACGTGTCAGCATTGCTTCCAAACATAGATTGGCTGGCAACTAACTCTGGATGAGGGCCTGTGAGAACAACATGGCCTCCGCCAACCTTGCGATAGACCACTGCAGCTTTTGCGTCGCCGGACTTGACGTGTAAGTCTTCCGTGTAGCTTGCGAGAATCTCGACTCCTCTGCTCTCAAGCTTGTCCGCATCCACGAACACGCCACCTCCATTGTAATAGCTCGTGAAGTGGTCCGCCACCGTATCATCGGCGTTGGCGAACGCCTTCTTGTTGATCTTGATGGCTGCAGCCCTTGCACCTGCCTCGCTAGCGTACTGGAAGCCAGCAAATGCCAAACCTCTGCAGGTACCTGGAAAGAAGCCTAGTTCACGTTCGCCGACTACTCCCATTTTCGGGTCATCAACCTCGAATTCGCATTTTGAGCAGCCGTAATAGCCACCAGCGCAGAAACCCAGGTATGAGCCTCCATTGTTCACGAAACGGCTAATGCGTCGGTTGCCTTCGCCATTGAGCGTACGACAGTAGCCTAGATCAGCTCCGCCGGGAAATACGAGAAGTGCGCAGGTGCTAAACCAGGGTTCCTTGATGATGATGTCGCCTGTGACTGGTATCACGGCATATGTGGGGGAGAGAAGTCGCCGCAGGGTGTAGAGGCAATGGCGGACGGATTCAGTAGTGCTGCCAGGGCCTGTCATCTATCAGCAATATATCCAGTTAAGGTTAAATCCATCTACATGCCTGAGTACACCAAAACGTTCATTTTCTTGGTCGCCATGTTGTGGAAGTCGTGACGTTGTGTCTCGGGGCCGAGGTTTCCCGCTTCTTCTCCGCAAACCACAGCGCGTTGCGAGCACCTCACCCAACCTACAACCAAATCCAAGCTCTTCCACTATGTCCAAAGACGATAAAGCGAGTGCCGCTGCTGCTCAATTGCTGATTGATGATGAACCCGATGACTGGTGTGTTCAATCGTGGGTGTCCAGAAAGGTGAGCTGACGCGATGCCAGGGACAAGAGAATCTTCAGCACAGGCTGTGCAGGTACGCGACACAAAACCCCACCCAGAGATATGTTTGACTGACTTTATCCAGACGAGAATGCGAAATTGACCGATTGCTACTACGAGAAGAAGGACTGGCGCGCGTGCAAGCAGGAGGTGAGTCGACGGAGCTTTTCCGATGGTGTTGTTTTCTTGAGCCGAGATGTTGCCGAGACATCGCAACGTGGACGGGACAACGACGTACATCTACAACCAATTGAGCTGACCTGTTGGGTAGATGGAGACCTTCCGTCAGTGCTGGCAGAGGCATGGTAACGACAAGAGGACGGACTCGAAAGAAGCATAGTCCCGTGTCAATCATATGTCATATCTGTAGAAGTGAGCAAGTCCAGCGAAGCCTCGCGTGCGTTGCTAATACTTCGCAGTATATGTTGTGTAATATTAATTTAGCCTTCGCATATATTATCCATTGACCCTCACTTCTTGTGTCGCATAGGATATCACGTTCCATGACCTTTACCCACCCGCGTATCGGAACCCCACAAGCTCAGCTCCCACGTCAAATAGGACTCGAAACAAAGTTTACTTACTGCTCTGGCTTCCGTATAGCCTGCTCTAAGCACAACTTCCTCATCAATACATACCAAGAGCGCGTAGTCCAGCGGTCAAGACGACCACATTCGGAAGCCATAAAGCAAGCCACAAAGCGACAAAGCATATATGGTTCTAGAAACAGCCAAAGCGTTGACCACCAAAGCATACGTTTCTTGAGACTTACAAAGCCTTTACCGCCAAAGCAAGCCTAAGCAGCACATGTGGGAGACGTCAGTTCGAACCTGACCGCGCTCATCCTTTTTGCCGAAGTAACAAACAGCTAGAGCGGCAGCACATGTGCTCCCTTTTTGTTGAAATGTGTATTTCAGATAGAAAGCAGGGAATGATCATGCCGAAAGGTGGGTGCACATGTGCGCATGTACATCGTACACGACACCATATAAAAGTCTATCTAGCAGCCGGTGTCCTCCATCCTCCGAGCATATTCACGCTAGCGAGTAGAAAAAAGAGACGCGGATGCTCATCATGTGTGCCAGTCACTTACAAAACCATCGAGGAGGCAGATCGATGTTTGGACTTCTTGCGCTGGCTTTAATCTCGCCATTGCACTCACATGTCATCACGCTTTGGACTCTATCGGGAACACCAAAATTAAACGATTAGCTCCCCATGTGTGCACCTCCGTCTAAGGCAGCACAGCGATTTCGAATGTGCGGACTGCCTTTCTTCTCTGATGAATTTCACCTTTCAAGGCGGGAACCTGGAAATGACATGTTCTCTTGCGCGGAGGATGCCCCAAAAAACCATCAGATGATCAATCTCATGTGCAGTTCCTTCTTCCCTTGCTGCAACTCCAGAGTCGAGGCTCAATCCATGGAACACTTTCTACATGTGAGCAAAGAACTGCAAAAAGGACATGCTTCCTGATTCTTGTTCAAAGGATAAACTGCGCCATGTCCATGAGCCTTTCTTTGGCTTGCCGAAAAGAGCAAGAAGACCTATCCTCCCCGGCCAGACTGCAGACCCAGCATCGAACCCACGCCCCAGCAACTGAAAAGTCCATCAGAAAAGCAAAAGTCTATGCCGAGGAACCCAACAGCCTTCTAGGCTGTCGGATTTGAGCCCTTCAAGACTTTCCGACAGAATCGCAGGATTGTTTGGTATAAATACTGAGCATTTCCTGCGTGGAGTGTCTGAGTGTTCACGTCTCTTTATGCGCGGTACTGAAGAATGGCATCCAGCGACGACATGACCCTCGGCTGGTCCAAAGAGTTCAATGAGCTTGCGATGTCTGGAGACTTTTGCCTTTCCCTCGCGAAATTCCACGTCATGCTACACATGCTCCGACAGCACGGCAGCACAAGCCGTTTGATAACTATATGCTTGTTGCTGGCTTGAAGGTGCATGGGAACGAACGAATGGCAAGAACAAGAAGCATTAAAGTCGCACAACGATACTCTCATGCTTGGCGTAAATAGCAAGAATCCAACCAGTACACTTCCGCAAAGTTACTGAAGCAACGACACATGTCCTCCCCTTCCGCTCGAGGTATAAGTACCTTACTCGCTCACCCCATGGATCCTGTTTCTCTGTCCACCTCTTCCTTTCCGCGAAACAAGAAAATAGACTATCTAGAAGCACACGTTTTTCTGAGAAGCATAAACACCTCTCCAAGATCCGCTCGAGTCATTTTCTACTGCAAACCCGCGCACACCTAGAGAGGATGAAGCAAGTCGGCACAACAACGTGCCACACCAAGAACTCCATTACTATTTTCCTTTGTCCTTGACAGGATCATGCTCGACGTCCTGTTTCGCCTTGTCGGCCTCGCTTTCGTTTTCAGCCTGACCTTACTCGCTAGGCTGCGTGACATCATACCGGGCATCGAGACGAGGTAAGGCAAGTACCATTTGGGTGTGGAACATGGCGCTGTTTTTTTCTACTCTTAATGGCGTTTTGGATGTTTGGCGTGTGGATGGTAGATATTTAGGGTAACGCAACACTTCAATCGCGAGTACCTAGGCACTTGCTTCTCGTACCATACGAAGAGTAAGTACACTTCGTTCACAGCTATTGCAAGACTTGTAATGACTACTTCGGGGGCGGGTGAACGTCGGAAGCGGGCCATGTAGTATCATGTGCCGATTTGTACTGTGGGGTAGGTATACAATTCGACATGCGGGTTGCAAGGGTATGCGTGCACTTTCGCTCTAGGACAACCTTGGAAATCTGTAACGACTGACGGCATGTCAACTGCTTTGATCATGAGCAAAAGACCGAGGAGTGGAACAATTTTGGCACTTTCGAATTCGCCAGAGAGTACTTTCCACAACGTTCTGAACAGCCATGTCATACTGTTGACACAATATGCCAGATCCCGAGGTCCCTAGGTAGGATCGTGACTTGGCATTCGGGCCTTTCCCTGTTTGTATGTGCCGCTTCCGAGGCTATCTTCTTGAAGTGATGCGAGGTAAGGACTGCGGAAATGTTCTATCGACATGTCTTGCGTGTCGCGGGCATGTACCGACGTCATGTGGCATGTGTGGGTGGGTGAAATAGGTGGGCATCACCTAGGAACACTGGATGTCGAGTCAAGGAAAGGGGTGTCGGGTGGAGGCCGACGTACCTGTGATAGAGTGCAGAATTTTCGTCTTGAACAGGTTGTTGGAAGCTAGCGAGGAGAAGTAAATGCGTATAAGAGCTGCCGTGTGCGTCGTGTTGGATGGATTGACTTGCGTCAAAACAACTTTACGCATCTCTTCCTGAATAAGAAACATGAAGGTCGGCTCTACATTGACAGCTGTTGTAGTAGTAGCATCACAGACGTTTGCATCCCGCACGTACTCTGCTATCTTGCTCACTACTTAGCATCGTCTCACTGAGCACTAGCTACTCCATGCAAACCCAATCTTCTGCTCTTTAGCAAAACTGCCGGATATAGACATGCCAGGTAAGCCATTCAACACCACCACTCCCCACAAAAAGACTAACCCCAACACCAAAACACAGCATCGCCGACGGCATCGCGCTCGTAACCTCCATTGCCACCTCCAAAAACTGGACCATAACCGCCACAGAAGACACCTCCCTCTTCGCCCCCAGCGGCCTCAGCCCCTTCACAAGCCTCATCTTCCTCCACACAACCGGCGACTTCCTTTCCCCCGCAGAATTCGACGCGCTGCACGCCTACCTCCTCGCCGGCGGCTCCCGGCTCGGCATCCACGCGGCGGGCGACTTCGGCAACGCCACGCCCCCGTGGTACAACACGCTGGTGGGCGGACAATTCGAATTCCACCCCTGCGCGCCAGAATGGACATGTAGTCCCGCACAGCTAGAGCGGTATCCCACGGGCGGAAACATCCGGCCCGACACCGTCACAGTGGAAACTTTCGACCATCCGTTGACGGCCAAGCTGCCCAAGACGCAGCGCAGAGTGGACGAGTGGTACTCGTACCGCACGAACGTGGCGCTGGACGCGAATTACACGGTGCTGGCGACGCTGGAGGAGATTCATATTGATGAGATTACGCCCGAGTATTTGAGCATGAAGCCTGTGCATCCGATTTCGTGGTATTCGCTGTTTGAGGGCAAGGCTAGGGCGTGGTATACGGGGATGGGGCATACGAGTGAGACGTATGCGGAAGAGTATTTTAGGGAGCATGTTGAGGGGGGTTGGAGTGGGTTATTGGGCTGAAGGATTAGAAAAATATGAAGGTCAGGATCATTAAGAGTGAAGCACGGGTCATCAATCTGCGCCTGAGGCGTTTATATTCGCGCGTACTTGAGAGATGAGTTATTCACCCGCGTCGGCTCTCATTGTCGTGGCGCAGTGCATTTGAGATAGAGAATAGTGATCGGGTTTCAAAGCCACCCCTTGTGCTAGTCACTTGTGAATTCGCGTGTACTTGAAGGATAATTTACTGACTTGCGCCGACGCGCTTCGTCATGGCGCCGTGTACGCGAGAAGGACTATGATTGGGAATTAACGACAGGTCTTGCGCCAGTGACCATCAATATGGCGCAATGCAACCAAGGAAGAAAAACCGTGATGTAAAACTAAACACAGTCCTTGCCCCAGATACCTACCCATTTGGCGCAAATCAATTAAGAAAGGAAATCCGTGATGTGAAGTTGAAGATGTTTTGCGCCAGACACCCACCTACATGGCGCTAGAACAGAAAAGCATGAAGGAAAGTCCGCATAACAATAGACCTCCCCTGCGCCACCAAGTGCTGCAGTGGCGTAAACGCTTCGGGAGAACGGAAGATACGGTGCTGGAGGTTGAAGCCTCTTGCGCCAGTGGTCGTAGTAGTGGTGCAGAACAAGTTGCTCAATGCCGAAACACCAGCAGATAGTATAAACCGACAATAACGAGAAATTCCCGATTCAAGTACACGATATCCGAAAGTATGCATAGAACCATACAAAATTCGACATCGTTGCGCCAGGGAGGGGAGGGAAGGGGGGGGGGGGGGTGGAATTGGCGCATATTAGAGTGTTGTGCTCGCAACGGACTTGGCCCGCTTTCATTATGCATCTGCAAACTAGCTCGATGTGTGCCAAACGGACCGCGTTCAGCGCAGGCGCCACATCCTTCGTAAAATTCGATTTCGAGACCACCCAATATAGCCCGAAGATTCCGATAACGTGAGCAACGACCTTTGCGCCACTCTCCCACTTCTTGGCGCGAACTGACGCTACTGCCGCGCAGACTTGGGCTTCGAATTCTAGGTCTGCCCGGTATCTTGACATTTCGGCAGTGTACAAGTCGGCATCCAAGCGGAGTCTGGAGTCTGAAAGGGTTTGCTCATGGCTTCTGTTGCGCTGAGGAGGTGGTGATTGGCGCGACGAACTTGTGTTTTGAATTTTTCTCGGCCATATTCTAGAAAAGCACCCGCAACAGATGCAGTCTTCACCATCCGGCAGGGGTGAAGATAATCCAGGCTCTACAAAACAGATATACCTGTAACTCCATTTGATTGGTGAGGGTAGCCAGCAGCTCTGTTCAAGCAGGAGGTTGAAGATGTGGCGCCATAGCTCGACTTCAGGGTTTCGGTTGCTGCTGGCAACGACACGCGGGACTTGTTGACTGACACGCGCGAGGGCACCCCACAATCTCGGAACATCATCGCAGACTACCACCCCACCTGCAACTGCTCCCGAGACATAGCAAAATGACAATGGAACCTCCAGCACGGCCATCGAGTGCGCTTTTCGACGTGTTCCTGCGTCTGCGCCCATCGCACTCTGCAAATGCGCGCTTCCTCAATGTCGAAGACGGCGAAGGAAGCCATCCCACACACATCACGATCAAGCCGCCGACGACCGACAACCGAAAGCGCGCCATTGAGCGATTTGCATTCACAAGGGTCTTCGAAGAAGATGCACAGCAGAAGGAGCTTTTTGATGCTTCGGGTATCGTGCCCATGATCGAGGGTGTACTGGGCGCACGAGGTCACCATGGACGAGACGGATTGCTGGCGACTCTGGGTGTCACAGGCTCCGGAAAGGTGCATACAGTTATGAAATTGGGTCGTGATACGATATTAACACTCGACAGAGTCACACAATCCTTGGAACCAAGTCGCAGCGCGGTCTGGTTCAAATGTCCCTCGATGTACTCTTCCAGAGCTGCGAAGAGCGACTCGTACAGTCTTTCTATGGCGCCCCAGCTTTCTCATCGCTCGCTGCAGCAGATGTGGCTGAGGCGCATATGTACACAGCAACTGCCTTTATCGACTCTCTCTATGGCGACAATCAGTCAGAGCGCTTTCCATCGCGAGCGCAGACCCCCATGCCGGTACGTTAATTGTTTTTATGTTTCTTAAGATCTCTCCCCTAACATGTCCTCGTCATCACCTGTACAACAAGTATCTCCTACTCGATCTCCTGTCCGTCTTCCCGCTGGAAAAGATTTGTATAAGGCACTTCAAGCCACCTTTCCCAGCCGCCCAAGCGCAGGCATTCATTCCATTCGCCCAGTCAACGGAGCGCTTTCCGACATCTCTCGGTCTACAGCGACCTTTGGCTTACCCTCCAAAAAGGACAGTAGTATCTTCTCCATGGGCGGCACTTCTCGATCGAACAGAATACCCCGACCATCGACCTTACCACAGACTCCGTCAGTCGCCGATATCGAGATAACGACCGACCCGGCTGCCGAATATGCGATTGTCATCTCGATGTATGAAGTGTACAACGACCGCATCTTCGATCTGTTGAGCGGAAATGCGATGAAGAACAAGCACCCCAGCGTGAAGCGTCGGGCGCTTCTATTCAAGAGCACAGAGCAGAGCCCAGATCGAAAGGTCGTCGCTGGTCTTACAAAGATCATCTGCGGTAGCTTTGAAGAGGCGATGATGGTGCTCGAGACGGGACTCATGGAGCGCAAAGTCGCAGGAACTGGTAGCAATGCTGTCAGCTCACGAAGTCACGGATTCTTCTGCGTGGAAGTCAAGAAGCGAGACGTGGAGCGAAAGGGCCCATGGTCGAGTAGCACATTGACTATTGTCGATCTGGCTGGGTCTGAGCGTGCTCGAAACGCAAAGACAGCTGGTGCCACGCTTGCTGAGGCTGGCAAGATCAACGAGTCTCTGATGTATCTTGGTCAATGCATGCAAATGCAATCCGACAACCAAGATGGTTCAAAGGTACTACTTCTCAATACACACCTCTAGCTGCATCTGCTAACATAGTAAGAACATCGTCCCCTTCCGCCAGTGCAAACTCACTGAACTCCTCTTCTCAAACTCCTTCCCTACCCGCCAGACTCAACAGCACCACCCGCCGCAAAAGTCAATCATGGTTGTCACCGCCGACCCTCAAAGCGATTTCAACGCCACGTCCCAAATCCTCCGCTACTCCGCCCTCGCCCGCGAAGTCACCGTCCCCCGAATCCCCTCCACAACTTCCACCATCCTCTCCGGCCTCCCTCCCAAATACCCCGGCAGCACCGCCACATCCTCCGGCCGCACGACCCCCTCCGCCGTCCTCGAAGAGCTCGAGTCCGCCAACGCCGAAATCGCACGCCTCACGCAAGAAATCGAAATCTTCGCCCTCCGCCTCAGCGAAGAAACCGCACGCAGAAAAGCAGCAGAATCCTCCTGGGCCGCCGCAGAAGAACACATGCAAGACCTCGAACAAGAAATCCGCGACGAATGCTACGCTGAGCTCGAAACAGCCGTGGACCAAGAACGCCGCCGATGGCAAGCCGCGCTCGACAATGAGCAGGACAATCAACAGGCGCATATCGACAGCAAGATTGACGTCGTCATCAGAGCGACTAAGGCGTCCATGCGGGATGAGGTCAAGGTCTACGAAGATCCGGACCCGGAGCTGCGGCAAAGGCTCGAAGAGGTGGAGCGCGAGAATGAGGTGCTGAAAGCGAGGTTAGAGGCTAGTGAGCGTGAGGCGCATGGAAGGAGTGCGAGTCCGGTTAAGAAGATGCGGGTGCTGAAGAGTAAGAAGTGGGAGGATCCGGAGCGGACGTTGGGGTTTGGGAGGGATGATGATTGATGGATTAAGGCGAGGGTTGGGGTAGTGTATATGTGCATGAGTGGCGTTGGGGATGCTTGGAATCGTGTGTTTTGAGATACCTTGTGCTGATTCATATTCTGGTTTTGGGAGTTTTTGAATGATATGATTACGTTTCAACCTGCAAGTTCAATGACGATTGACACTTAATATTATCGGTGGTGCATCTGACCCGGCTATCCTCAGTAGCATGCATGTGTTTCCATCTCTCCAGTCCATCACCAGCCTGCCTGTCGTCAAGAAGTACGGTAGAGCTCATCATCCGTAAAGATGCTTTCCTCAACCTCTTCAGCCAGCTTTTCCATCTCCTCGCTACCTATATCCGATAATTCATTATTGTCGTTGTCCGCATTCAAAACTTTGTTTCTCTCCGCCTTAGCAATAGCCCTGGCGCGACTGGCAGCAGTCTACGCCACCTTTTGCCCGCTACTCATGCCGTCCAGCGTGCCGTCTAGCGTGCCGTCTGCGCCCATGCCTGTGCCGTCGCCTTTCCAGCCGTGGCTGAAGACTTCGAAGTTGTCGTCGACGAGCCAGTTCAGATCCTCGCTCTCGGGGCGTAATGTGCGTGCGAAACCCTGGCCGGCTTTCGGGTAGTGTGCAGGTGGATCGGTGTCGTAGCCGTCGTCTTCTTCGTACTGGTGACCTGCGAGGTCCATAGTGACTGGCCGTTGTTGTGGCTGGTCTCGCGATTCTCCGAGAAGCTGAGCCTCTGATGGGTCCATGTCAGAGTGTGAGGAGAAGTTGTGCGAATGGGGTATCTGGCCGGTCGGAGTGTGGCCATTGGGTGGCGATGTGAGAGACGAGTGTTGAAAAGCAGATGGGTGTTGGTATTGGGGTTGTGGGAAGCGCTGTGGGACTGGCGCAGGAGGTGGTGGTTGGTGCTTCACATCTGGGATAGTAGGTATCAGGCTTTGGACATTCGGAGGGTATATGGGGAGTTCGGGATGCCGGACTGTGGCAATGAGGAGAAGGTCGACCAGCTTGGCGTGTGGGAGGGTTGTAAAGTATCCCCGTTTCTTCTATTGTGAGTATACATGGTTTCGCAGAGACCGATCAACATACCTGGTCCATGGACAGATTTGCTGCAGCGACCAACTCTTCAGTGGCAGTCGCAACAGACGCTTTCAACCTCTGACACGGACTGCACAACCACTCCTTCTCCAACACAGTGACTACGTCATTGGGAATGGAGGGTGTGTGGCAGTATTGGTGATACGCCGTACTACACGCATCACAGAATACTATGCGGTTGTTCGATGGGTCGACGTCTCGATGGCATGTCTTGCACTTCGCCGCGAGCAGAGTCTTGGTCGACTTCCTGCGCTTCGTTCCTTGCGTAGGCTCTGGTATGGTGGGTACGAATACGACGGGCTTGTTCACGCTTCGTCCTGACTTTGTGCGTGTTGGTAGTGGGGTGTATGAATCCGAAACGTCCGAGTTGTCATCGTCCTGCAGCATGTCAGACGGACCTTCCCAGTCATGTTTCACACACTAACATTCCCATCCTCGTCGCTATCATTCCGTTTCCGCTTACCTCCCCGGCCACCACGGCGCCCTCTACCACGTCCGCGCCCTCTACCCGAGCCACGGCCAGAAGAAGCACCAGCAGGTGAGGCCCCTTCACCTCTCACCGTGTTTGGCGTCCCACCTCTTCCACCTCTTCCTCGGCGTGCATTGTTTGTGATTGGTGGCGGAGTCGGCAGCTTGTCGCTTGTAACGTAATTCTGCAAGATTTCGGCTTTCTTTGCTTCGAATGCTGCACTTCCTGACGAGGGACCGCTGGCCCTACCTTGCAGTCTCTCCAGAATTGCTGCAGTAGAGGCCGAGAACTGGGGGAAACTGGGAGCTGCTCCCGCGCTGCCGTTCGCTGGGAACGTGGACATGTTGGCGGACCATGCGGGCGAATTCGATTGCGGAGTCGCACTAGCTGCGCCGCCCGTCACGTTTGGCGGGTCGTTTGGGGGTATCGACGAGCTCATATTGCCAGTACAAGCCTTGCAACTGGCAATACCACGCTAAAAATGTTGCAATTGCACTGGGAAAGTGGAGCGGACGAGCAATTGACGCTTCATCATCGCCGCAAGACCTCGCTGCAAGCGAACCCATGCACGTGGGTCCGTGCCACGGAGCTAGTGATCCCAATTGACAACGGACATAACCTTATGCTGGACTCCCTCCTTCCATTCCATGCCATCCACCCTCATCTCGGTTTGAAGCGAACGTAAAAGTCAAAATACTCCATCATCCAGTAGTTCGCTACCCGCGGCCGCACTGTCTCACTCGCCCACTCAATGTCGTACACGTCTAGCACTTTCATCACAAAAGCGCGCATCTCCATCATCGCAAGCTCTCGTCCAACACATCCCCGGCACCCTTTACCAAACTACGCTGCGTCAGCTATGGCCTATACACTTTCTAATTGTACTCACCGTCATGAAGTTTTGCTCCATGGCTCTTAGCGCACTCTCATCCGCCTCGAGCCACCGTTCCGGTCTGAAATCATCCGCGTCCAGTCCGTAGACATTCTGATCGCGATGAGCCACGTACTGAGGTATGCCAACCACAGTTCCTTCAGGCAGAAGATGCTCGTTCACAGCAAGGCCACCATGTGGCACAACTCTTTCCATGGGAGGACTATTTGACGTGTGCATTCTCAAAGATTCCTTGATTACGGCGGTGCTGGGTAGTACGTTAGAGAGCTCTGCGCTCCGAAGTTGAGCATGTACGAACAGGTATGGCGTTACCTTCATATCCTTTGAACGTATTGACTGGGCTAGGGTCTGCATCACACGCGGATCGCCAAGTAAAGAGTAGATTATACTTGTGAGGCTGACAGCAACTTCACCAGCCGCGGCCAAACTAAAACGCATCAGCAACGTCAGCAGATTGATTGCAGAGCCTTACTATCCCTCGAAAAGAACATTTACTACTTCGAGATATTCTGGGCTATCTTCGTTCAAAGTACGATTGGCCAGGACCCTGCATAGGAGCGATTGCCCACAATCATGCGCATTCAGTGTGTGTTCACTAACCCTCTTCTCGGTCTCCTGTAACAAGCATCAGTGCACCTCCTCAAAGTATTAGGGCTACTACCTGCGTTCAGAAGTTTGATAGTCGGATCTGGAAAGCTCGAGAAACTTCTACACCAAGTCATGAACCTGTCGTTGGCGAGAGTGGTAGGGCACCACTGAGGTACCTGTCCGAGCACGGCAGTCGAACGGAGGATCGTCTTGAAAGAGTGGACCATGCCGTTGAAGTCGCATCTGTTAGCCATAAACCCGAAGCTTCCACCAAACACCAACGTATAGGTCATGTCAAAAGCCCAGTAAAATGGCCAAGAAGAAATGTCGATGGATTCACCTTCCATGGCTTGCATCTGCTGGATGAACATGTCGACGCTCTCGTCGACTTCTTTGGCATAGAGCTGTGGCCTGCTCAGCATATGAGTAACTAGGGAACGTTTGAGAGATTTATTGAGGGCCGGATCAGACGTGGTGAAAACGGTGTCCATAGGTTTGCCCCTATACAGAGGGCGGAAGACATCATAAAATCGGCCCTATAACGCTTCAGCACTCGAACGCTTGCTGCTACACATCACCTACTTTGCGGAATACATGCTTCGCATCATAGGCTATTGGTATGTATTTGGAGTCCGAGATCGATACGTGGTTTGGACCAGTTCTCACAACTGGTCCAAATCTTTTGTGTAAAGAAGCATACTTGGATGGTGCATCCCCTGCAATTAGAAGCCAGACACGGTAGTATGTTGTTATACGAGCTAGGAGTGGACCAGGAATGGTATCTTTTTGCCGGGTCCTTATTACAAAGCAACAGGACGCTCCAAATACAACTACAAGAAAAAGAAGGATCCGCAACATATCGCAATGTGTAGTTGTCCAGAACCAAGAGACGCACACGTATGTCCCATGATCTATGGTAGGACCACAGGGATAGGCCTCACTCTAGGATACTGATCAGCAGCATATTCACATGCCAGGATAAGCCGCGTGCATCCACTACAAGCTACTCGAAGCAAGGCTGATCTGGTTCCGAAAGAACTCGACGCCAAGGGGAGACACAGCTAGCTTAGTGCCATTTCTGGGTTCACAGTCTGACTACATGTTGCAAGGCAAGGATAGTTGCATCTGCTGATTAGCGAGCTAGCAACCAAACAACGGCACTTCCTGTTCAATCTAGTTAGGCTATCTATCCGTTTGTCATTCGTTCAACATTGATCAAGGGTCAGCCTGAAGCCCCAAAGTCCAAACGAATAGCTGAGCAATCTGCGTGCATACCCGTTAGCGCCTGTCTTTTTCGGTTCCGGTTCTTAAACTGCGAAAGTCCAATCCCTTGGGTCATCTCATCACCTATAAGCATCACAATACGCAGAGCTAAGTCCCTCAATTGCAGTGTCTCCCCATGGCTGAAACACAAAGCAAGATCGCGCAAATTGCCCTGCGCATTCACAAACATACCACCGAGCTTGACGATTACCTCACCACACACAATCTTCCCAGCCCGTCATTCGCTGTCGGTGCCGCCCCTGATTTGCCTCTCCCGCCACATCTCCACGCTGTGCGATCTCTGCTCCTACAAGACACTTCTGAGCTCCATGATCTACTCATAGGTCCTCTTAGGTACCTCACACAATTGGCAGGTCCCACTGTAGGTCCAATTCATCACCAATGTGGCTCAACTGAGAGCAATGCCAACACGAGACCAGCATAATATCCTTATCAGCCTCCAACTGATCCACAAATACGACATCGCGAGCAAGATACATCTCGATGAAGAAGTTACATACGAGGAAGTTGCCCAGAGATGCAATGTCAACGTCCATGACCTCCGTAGAATGCTCCGGTTGGCCATCGCATTCCACATTTTCGACGAGCCGAAGGACGGAACCATACGCCATTCCGCAGTCTCTGAGTGCCTCATTAGATTTCCCTTAGCAAACCAATGGATCGGCTATTTCTGCGAAGATGTGTGGCCCAGCACCTCCCACACCCTTGACGCGATAGCACGCTGGCCAAATTCAGAAGAGCCCAGCGAGACCGCATTCCGATTATCCAACGAGTCACATGTCGGGCTTTTTCAGTACCTCCAGGCGGACGCCGACCGTTCGCGACGTTTCACAGAGGCAATGCGCTTCCTTCAATCAGCGCCTGAATTCGACCATGGACATCTACTCCGCGATCTGCAGTGGAATACCGAAGAGGCTATTCCCAGCCTCCTCGTCGACATCGGCGGCGCCGATGGTTCCATCGGTGCGACCATTTTGCGTAACTACCCGAGCCTAGCAAAATGTATCGTGCAAGACCTTCCAGATACCATCGCCAGCGCTGTCATCCCAGGGGATGTAGGACAACGGCTACAGTTCCAAGCGCACGACATATTTACCCTGCAGCCTATCATTGGCGCTGATGCCTACTTCCTACGCTCTACGCTACATGATTTTGCAGATTCGTATGCTGTGCAAATCTTACGTAACTTGATCCCTGCGCTGAAGCCTGGCGCGAGGGTCATTGTGAACGAGATTTGCGTGCCAGGGCCGAATGTGCTGCCATCGGAGCAGGCGCAGCTCCTAAGGTACGAACATACGCTGCTTTTTATGTTGCAAAATTCAAATGCTGACGGCATGCAAGAGGATACGATCTGGTGATGAAGCAGTCGTTCAATTCAAAAGAGCGTAGCAAGGAAGAGTGGGTAGAGCTCTTCAGGGTCGCTGATGAACGCTTTCAACTCAAGAGCATTACTTGCTCTCCGGGGTCTCTTTTGTCTGTCATCGAGGTGCACTGGGTATCGGATACTTCTGCTTGAACCAGTGACTGAACATGATTGTGAACGGTCAGAGATTGTCGCAATGTGGTGCGCATAGTCTAGTTTCTTCTTCGGATCCGAATGCGGTCCGGTCTGTTACCTAGCGTGCTGATGGGGCCCCATTCTTGTTGCAAGAAACATCGAACAACCACCCCAAGCACTACCGTAGGGACTCGTGTTATAGCACCAACTCCAGTCTCTCTCGCTAGATAGCTGATTGGCTTCGCGTTCAACACACGGCCTATCTAACGTATCACAAGCTACTCAGCTATTCAGCGAGAGTAAATAGAGTTGGTGCTATAACACTACCTCACAAATACAACACAATACAGTCAGCGCTGGGAAGATCCAGGGTACAGCGCATCGTATGCCGCCCGCAATCAGTTCTAGACTAAGTCGCGTAACACGATCCTGGTCTCTGCATGCAGCCGTCCCCCCATCGCACCAAGAACGACAATAAGCATCATGACAAACATCGTCGAACAAGCTCGGATTTGTAGTAACAAGTGGTATTAGTTCATGTACTCAATTTCTCCAACCAATCAACCAAACAAGAGCCCCAGCTCCGACTGACGCCGGCTTTCCCTTCACGCTCCGTACGCCGTTCACTTATCATTGATCGCATGATAAGCGTAAACAACATCTTCGTCGCCATCGACGTCGGGGTAAACGACGTAGTCGTCGTTGTCTGGTGTGATGTCAGCATCAGAAGGTTGTGAACAAAGTCTCGCCATACCTGAAGCAGATTCGGTACGCGCCGAAAGGCCGCCTGCCGCCAATGGCGCAGTAGGGAGAGCTAGCGCAGTTGCTCCAAATAGGAGCGCGATGGATATGAAAAACTTCATGGTGAATGGTATATGCGGGGCGTTTTGCTTGCAAAGATTTGAGGTAAATCGTGGTGTAGGACGTTATGCTGTCAAACTGATCTCCAACTAGCTCGAAGAACGCCTGCTTTATACGAATACTTGATAGCCTTGGAGTAGATCTTCTGCTTAGGTACGCGTTATCAGACTTGATGTCCTACTCCGCAAGTTGTGATACACGGTGTTCACGTTGCCCATATCCCGACATATGCATAGGATTAGCTCAGGAAATTGTAACGATCTCAACGGCCGCAGGGCTTGGAAATGCGTCCAAGTTGTGCATCCAGGTTTTTTGGTGACCGAAGAGTGCCTGTGAGATGCTCCAGATCGAGTTGTGAACCCTGCAGCATATGCAGAAACACACTGTCGGGTTTTACGCGGGTCTCCTCTCGTGTACTATCGTTCTTGGCCAACGAACAAGACACTCCAAAGACTTGCCGTATGGTCATGAGGTCTTCCGGTGCATCATTTGCGATATGGAAAAATAATGGTCTGCCGCGGTTAGGTTAGGCGAGATTCCAGCTCATCATCAGGTAGACTTTAGGGTCTCCCGGGTCCCCTCGAGACTGTTGAGCACAAGAATTTTCTCATTGACAATAGTGTGAGACAAACGTTGAGCAGCGAGCAATTTCAATCAGATCTATTCCAAACGTCATGGAAGAAGAAACACGGCCCTTTCTAGGTGATTTGGAAAAGCACGAGCGTAGCTCAACAACGGCACCAACTCGAAGGTTCAAGAGCCATGCTTGGTCGCTTGTTCATATTTGTTTGATCGTGCTGTATACTACAACATACTTCATGTTCTGGCCAAAAGACTGGCAAGTTTCAGGGACTTCACTCATACGTAAGGTTCCATTACTACTTCATCACAGTGTACTAACTCCCCGACAGCAATAAATACCATCGACGTAGCCTTCACACCAAATCCCTACGATGACTTCGAACAATCGCCTTTCTCCGGGCCCCCTTCGGCCGCAGTCGATGCAGCCTGGCACCACATACTGATGCGAACCACCATCCGTGTTACGCCGGAGGAGTTACATGAAAGCAACCAGACCTCTATCGTCTTACCTGAAGGAGGATATATGGCTTGGCTGGGCGTATTTCACGAGCTACATTGCATTGTAAGGACACCGACGCCAGTTACTCAAGGAAATCAGCTGATTCCACGACTAGAAAATGGTACGTCAATGGGTCTACAGAGAACACTACCACCCCAATCTCAACGACGATGATGTGGAAGAATGGAGCGTTCACGCAGGTATGTGGTCCCAGCATAAGACCAAGAAACCCCTCGTTTACCTCGCAACAGATCATTGCCTCGACATCCTTCGAAGTGCAGCAATGTGCCATGGCGATACAACCCTCACGACATTCGGATGGGCCAACAAGACAAAACCGATGCTTAACACTCGGCCCATCAAACATCAGTGCGTTGATTGGCACCGGCTTATGGCTTCTATAAATGCACGAGTTGTGGGCAGCGAGGAAATGAGTCGTATGGTGAATCCGAATTTGTAATTCTTCTTATACACAGGAATTCCACCACTAAAATAGGTACAATCTCGTGTAAAAACATGCACTCAACATTAAGAACACCACAATGCTACAACCACAATAAAACCACGTCCTTCCCTCAACCCCCCTCAAACAATCTGCTCAACATGCCTCTTTCCCTGCTGCGCACTCGTCCACGCCTTAAGCTGCTCCCAGTTCCCGCACTGATGCGGCGTGCGAAACCCATGCACGCCATTAATTTTCTCGTCTACGACTTCAAGCGTCGTATCCGCATGGCACATCAGCACCTGTCGCAGCAAATCGACGCAGTGTCGCGCGTGGCTTTCCTGGATGTCGACGGGAAGATCTGTGTCGACAAGTTTGTGGCCCGCGAGCGCGGCGCGGTGGCTAGCCCAGTATGCACCGCGGAGAGCGTTCTGTGGTGTGTGAGTTGATGTTAGGTTTGGTAAGAGGGGATTTGGCTTACGAGACAATGTAGCTGGTGGAAGACGGAGAATGTCGAGCGCGTTGGTGCGATGGTGGGGTGGATGAAGAAGCCTCCTTCAGCGGGGAAAATGTTGCGCCATGCGCGGTTTGTGTGCTCTGAGGGAGGGTAGGAGAAGCTACGGTTGTAGTGGAAGGTTTGGGTTATGGTGTTTACTTGTGTGCTTCTTAATATCCATGACGTGCTATGGGGTTGATGGGCTTGCTCACGGTGGAAATCAGATTCTGAGTGCATAGCTTGCGAGATGTGGTGGGTTGTAAAGTACCCGAGCGATCCTGCGATCAAGCTCGCAAGCAACCATAAAGCCCAATTTAGCAAGCTGGTGTGGTTCTTTTTGGTAGGTTGGGATTTGTCTTCTGAGGTTGGGAGTTGCGTGTACGACGACCGAGGGGGAGATGTCAAATTGTCAAAATGCATTTTGCTACGAGTAATCTTGCACTGTTCGGTTGAGCGACGGTGAATGAGAAAGTATCGCAAGTTGATTAGGTAGTATTCTTCCAAGCCTGTGCTGCTCAAGATTGTGTAGAACCAGTCACAAGCATACCTACGAGCCTTGCCAAATCTCGATTTCCACAGCAATTTGTAAACACTGATTATTGGTTCAAGAGATTACATGAGTACAATGTATGTACTACTAAGCAAGTTTCCGGTCACTCCTGCCGCACTAGCCGTCGTTGCTAGTGTTCCGGACACTTGCATCATTACATACATTGGTCTGATGCTCGGGGGATACAAACATGCAAGTCAGCTTTGCCTTGAACTGTTTCGCCTTACAACGTTGTACAGTCGTGCAGAGTATTTTTCGTGAAACTCCGGTCCGCATCTTTTGCACAGTCGCTCTTTACAAGACGAGAACATGCCTAGGCATGATCATCATACTCATATGAGGCGTTCCGAACCACACGATTAGTCTGGACTGCAGATTGTCCGAGCCTTTACGAAGATTTAACTGCGCGGGCTGCCCGTCAAGATGCATACCCAGGTCCCTTCAGCTTGTCAAACCCTCACCAAGAAAGTAGGTAGGTATGCAGCGGTCTTCGTGCTTTCCCCGTAACTTGGCGCTTTCTATCATGTATTTGTCCCATGTTACCTATCTAGATATCAGCGTCTGTACAATTACGAGACCGCCGAGTATGCAAGGGGGGTGGCTGTGCACTAGCTCTCCAATCGCGGCACGGACTAGAATGCGGGTGGTAATAAGCTCCCTACGTAGTCTATCGGGACTAACCGTAGCATCCACCTTCTCGTGTGTGACTGAGCATGTTGGCTTAACTTGTGCGTTACACGAATTTGGCATCATCGGTGTGCAAATGTAGTGTTTCCGAACTACGCCCGTGAGTGTGAAGTCAGAGAGGAGAAGAACCCCGCACAACTCTGACGGCGAATTTTGACCTAGGGTAAATCTAGGATGTAATTGCATCGGTCGAGGAGGGCATTTAAAGTTTAGCAGTGACGAACATCATGACCAGTCAAATTCTCCCCTTATTCGCAAAAAGATGACGCAAAATACGAAATAACACTGTTCTATTGCTGTATCTATCAATGAGATCTTTCGAACGACTACATCTTGAACAAACAGCCTCTTTTACACCAAACACCACGAGTAACGGCCCACCGAACCATACCCAAACCACTCAAGCTTGCATCCTTTGAAGCTGAATAAGACGATAGCTATCGCTTCTGTCATCTGGAGTGGTAGCATTCCCTTTAGTTTCTCCAATCTTGCTCTTCTGTGGATCGCTTCGCGCACTCCGATTGCTTCCCGCACTTCTTAGGCTGGCGAAAGAAAACATGCTGCGAATAACAGTTGGGAGCCCACGATTCTCTTTGCGTAGCAAAGGCGCACAGCCAGGGAGACAGGCTGCTATGAGCGAGTTACATGGCTCAATGACGGACCATATAGTGCAGTATACGACGGTGGCTAACATGGCTTAGTGTTCGTAAAGTATAGTGGGTGTGAATGGAATTGGCGGACCTGAGAATGTGTGTTGAAGCGGAGTCTCACCCCCTAGCCTCTTGAAGTACGCGGTCCGTACTATAGACGCAATGACGGTACTAAAATTTTGTGAGCGACCTCGAGCCGGGGGAGGAGGCTTGTTCTACTTACAAAAACCCAAGACAAAAGATTCCCCCAACCATGAACTTCCGCCTCGTGCTGATGTGCAGATTCTTGATAACAGGAAGCGGAAGACATAATGTAGCCACATCTTGCGCCAGGTTGAGCAACGAGTTGGCCAGGAGCCACTGGTCATAGTCGATTGGTACCTCAAAGCTGTAGACTCTGTAGGCTGCTAGAGTGCCCTAGTACATGTTCGATCAGCCGAAGCAGTGTTAATTGCCAAAGGTACTTACTATTATGCTGGTTAAACACCAACATATAGTGAAACCAAAAACGATGTTAGCTGCAAGCTTGAATTTCGGCGTAGGGAAGACACGCTTGTAGAAGTGCAAAAGGCCGAGCCTAACGAACGTGATGGAAGCCGCCCACAAGATTTGGCTGGCCCAGATGACCTGGAAATTGTGAATCACTGTTCACGTCCTTACTCGAACCGGGATTTGGGCAACACACTTTTCGAAATGTGAAGACTTTCTCTCCCTGAAGTTCCAACATGGACCATCCTAGTCCGCCATCGAAGGCACCGTAGATCACCAATGTGCAGTGTCCTATACATATCATCTGTGACAGCACAGTTCGGTTAGTTCAATGATAATGAAGAGACGGGACGATTCTTACCAACGCTGTGAGGAGAAGCCACACATCGGCGGTCATCGGCTGTTTCTTCAAAGTTTGAGCATATTGTCGGAGCGATATAGCCAGAACAGCAAAACTGGTAAAAACAATAGAAGAGACTACGGCGGCAGCTGCGTAGGTTGAACGCATGCTGGCGAACTAGACTACCCGTGACCAGTCTTTCACAGACTTGAAAACCCTTCGAAGCACGCAGGATATAATAAGGCCGAGGAAATTGTTCCAAGGAGGATGCAATGGGTAAGCAGAGACGCTAGTGAATTATCTGGTCCGTGTTATACCTGTGTAAATGCGGGGACCAACGGAGTGGGTATAATCTTACATGCATACCTGCGTCACCTACCGGAACCAACAGTCGATCCCAACGAGACGAGGATGTGGTGTGGGCAGACGAGTGTACCTATCTCACCGGAATGTCATATCAGCGATTGGTGATCATGAGCTGCAAAGCTGAGCAGAAGTAAATGATGCTATGACGCGTCGCATGATAACACGTGAGCGCAGAAAGAGCGATGGCTGTCCAACATACCAAAAAGTGTCTGAGCTTACTAGCCCTGGAGTACCGGTAAGCGGGGTTACACTAATGAGAACCGTGCCTTCGCCCGTCAACTGCACCGTTTGATCGAGACAAGTATACAGTCAACTCTATAGCTCTCATCGTCCAGTATGACCGCTCGCGCACAAGAATTGTCGGTCTCTTTATCGGACAACATCTCGACAATACAGAGGTTCCTCGAGACCAACAAGCTTCCAAGTCTATCCATCGAGCAGGATGTGCCGTTTCAATACCAGGCGAATCCGGACTTCACACGTCCAAGAGATGCTGCGGTGCTCGCGTGCAAAGAGCTCCTTTCTCTTTTGACCGGAGCATTCGGCACTCTCACAAGTCAAACCGCATGTCCGCCATATTATTTTCAGACCAAGTTGCTAACAGCGCTACAGACAGCCGAAAACGCTAACACACAAGCCATATGCCGGTTCAAGATCGCCGAGAGCTTCCCCGACAAACAAGAGTCTGCTACCTTCGACGAGATAGCTGATCGCTGTGGGTTGCCTGAACCAGAAGTGCGACGAATCATTCGAGCGTCTCTTCCCTCGTACATCTTTCGTGAAAAGAGCAGGGGCACCGTAACGCATACCGCGGCATCCAGACTATTGGCTACATTCCCGCTGATGCGACAATGGATTGAGACGACAGGTGCCGAAATACATCCTGCTGCATTGAAGGTTGCAGACGCGATAGAGAAATGGCCCGGGAGCGAGGAGCCAAATCACACTGTCAGTACACTTTGACGTCCTGAAGCTGTGGCTTCACTTGAACCAACCTGACCTTTCTCAAGGGCTACAATATTGCAAACAACACGACCGACAACGCCTTCATACACATGTCGAAACAGCCCGGCCGCGCTGAAAAGTTTGCGGCTGCGATGACTTTGTTCAGCAACGGTCCTGGGTACGCCCCTACCCATCTTGTGGACAACTATCCATGGGATCGCCATTCTAGCGGAACCATAGTCGATGTCGGCGGATCGCATGGCGAGTACAGCATACCCATCGCGCAAAAGTTTTCGTCGATACAGCGCGTCATCGTTCAAGACCTGCCTCATGTCATTGAACAGGCTGGAGCGACTGCACCCGCGGATCTGCAGGTAATTATCTCAACAAGCTGTAGAGAGACACATGCTGAGTTCTTACCCTATTTGAAGGACCGAGTCACGTTCATGGCACACGACTTCTTCCAACCTCAGCCCGTGAAAGGCGCAGATGTCTATCTCCTGCGCTGGATCTTACATGACTGGCCAGACACGTATGCCACACGCATACTGTGCGGACTCGTTCCGGCGCTCGAAAAGAGTTCAAAAGTCGTGATTCATGAGTACATAGTGCCTGAACCTGGACAGACGCCGACCGTGCAGGATCAAACGCTGCGGTGAGCTGAGCCGGCCTGCCGAAGCCAGGCGACACCATGCTAACAGCTAAACAGGATCTTCGACACAAGCATGAGGGCTTTGACGAATGGCAAAGAGAGGGAGGCGAGGGACTGGAAAAAACTCTTTGCTGAGGCTGACGACAGGTTTAAGATTGAAGAGATGTGGACGCCGGAGAGATCGAGTCTGGGCATCATCGTGGTGGGCTGGGATGCATCTGCTGTCTAAAGTGGCGCTAGTTTGGCGGTCGCAAAATCGCGCGAAATCCGCCTCTCCGCCCCCTACTGGCTTCTGTATGTGTTTACAACAATTAAGGACATGGCCCAGTACCTGAGTCTTATGCCGTTTTCTCCCTACCGTAAGTACACTTGCAAAGCATTGTCGTTGATCAGCTTCATGCCCTCCTTCCTATACGTATCCGCCTCCGCGTAGCTCGTTACGTTCGCATCAAAAACATAATTCAGCGGGTTCGCAACATCGTACGCAGGCCACATGCTTTCAGCTCCAGACCAGGCGTACGATTTCCTCCATGCGTTCGGATCCAAGTCATGCACGAAGCTGACCCAGCTGCTGTCCATGAACCTCGCAAGCGAACGGTAGCTTTCGGTCTTGTTGGTGAATGGGGGAACGGCGGCAGGCCGGTATCCAACGCCTTCAAGATTGAGGAACACAAAGGCCACTTCCTGGAAATGTGTTGCCCCAATTACGGGTGGTATACCAGCAGGAATAGCGTTGAAACGGTAGCAATATGCTGAGACGCCAGCGGCAGCCCATATTTCACAGGTCTTTCGACGAGGAGCGATGAAGAATTGGTCACCGAAATAAGAAGCTGAGCGGCGGAACTGCGCACCAAACGGGGGGCCGGGACGCTGGTTCCCCAAGCTGGCGACGACGTTGACAGATAGGTCATCTGGGTATGCTGCAAGAAGCTGATTTGCAAGGTCCGCTGGCACACCACCACGAGTCGTGACGAATCTGTAAAAATCCTCGGTGGTATTTACTGGCGAAGGGCTAAATGCACTGCCTTCGTCTGAGTTGGCGCCATCAATGATGGGAACGTGGACGAATTCGCCAGCTTCCAGTTGGATAGATGTGCGCTTTTGGATGAAGTCGCCATCGATGATTGGCCCGAAGCCTGTGACGTTCAGTGTCGTACTTGTTGTATTGATTGCAGTGTTGAGCTGCTCGGTGGGTAGTGCTCGTAGACACTCGAGCGGACTGGTTTGGTTGGCACAGCTAGTTCGACGAGCGAGCTCATTGTACATGTTCGCATTCGCTAAAGGGTCCCTGAGCGGACCATAAGCGATGGGGTTGCTAATCGTGGCGTCAGTGCATGTTTGCCATGAAACTCGAATCCTAGACAACTTACCCGGACTGCAGAATGGCGCCGCGGAACAAGTCGTCATCACGCCCGCTGTAGGCAGTGAGATGGAAACCCACGGATGCTGCTCCTGCGCTCTCTCCGAAGACAGTAACCCGGCATGAATCTCCACCGAAGGCTTCAATGTTCTCTTGCACCCAGTGCAACGCCAGGCGCTGGTCGCGCAGACCGAGATTCAAGGTTCCAGCGTTCACCAGCTCTTCACTGCCGCTCAAGAATCCCCAGGCACTCAGTCGGTAATTAATACTGACGGCGATGATAGGCTTGCCAATCTTGACAGAATTCTGTACCATGAAGGAAACGTTGTATCGCTGGTCGACGCCTCCACCCTGAACAAATCCGCCGCCATGAATCCAGAACGCTACCGGCAACTTTTCATGCTCGTAGCCAGCGGGGCGGACCACGTTGATATAGAGGCAATCCTCCGATTTCGCATAATTCCATTGGTCGGAACCATAGCCATAACACTAAGATGATTTAGCAAGTGCTCGATGACGAAGAAGGTCAGGGACATACTGCTCCAGAATATGCAGTAGCTGGCCTTGCATCACTCCAGCTTTGGTCCAAGCTAACCGGATTCCGAAAACGCAACTGTCCAACTGGGGGTTTAGCATATGGGATGCCCAAGAAATGATCTTGGTTGTACTCTGCCGAGTGCAAGCCCACATATGTCCCGTTCTTGACATGAGCTGTGGGAGCTGTAGAGTAGGAGATTGGACTCGCCAAGCAAGCAGAGACTACAAGTGTCAGCGCAGCTGTATGCAGCATGATGGAAGATGATATGAAGTAAGAGGCCTTACATTCCCATCAAAGCCTGCGACTCAGCTACTATTAATGTGCAGTCTTTGCGGCAAGCTCCGCAGGCCGGGAAAAGTTGCGGCAATTGCACTCGTGCTACGGTCTCGATTCATGACCTCAGTATGGCGGAATACTCGACTACAATCAGCATAGCCAGCAAGTTGGCTCAAGCTTCTGCATAGAGCTTGTCAAGGATTGTCGCAAGCAAACCCTTGGAGAAGGCGGAAAGTGGAGGATCGATGATGATCACGGCATGTCATAGGTCAGAAAGACGGTCCGATGTTTAACCCTCGGTAGAACACCATGCATTAGATTGCGGGCAGAGATTGTGGGGTATGAGGCTGGACTCCACGGCAAACCTCGCAACCGAGGATGTTTGGTGGGCGCATGGTTAGAGGCGTGAGGCACATGAAGAAAGGGAATGGTATCCTTGTAAAATTGTGTGATATTTATATGTTGTTTATTGCGCTCAGATGCAAACCTGCCGTCATCACGCACATCTATAAAACTGCGAAACACTGTTAACATCAACGAGCGACGTTGGTGTTTCCGCGCGCCAGACCAAAGCCAGGAAAGGCGGGGCTGTATTGTAGACGAGCCTCGAAATGCCCAGCGTGCAAGTTGCTGGCATACAACGACTTGGCCTACTTCGCGCCGCCAGTGAAAATTTTCTTTACCCGTCCATGAAGGGTAATTGTTCGCACTGGGTTATTGGCAACGTTTTCCTCCTGCCGTCGAGCAAGGGACAGGTTGGTGAAGTTGTTGATAGGTCGTACGAAATAGCCTTCATTGCGCAGATCTACAGGGGGTTTGAACGCAGATGACGGACGTAGAGACGGTGGAGCCGAACTATTGCAAGAGGACGGAGCTGTGCTCCCAGATGAGTGAGGCTGTGAATCAAGTGCTATCGTAGTTTCTAACTGTGAAACAAGCATGCGTCGATTCACCGATGAGCGGCGAGAGTGCTGCTCTTGTGGAGCCTGCGAGATATCAGACTCCTCCTCATATGTGAACGTTTCCCCAACGTGAGGCCGAGGACCTGAACTAAAGGGGATAGCGACTATGCGTCCATTTCTCAAGACACCCATACTGGAGGTAACGTGTCCACCAGTGGTGGGGCGCGAAACAGCCTGCGGTATTGGTGGCATTTTGGATGTATGGAGCATGTTGCTGTTGATGCAGTGGGGTATCGGGGTTGCGTCGGTTGCGAAACGTAGTTGTTCTCTGTGCCGAAGGTGCTATGCCCTGGAGATCTGGGAGGAGCGCCCGGAAACCATTTATACCCGATTTGCGCTATTGTTCTTCCACTATCTCTTGTATTGTTCGTACATGTAGTAGTACTGAGGCCCTTGCACATAATTGTGTACAAATAGTGAAGGCTAAAGATTTCGGAGCATGCGTAACAGACCTTACGCCTTGTTTACAGTGCCAACGCAGTAGAGACTGTTTACATCGTTCGAAGTTCGCGTTGTCTCGAAGTCGCTACGTGCTTACGCATTATTCGAGAAAGGCACAAGTGTATATATGTGTGTGTTTTGCTGTTACTCCTCGAACGTTGAGTGGTAAATGAATCAAATAGAGATAGCGACGAGCTTCGTACAGTTGTAGACATTATCGCTTAACTCGTCTCTCGCATATTACCAAGATGAAAAAGAGGTACCGTAGTGCTGATGACGTCTCGGTGTATATCCTCCTAGTAGGGAGAATTTTAGTTGATCACGTGTATAATTCTAGAGTGTAACTTCGGAGTTTCCCCATACCTCACGCTGCTGTGAACACTGCACTTGCGCTGAACCTGTCATACTTGGAAAAACACGAAGACTCCGAAAGTAATTGTGTTCTGCATAGTGCCAGAACAGTAAGATTCCATGCTGGACTCATCCTTGCTGTGTAGATGCTGATGTGTTCGCGAGCAAGCAGAACAAGCCAGCTCAAATGACGTAATGCACTAAGAAGCCAGGTTTCCAACCTGCAGCCTAAGGCTCCAGTTCCAAATCGCCGCGGAGGATTCCCAAAAGTACTAAGGATCGCTGACAGGGAGACATGATCGAAGCAGGGAATGCTCGATTAAAGGGAAGGGATGGAGAGGATGCGAGGAATCGAGGTGGGATGATCCACGATCGCCGACTTGGGTATCGATAAGCGAAATGCCATCCCAGACACATGGGAAACTTCAATGAGCCATGTCTCGGAGTTGCGCACATCTTCCGTCGTTTTAGTCTGACAGGTCCCATAGCGTAACGCCGTAGCGCCTTGAGTAGATAGCGTGCTTTTTTTTTGGCTGTGAAGAGGTTTTGTAGTCTCAACGGCAGGTGCGCATTCCTGAACGGATCGCCAGTGATGGATGTGGCTTGCCGTATTTAGCGCCCAGTGACGCAATGGCAGTCGCTCAACGCGTTCCCTCAAAGCCTTGTTAACAGCAGACAATCGCTGCAATAGCAGTGCCCATCTCCTCGACCTTAACCCTTCACATTCTTGTCTACGGATCTACAGTCAACATGGGCACCCAGGGATTGGTTTTTAAGGACCTGATGCCGTTGCCGGATCAGGATCCAACAGAGCACGAAGGCACAACAACTACGCTATTGGATGCGCCTACAGATAGCCATGCGCTAGCATTGGAAGCCGCAAAGGCCGTTCATCCGGCTGAGGCGGGCGCAGCTCAAGTCCAGCACACCGAAGAGGTCGTAGACTTGGGGTGGAATGAACCGAAAGAGGCCGTTGCAAAACCTCTAGTGGGGGGTCTGTCGAACGAGGATCTATGGCTTCTTGTTCGTCGTTTCAACAAGGTAAGGAAGGTCAAGTCCAATTACTTGAAATCAGGGCTAAACAGCAACAGCAAATGTACCATGTCAAGGAACTCACTACAGTACCTTCTGGCGGCCTAGATCTCAATATAGCAGACGAAGAGGAGTTCTCACCTGACAAACTACGCGCCAATATCGAGCGGTTGTACATGACAATTGTAAGTCTCTCATCTTCGAGCCCCAAACAACTTGCTTACAGTTATAGATCATTAGCTTGATGGCTTTCGGCAAACACATCGTCCGATTACGGTCCTGGCGGGAAACACGACGGACTGCCGGGTTCTGTTCTGCGTACTTCATTGCTTGGATCTTTGACCTGATCATGCCTCTTGTATCAGTAACTCTCATCACCCTCATCGTCTACCCCCCGTCTCGAGCAGTCATGTTCCCACCCGCTCCTATCGCCCTGGTCAGCTCTAAGGGAGGTGTTCAGAAACCGAAGGCTGGTGTTCTGGGTAGCACCGACAGCGCTACAGGAGCGCCTGAGAACCACAAAGGTGAAGCTGTTGAACAGGAAGCATCCAACTTTGTCAATGGTATTGCTTCTGTGGCGTTGTCGAGTGCTACAGGTAAGCACCCTCAAGGCGAACCGCCGGAAGGCGACGCGCAAGAGAAAGGTGTCCCAGACCCTACGCGAATCGCTATTGGTGCTGCAGATGCAAAAGACGTCACCGCTGGCGCAACCACCTCCAAAGAACATGACAAAACCAAAGTCCCGATGGAGACAGCTATGTGGACCAAGATGCGACCTGTCATGCATGGCCTCGGGGATGCGACAGATACCTGGGAGCGCTTTGCAAAGTAAGCCCTGATATTCCGTTCATACAACTCACGAGCTGACAATATCGCAGTATGCTTGAGCCGACACCTCCATTCCCAAAGAACAAGTATCACTACCGCCTCGCAGCTTGTGTGGCCCCGCTTCTACTAATCTCACTCTTTGTCACTTCGTACATGTTCATGAAGGGTGTCACTTTCGGCGTCGGCTTTGGTTTCTTCGGCGATCCCGTTATTGTGCGTGGGCTTGCCCTCTTGAACAGGAAGTTTCCTGGCTGGCAGAAACTTCTCGAGCTCCGCAACACACTCCTCAAGGGCGTTCCCACCAACGCACAGCTCACCATTACCCTCCTGCGACTTGGCGAAGCCAACAAAGCTCCCTTACCCCCGCCACCACATGTGGCCGGCCCACCTCCAGAGGTGCCCGTCGATGTCAGCGAGCAAGAACTCCGTGCGACAGGCGCAGACTGGCCGCTCAACGCCACACAAGAGGAACTCGACGAAGCGATGGCACACGACCCCACCACAGCCCACGAAACCGGCGGCGAAGACATTGACAACGCGAAGAACTCCAAGCACGGCAAGAAGTCAAACAAGATTGTAAACTTCTTCCGCAGCACCGTAAAAGGCGGCGTCGAAACCTCCATCACCGCAGACCGCGTAAAAGCCGCCGCTGGCTCCGAACACGCAAAGAACCGCATCGGTGCCGTGCCGCCCAAAAACGCTGACATGACTTCCGGCCCCGTGGAATTCAAGTCCCGATACGACGGCAAGAAGGGCCACTTGTACATCACGACCAAAGCAACCATCCCCTGCATCGCGTTCTCAACGGACAAGACAATCGAGAAAATCGGAACACAGAGTCGCGAGGACTTGCACCCGCTCTGGAGCATTCCCGTCGGCCAGATCAAGGAGATCCGCAAGGTCGGCGGCTTTGGATGGAAAGCGAAGATGATTGTGGGCTGGGCGATGGGCAGGGAAGTCGCGGATGGTATTGTGATAACAGATCGGACGGGTGTGGAGACGAGGTTGACGGCTATGCCGTTGAGAGACGAGCTGTTCAATCGGTTGGTGGCTATGGGTGGGCAGAAGTGGGAGTGTTGGTAGAGGCTGGATGGTTGCGGTACTGCTTTCGGTCTCGGGGTGCTTGGACATGGTGGTCCTGGGAATGTGTCGATGCATTTGGCGTACATTGGGTGTTGGGCGTTCGGGCATCCTGGAGGGGCTCGAGATGGTGGCGAGTGTACTCTTTGGGCAAATTAGGTGGCATACCTAGGATACATTTGACTCGAGATGAGTCGTGATGAGCATACACCTCGAGCAATCCTAATGACTACGTTGCATCATCACACGAAGAAGGCACTGCAGACAAGACACTGTAGTAGTAGAGTTGAGATTCTCGTTAAGTGGCATCGGCTGAAGCCGATGCCTACATGTCCTGATGTGATGCTCTTGCATCAACGACACAGCTCACCGGGGAGCAGTCCAAAACACTTTTCCACCCATACCGCCAACCCAAACTACACCGAATCTATCCTCGCACCACTATCCCACTCACCATCGCCGCCGCCTTACTCGTCGTCCATCTCCTCGTCCATGGCGGCCGCCACGCCACCCTCAAACGAGGTGCAGACCTGGGCCGCCGCCAGCGCCAGATGGTACCTCATGGCGACCTTGTTGCCGCTGGTGTTGAGGCCCTTTGAGCGGCACATGGTCTTGAGGTCCTCGGCGGACCACTCGAAGTCGGCGTCCTGGAGGTCGGCGACGAGCTGGTCCTTGCCCTTGCCGAAGGTGGAGATGCCGCGGTCGGCGCACATCTTGGTGAGGTCCGCGACGGAGAGGTAGCCGCGCGGGTCTGGGGTGCGCTCGGAGATCTGGGCGTTGGTGAGGAATAAGGTCTTGCTGGGGTTGGTAGCCTTCTTGGCGGTGACCTTCTCCTTCTCCTTGCCCTTGCCTTTACCCTTGGGGGTAGTGCGCTTGACGTGATCGTCCTCTTGCCTCTTGATCTGCGCATTGCGCGCGACCTTGGCGGCGGTGTTCTCAGTGGCACGCTGGGACCTAACCTGCGCGGCGGTGGCGCGCTGCATGGCACGCTGGGCCTTCTCCTCCTCCTTCTGCTGACGCTTGTAGGCAATCTCCTCAGCCTTCTGGGCGTTCTTGATCTTGGCCGCCTCCTTGACCTTGCGCTCTCGGGTCTCTTTGGCGTCCTTGATGGCCTGTTCCTTGTTACGGTTCTCCTCGCGGGTTGAACGATAGACCTCAAGCTGCATGCGGCGGGCATCAGGGTCGTCGTCCATGTCGGTGGGGATGCGGGCGGTACCGTCGGTCATGGCCATGTAGCGCTCGCGGCAGGCAGTCTCAGAGAACAAATTGTCCTTGTTAAGGCGACGCATGTAATCGGCGACTTTGCGGAAGCGCCAGGCATGCATACGCTCGACTTCGTAGTTGACCTCGATGTTAGCGAGGGCATATGCCTGCATCAGAAGACAGTCCTGCAGAGCTGTTATTACTTTTCACATCGAGTGTATTCAGGACCAACTTACATCTTCGAACTCCCACTCTTTGTAGCCCTCCTTGAGGAGGAAGTCGACATTGCTAGCCTGGGCAAGACGGATACGACCGATGCGCGTAGAGATGGACTTCTGATCATAGCGAACGCGACCTTCCTTGGCGAGCTTGTCGGCGATCTGGCGGTCGCTGAAACCCTTCTCACGCATTTCCATCATGAGCTCATCATCGGAGTCCAGCTCATGGGACACACGCTTATGGTAAGCTGGCAAGGTCTCACCCTTCCTATGACCGCGACGACCAAAGGTACCTTAACATTGGTGTACTCAGTCAGTGTGCGTCTCAGATACGGTTCATACACTGATGCTTACCTGGAACGCGGGATGAAGGCTTGGTAACGAAGCCAGTGTCCTCATCAAGGATGAACGCGTCAGTGTTGCCTGTCTGGATCCGGTTGGCAGCGCGCTGGAGGGAGCGAGTAGGCTGAGCGGCGAACGTAGGCTTGACACGCTTCCGCTTCTGGCCAGCCACATTATCGTCATCATACTCAGGATCGTAGGCGTCCTCGTCATCCTCAGACTCCTCTGATATAATGCCAAGGTCGTTGTAGCCGTCGAGCTTGAAATCGTCGTCTTCGGGCTGCGGGGTGTGAGCTGATATACGTGCCTGTCTACATTCACTTTACTTACTTCTTCTTCAGGAGCCTCATACTCGTCCATGATGTCCTGTTCATCATCGCCATCGCCCGCAATGTCCATGTCGGCGAAGTTCTCGAGGGTGACCTGCTCGATTGGCTCATCGTCTACGAAAGTGGGTTAGCAGAATGCGCAAGCAAGGTAATTAGATTGTTACTTACCATCGAGAATGAGGGTGTTGTCGTCCATTGTGTTGGACTCGGTGTGCTGTTGCCAGCTGTTGTTGTGTTGTGCGGAGGTGTTGAAGTCGAGCTCGCTGGGGATTTTGTAGCAGTGAGTGCGGCGTTGGGGCTTTGAAATACTCCTCGAGCAAGTTTTAAGCGAGAGGGCGCACGGGCAGGTCAGAGAGTTGTAGTAGCCCAGGTGAAGGTGGATGGCAAAGAGCGAGCGCAAACGGCCTGGTGGCTACAAGTTGTTGAGGCTGACTCACGGAGATCCACGATGTGGGTGAGGTTGCAAGCAGGATAGAGGAATGAGACTACAGAGAGCAGTGTGGAGGGTAAGGAAGAGCAATGGCCGTGTTGTTTATAGGCAATTTCCCAGGAGTAGAAGCCGTAACCCAATCCTGACGCCGTGCCCCTGGAGCCACCTGCCTCAACAACACAAAAGAGCGGAAGAGGGGCGGCAAACGCAGAGACTTGCGGATACAGCGCAAGTGAGATATGGCTACTTTTGTTATGACCATCGACTCCATCCTCCGTCATCGTAATGCTTCGCACATCTCTTTCAGATACGAAAAATCTCAAGGACAGTAGAAAGTCTGGATCAGTGGAATCAGAAAAGAAATGTTGGTCAATTCTATGGACAACAGGGCTTGTAATGGTGAAGAGAAGGCCTTGGTCAGAGATGGACAAAATAAAGGGGTAGATGACAACGAGGGAAATACTACGAGACGATGAGTTCAGAGGTCTTCTTTCCTTCAACTCTCCTAGGGCGACAAGCTGCCTCAACATATGTTCTTGTTCAATACCGTGTTGTGTATTCAGTGATGCCTACTCAATGCATGAATGCTACGAATGTCCAGGGGTATCAGAAACGAATGAGGTAAGGTTGCTGTGTCGATAATTAACAAAGAAAGAACCATTCAGAGGACAATGCCACAGTCATTCTTGTAGAGAAACAGGCTGATAAGATCGATGATCATGTGTTGTGTTGCGACTGTTAAGGTGTGCAGCCGTGCGTGCGAGGAACGTCCAGGTCGGGGATCTTCACGTGCGCGACGTCGTGGCGCGAACTCTAGGCCCACATCCCTGCCGATGACGCACCATATCTCTTGGACGCCCAAGATACTACAATCAAGACTCCAGCGGGCCACGACATCCTTACACTCTCCCTGCATATCAGATCGCCTTCTGAGACATAGATTTCCCCTAGAACCTCACTTTGCGAGTATCCACAACGCGACAGCACCCACACTTAGCGGCGAGTGACGTGCACACATCACACATGTCGTCCTACCTGCAAAAGCTGCGGCGACAGTCGAAGCAGCTCATCCCGCAGTCCGTGGGGAAGCATGACGAGCCTCTCAAGGTGCAGGAGCCAGCCAACGTGTCAGAGACACCAAAAATCGACGAGCCGACAACCACAACGGCGGGTCCTAGTGGGCCTGTACCGACCCCACCAGCGCCAACCGTGACCGAGCCGGCCGATGAAACAGGCGCAGAGCCTGTTCTAGACGAAGAAGATCAAGTCTTCCTCGAGCGTCTTGCCGCCATCGCTTCAGAGCCCGAAGGAGATGCGCCTCCGCTACCCACCCGGCCGGTCGAGGTCATCGACGATAAAGGCGAGAAGAAGATCGGAAGAGATGCACAGGAAGCGCTAATGGACGGTGCAGACAAGGTTGCCCTACCTATGAGTCCTCCCGAGGTCCCCGCAGAGAGCAGCGAGAAGGCCAAGGAGAAGGCCAAGGGCAGTGGTCTGGACAGGAAGAAGAGCGTCATGTCGTATTTCTCCTTGGATAGGTTCAAGAAGAACGAGAAAGACAAGGCGCCCAAGGATAAGACCGAGAAACTGTCAGAAAAGGAGAGGTCCAAGATGGCAGATGACCTGCTCGCGGCAGCGGATGCGTCCAAGGCCGCGGACCTGGAGGAGCAAAAGAAGGAAAACAAGGAACTCACCGACATTCTCGACCAACTCAACCTCTCGGCCGTGAACAACCGTGTCTTCTCCTTCAGCAAGGAGTCTGAAGAGCTTCTTAACAAGTTCACCTTAGTGCTCAAGGACATCATCAACGGCGCACCCACAGCCTACAACGACCTCGAGAAGCTGTTCACCGACTACGACACACAGCTGAAGAAGATGTATGGCGGTCTGCCTCCTTTCGTACAGAACATGGTGAAGAGCCTGCCTGCAAAGTTGACCGCAACCCTGGGCCCTGAACTACTCGCTGCTGGAGCCGAGAAGCCTGGCTTTGACATGAAGGCCGCAAGTGCCGGCACCAAGACCAAGAAGTCGAAGATTCCAACTATACCTACCTTGAAGAGCCTGGTGACTGCCCAAGGTGCTGTTGCGACGGCGCTGAGGAGCATCGTGAACTTCCTCAAATTCCGATTCCCTATGCTGGCCACCGGAACAAACCTCATCATGAGCTTGGCTGTGTTCCGTAAGTCTCCATTCTTTTCACCTTCTCATATTGGGTGCTAATGCGTATAGTCCTGCTCTTTGTCTTCTGGTACTGCCACAAGCGCGGTCGTGAGACCCGTCTCGAGAAAGAGCGTCTTGCCACCGAGGAGGGTGAATCGTCTCGTGCCAGCGGCGCCTCATCCGCCGACGAGAAAGAAGACGCAGACTCCATCTTCGGTGACAGGCCTAAGCGCAAGCCTGTCGGCTCGTCGAACGAGCAGCCAACCGAGCCGCTCATCATCAAGGATAACAGGGAGGAAGAACCTGCAGCGGCGGTCGCTGACATGCCCAGTGTCAGTCATCTACCAGATCCAAAAGATGGCAAGGTACCTGAGCCGGCCTCGCCACCAGTCGAGAAGAAGTAGGCGATGTATGATGGAAACGGATTTTGCTTGGTTCAGATTGATATCCCCTTTGCGTTCGTATACCCTGCGATGATTGCATGCCTTCATGACGATGCTGCGTATAGAGCAAAACACATAATAAAACATGCGACATCACGACTCAATCTGCTTAGCAAGCGAAAATCTGAACTAACCTCGAGAGCCAAAACATTCGTGGAGTGAGCCACACATGAGAAGCAGCAGTATTCCCGGCTCCTTTCCTTAGATAACCACAACCCTAAGATACACATACACCTGCAAATGTGCGCCGAACAATATGTCAGAAGCAGACCTCGGAAGCCAGTTGCGTTAGCGGGGAACCTTTTTGATGTGCCGTGTCGCGTACGTCGAAATAACGGACCACTGACACGTTTCTATTTTTGGGGTCTCTCGACGCATAAAAATCCTCTTAACCGTCTTGTCTATTAATGCCATCGCGAGCCTATCGTAACGTAACTGCCGTCAAGCATCCTATTGGAAGTTCGAGCCGTATAAGCGATTCCTGAAGGATGTTCTACCTAGGCCACTTACGATAACAATTGCTGTCATTGGTGTCGACGCGCTGCAAGGCTGCATACCCAGCGACCTGCTTCAATCGTCTGCCGGCACCATGCGCCTAGCAACTAGGGTGGATAAATTGGACTTTATCAACTAACACCCCGCCATCAAGTTCTTGTAAGCTTGCAAAGACGGTAGTCTACCGTTTCTTGACAATTGCCTCAAATTTCGAGTACTGAACAGATCAGTGAGCCTACCTAGGTATCACATGTAATGGCATCCGAATCGCATGACGAAGGATCGGGATATGGCCTCAAGCTTCTTTTTCCAATTGTTTTACTATACTCAGCTTACCTCGTCTTTGGCCGATTGCACGAATACTGGCGCTTGAGGCATTTCAAGGGTCCAGCAACGACAGGTATCTCTTGGTTATGGCATTCGAGGGCTGTACTCAGCGGGAAAGCACACGAATATTACGGCGATGTAACCGAAAAATACGGTATGTAAGGCTAAAAAGGCTGCGAGAAGCAGAGTCAGCAAAGCTTACTGTCTACGATTAGGACCTATTGCGAGAATCGCACCTACTCATCTGATCACTAGCGATGCCGAATTCTGGACGAGGATAAATGCTGTTAGGTCGCCCTACCGCAGGGCTGAGTTCTTTTACTCTACTGCTCGCTTTGAGCCGGGGAAGGACAACGTTTTCACAGAGTGCGATAACGATCGCCATGATGCCAGGAGGAAGAAGATGGCGGCTGGTGTAAGTGAATTTACTGGATGATCGTCTTTAGCCGCTTCTGTATCCCCTCTTATCACCCACAGATTTCTCCAAAAAGTATTCTAACATGCTAATGAATCGTAGTACTCGGGCAAAGAAAATCTTGCACTCGAGCAGTCGATTGATACCCATGTTAAGGAGCTCGTGGATCTAGTGCACAAGTATGCCGCAACGCCAACATCAACGAAGACTTCGACGCCCATGGACCTCTCTAAGAAAATTCCCTACTTCACCCTGGATGTCATCAGCCACGTGGGCCTTGGACAACCCTTTGGAAATCTTCTAGCCGACAAAGATCAGAACGACTACCTGAAATCTTGCGAGGAAGGTCTGCATATTGCCAACACCGCATGGGGTTTGGGTATTAGCTGGCTACCAGGAGCTCCTATCATTGGACCGTTAATCAGCCCGTCTGAAAAGGATTCATCTGGCTTTGGCAAAATGATGGCTGAGGCACGGAAGATCATAGATGACCGGAAAAGCAAGTCGACTGAGGGCAAGTCGGATATGCTCGCCTCGTTCATACGCAACGGAGTCTCTGGTGACGACCTATTCCAGGAGGCTTTCGAGGTAATCTTGGCTGGGTCGGATACCACGTCTGCTGCACTCAGAATCCTCTTGCTTTACATCATGACCAGCCCACGCGTCTATGCGAAGCTGCAGAGCGAAATTGATAGTGTTGCGTCATCGCATGCCATAATTAGAGACGCAGACGTCCGCCAGCTTCCGTATCTGAATGCCGTTGTTCGAGAAGGCTTGCGCGTAAGTGAGATCTGTTGTACAAGCGTTCAAGTCCGAAGCTATACAATCTGTTCAATGGCCAGCTTTCGGTGTCCTACACCAGTTAGGTCCATTCTACAGGGAATTTGCGTGCTAACAGAGACAGGTTCACCCACCAGTTGTCAACATCTTCTCCCGCGTCACCCCGGACGAAGGAGATAACGTGACCATCGACGGCAAAGAGCACTACATTCCCGGTGGTACCTTTATCGGCTACTCAGCCTGGTCTATGCATCGCAACAACCGCTCTCTTTACGGCCAAGACTCTGAAGTGTTCCGGCCCGAGCGATGGTTCGTCGACCACGATAATGTGGAGGAAAAGGAGCGCTATGCGAAAATGATCAGAACAAGCGACTTGATCTTTGGGCATGGCAGGTGGGTGTGTCTGGGCAAAAATATTGCCATGCTTGAGATCTACAAGTGTATCTTCGAGCTGTTCAAGAATTTTGACTTTGCGCCTACGAATCCGACGGAGCCGTGGAAGACTAACAGTACCCAGGGTCTGTTCAAGATCACCGATATGATGGTCAATGTAACGAAGAGGTCATGATGTAGGTGTGTACTCGTGGATGGTAGTGGGGTCAGAAGCTTTCGGACATGTATCTATCTTGGAGTCTCTCTTCACAGACTTGAACAAATTCTACATATCTCATAGGCCAATAGCATATAGCTAGCAATGATGACACGATGATACTGCAGTGTTGAACCTGGTCTTGGTAATGACTCGCTTATCGCGAACATCAATTTAGCGTCTGATTCGGAGACGCAACGCGTTCCTGCTCCCAAAGACTGCGATGGCAGGCACATTCCACCGTCGACCTTCCCATCCCGACGCACCAAACCAGACGTATGACTCGATCGCATCACAACCTTCGCCAACATATCCAGACTTCCCTCCAGCCCTCCAGCATGACACCTCCGGCTACGATGCATCGGGGTACGAGCCTGGCGAGCATCGTCATCAACACTCTGAAGCCACACAACATGCAGACCACTCCGGCATGGACCTTCAAGCATCGCCGATAGAACAAAATGGCTTCGTAGACGATCACATAAGCCACGGGCTTCAGCACACGCATTTCAGTCCTCCTGGAGATATCGACGATGACGAGGCTGCAGACCTTTTCAGGATGCTTCCTCCTGCTGCCTCGACACACGCATCGTGGCAAGCCCTTTACGACTATGCACAAACACATGCTGCCGCTGAGGGCTATGCGCTCTCGATCAACACCACAGCAAAGAATCGATCGCGCATCAAGCTTGCATGTGTCTGCTATGGCCAACCAAAGAACACCCACAAGCTCACGGCAGAAACACGCATACGGAAGAACAGAGTCAGTTATAAGACCGGCTGCAAGATGTGGGTAGAGGGCAAGAAGCTAGAAGACGGTGCATGGCTATTGCGCGTTGGTGAATCACAGCACAATCACCCAGGACGGCCGAGCGAGGGTTGGGCCGCACAGAGAAAGAGGACATGGGGCGTTGTCGGCGGCAGGATTGGCGTTGGCGGCGTCACTGCACAGGAAGAGCTGGCTCGGATGGGCAGCGGCAATAAGACACCCCTAGAGAACGGACAGGCGAATGGCGAGGACAACGAAGACGAAGCCAATGACGACGCATTAGGCCAGTACACACACAAGTCGACCCATCTCCAACGCGGCGGCCTGGTCTGGAAGATTGTCGAGCAGGAAATGCTGCGCAAGCGCGAGCAGCTCGGCTCCCGCGACGGCAGTGTCGATCGCACAGTCGAAGTGCTACATGCTCGACTCCCAGGCATACACATCTTCAAGCGCGACGTGTACAACATACGCGCTGCAATCAAGCGCGCGTGGAAAGCAGCCGAGGAACAGGGCGGAGAAAGCGACGACCAGGCCGCAGACACAGAAACAAAAGACAAGTCTACAGCACATGAAGAAGGGACGGATATTGATAACGAAGCAAAGTCACGCATCCTATCCCACCCCGAATACCACCAACACACCCTACCATCAAACACGCAGATCCGCGACTTCGCACTCGATCCGTCCCTCGCGCAGCCGGCTCCACCATCCAATTCTCTGTCCACAATACAAATCCTCTCCGCTTCTACTGTAGAGGTCGAGCAATTGCGCAAAGAAGTGGCTCAGCTCAAGACGCTGCTAGCAGGCAAGACGAAAGAGCTCATGGAGAAGGATATAATGATTACGTCGCTTCGGTCGCAGCTAGAGTATTTTACTAGTATGGCCATGTAATGTAAGGGCTTGGGAGGGTGCTGTGCGTTGCTTTTCGATACCCCGGGCTGCTACGGTGCTTATGATTTTAAATATTAGGAATTGGGATGTTTGCTTGTGGCGTGGAGTTGGTAAATGCGTGTAGATGATGTTGGAGTTTATGGCACTACTATTGTTATGCGATGCGGAAGGAGACTCCATTCAAGATGGATAATCGATGTTCCATAGGTTTATGTGTTCCGGACCCTTGCGGAATCTTGCGGAAAATCAAGTACATCTCTCGACGACACGTGAGAATAACCTTCGATTTCCACCTCCTCTTTACCTCAAAGCAGATCTACACCAAACTAACCCTCGTCCCATTCCCAGGCAACTTGACTTTGAACAGCACAAACGGCCTCTGCCTCCGATCCGTGCCCGGATAGAAACTCCTGCTAAAAGCAAGCTGATTGTCCGTGAAATACAGATATCCATCGCTCGCAACAGACACTAGCACATCTGTCAGTCCCATCCACACCTCAAAAGTACGGTAGAGAAGAAGAGAGAAGAGAAACTCACTAGTATCCACCCAACTAATCCTCGGATCCCTGACCCACACCCCCATTGACCCATTCGCAGGATTATAAAACCCAATCGCATTCTGCTCCATATTCCCCGCATACACATATCCATTACTATCTGTCTCAAACCCATCACTCACACCGCGCTGTCCGCGATAAACAACACCCGCCTGCGCCAAAACTTCCGACATAGCGCTACGATCCCGCAACCGCTGCGTCGAGATACTAAACAAGCCCCTCCCGCCCACAGGCCCAAAGAACAGATCCGCGCCATCAGCCGACAGCGCGATGCCGTCGCTGCCCAGCGGCACGGTAGTCAAAGGTTGACCAGGGCCGGGGATGTAGTACAATGGCTGGCCCCAGACGTACGGCACGAAGCCGCGCTCAGCCCGGACTTCAGGGATGGAATCGAGGTGGCGCCAACTCTCGCCTGATCCTAAATCGACAATGATGATGCCGTTGCGGCCCTCGCTGCTCGAGTCGGTGATGTATGCTACGCCCTGCCCGGATGCGGAGACGGAGGCGCGTAGGTCGAAGCGCACGTCGTTGAGGTACGAGTCGGGGAATGCGACGGTCGGGGGGAAGACTATAGTTTCAATGATGGTGTTGGAAGTGATGTCTACGCCAACGAGTTTAGGGCCGCCGTATGTGGCTAAAACGAGTGTGCCGTCGGGGAGTTGGGCGCGGCCGGTGTCGAGGATCCAGAGGCGGTCACGGGCGTCTAGGACGACGGATTGGACGCCGATGAGGTGGGTTTGGTAGTTTGCGCCTGTGGGGGGTGTGGTTGTGTAGTTTACGGCGCCGCCGGGGGGGTTGTTGATTGAAACATTGGGGTAGGGTGTTTCGGTAGAGTTGCCTGTCAATTCTGCAACTTGGTATTTATTGTTGCTGCCGGTATTTGTGTTATTGGAATCGAGGCCTGCTGGGTAGTTTGAAAATTTGCGACCGCTACGAGAGACGGTGATTCCTTGACTTGGTGTCACTAAATCGGTCAAGGGACATGGTCTTGATCCAGAACATACCAGTTGGCCATTGATCGTTGTAAAGGTGGACGATCTCAAGCGGTGGCCCCCCAACACCAGGGTCGCGAAGCAATTGTTGCGCGCTTGAGAATGTCGGGATCAACACGCTCGCTGCGAGGACGAGTTTAGAGTACATCTTGAGGGTGGTCGCGAGATACGTCCATTCCCAACGCTTCACGAGCCATGATCGGTTTTATAGCTCCCTAGCTTGCACGTGGTGCAGTAATGACCTCAAGCGGGTTCTTGGGGGTACCTGGTACTATGCTGTCTTCGTCTGGTGTCTTCTTGGGTGGTTGAATCTTCACGTCATGCACATGTCACCATTGAGGGTAGAGTTCGTGGAACTATTTAAATTAGCAGGGATTAGGAGCTTCCCCGCAACGACCCACAATTCCGCCTTACGTCGGGTGGCGTTACGGCACGCTTCGCCTGATGCAGGTACCATTCGTAGGTTCCTTCAATGACGAAACAAAAATACTGGCGTCGAGAACAACGCTTTCTACAAGAGCGCGGAAGTAGTAGGCGCTGCATCATAAGAATGATGCTTACTCTTCGGGATCTATGCGAAGGTTTGCAGGCGCTAGCAACGCCCTAGAACGTGTGCTGTGATTGTTCTGGCTGCGCGTAGAACTCGCTGTGTGATTCACCGCCGTTGTGGAGGGGGCCATGACTGAGACCTTCAGCCAATCCAGCTCTTTATCATCTCTGTCAAAGATATGCCTGCGCTCTGCGCATTCCATATGTGTGAATGATGAGCACCGTCAGTGAGATCCTCCGAATCAGCATCAGATGCTGTCACCTTGAGCTCTCCGTTCTGCAGCTCGACCACAATATCATGGTCAGCGGCAGGTTTCTTCTTGCTACTCTTACTTTTGATTGTGATCCTCGGGTCGTTGCCTTTGACGGTCGCTCTTGACGAAAAGTCACTCTTGAGCTGTCGATGCGCTATGTGAAGAGAAAGGACGTAATCCAAGTACGAAGTCGTTTCTTCGACAGAGGAGAATTTCAATTGCCGGAACAAGCCAAGATCGGTAACTAGCGAGGATGGAAGAGAGAGTTTGTGTTCCGTACCGAACGTGGGTTGGCCGATGACAGTACGCGTGGATATTACGAAAGCTTCTAGGTATGCGCCACTCGAAGAGGCTAAGGATAAGGTAGCTTTCCCGTCAAATGGCTTCATGAAGACATCCAACAACTGATCAGTCGCGCTAGTAGAATTCCTGGAGGACTCCTTGAGGCTGTCAGCCAAATTTGCCCAGGAGATCTCACGTGTTGTCTCGAGCTGAATCCTCAAGCTCGCATTTTCCAGTGTCCTGGCAACCGTCTCAAGATAGTCGTAGAGCGAATCGACACCCTCGAGATGTTTGAAGATCGCTAGAAGCGTGCGAAGCAGTGCTGGAGGTGGGGCTTCCCGTTTTTGAATAGTCAATGGCGGCGGTAGCTGCGATCGTCGATGAAGACGCATGCTGTGCTCATGAGCAAGCAGGAGACGTAAGCCCTCGGCTACATTTTGGGCAAGCCAGTCGTGTGAGTGATCCTGACTGCCGCCAATGCTGTTTTCCCGTGGTATGCAATCAATGAGTAGCTCCTTCTGGCTGTGCTCTGCGGCTTTTACATGTATGACCGATTCCCGAAATTGGACGCCGTAGGCCACCAACTGACGGGACTCGATGCTCATCTCGTGATATAATTCTTCTTCGAACAAGGAATCCCGAGCAAGCTGAATGGTCTTTTCAATGGCAATATCATCAGTCTCGCCTTCTATCGGTAGCCGAGATGTTCCTGTGATATTTCCGTTTTCGCTGATTCGGACTCGCAGTGTTTTGGGCTTCAACTTCAACGCAGGATGGAGCATAATGCTGCCATCCTTGTCCATTTGGAGGGGGGCGAGACCACGGGCCTTGAAATGGTCGCTAGCTACAGCAGTGTCAGCCACTCAACAAACAAATAATGCTATATGATAACATACCTTCAGGAAGTCCGTAGCGTACAGCAAATGGCACATTGCGCACATTCGAGCGGTATCGTTGGATCGGCCAACCTTTGTCTGAAATTGACCTAACCTCCCGCCAGTATGTTGTCTCTCGGCGCACTTGCCTCTCCACATTCTTCGCGGCATTGAGTATGTCATCGACCGCAGAGTCGAGTGCATCCATTCTGGAGCCCTTGGATACAAGCTCTTGGCGCTGCTCATACTCCGCCAGGCTTTGAGCTTCGTCTGGTTTTCGCACATGCTGATCATGGTTCTCCCTGCTTATGCCAAATGATCCAAATGGAACACCTTGGTTCAAGCCCTCGTGGCGAAAAGTGTGGCTAAAGGAATTGACTGTGCGCTTGTTCACGTCGGCGGACAGTACGAGGGAGAGGAGATCGACGGCGTTGTTTGCAGCAAATTTAGCCCATCTACAATTAGTCAGTTGGCGATTCGTGGTAGATCAACAGAAAGGTCGCATACTCCAAATGACCGCTCATCTCATGCTGGAGACGAGCGATATCCTGCAGCCTTTGCTCTTTTGAAGGCGCCTCTTTCGTCTCCTTCGTCCCGTCATGTTCTTCTGTGGTGCCATCTGGAACATCTTTGCCCGCAATTATATCGTCCTGCAATGACTTCTCGGTAATTTCGCGAAGACTCCCTCTTTCAGCAGTGAGCTGTTCGATCTGGCGCGTCAAATCGTCCGCGTTCAACTCATCCTTCTTGAGAGATGGCCATGGTCGCAAAGTCACGTCCATTAGCGACTGGGTCCCAGACATGGCGTCAATATGGGTATTGCGACCTCAACCGACCTTGTTGATGCTCAGTTGTGGTGTTTCCGAGATGTGATGGGCCCTTGCATGAAAGCCAGTCGGGTTGGAGATCATCTCGGTAGTGCAGTGAACTAGCTTATCGATAAAGCTCACTTTCACCTTGCATGTGCATGATGCGGCATAGTTTTGTGCGATTGCACAGGCTTGTATTGGCACGCCGCTGTTGGCTTCCGATTGTAGTTTACGCTCCACGTATGCATTACCCTTGCCTAGTGCGGCTAGCGGCGGTCTCCGATAAGCTAAGGTTGGACAACGTGCTTCAGGTCACGGGCGGTCTTGTTTGACACCCGTGGACACTTAACTCTCCGATCTTTGGCACTCTTCTTCTCTTCACTCACCGAAAGCTCTGCAGAATGACGACTAGATACAGAGTAGAATGTACGTTGGTTGACGACTCACAATGATGACATGTGGTATCCTGAAGGTAATACGCTAACCCAGCTGACAGATGCACTCAAGGTCGGTCAAGTTACACGTGATTTTGTACCATGGCTGCTAACACTATGTGAAGACGCATCGCAGAGATCAGCTTGTGAGTTTGCTTGGTCGTCCAAAGAGTCACAGCTAACGTGAGGTGCAGATCGAATGGATCAAGGTACATACCGAGCGTTGATGCTTCTGAAGAGAAATCCCTAACGTAACGAACCACTAGGGGCTTCTAGCAGTGCCATTTGTACTGCATTCGCAGCCAACGGCTGTATTCGAGCCCCAAGGACAATCTGTGGAGAAGCAGGCCAGCGTAGCCCAGCGTCGATATGCCGAAATCTTCCGCGATGTGGAAGAGATCATCAACGACCATAGTGAGTTCAACAAGCTATTCACACAGCGATCGCCATGCCTGACTGTATCCGCACAGTCGAACATCAAAAAGTCGGCAAGCCTGAGCGGTCGAAACTCAAGCTCCTTGTGCCATCGGTTGCCAACTTCTTCACGTCTCTTGCCCTCCACGATGCTTTCATCTGGCAAGATCAGCGCCGGTTCATTAGCAACCGACGGTTTGTGCCGCCGTCTTTTAACGACGTACGGCTGGTGTTGAACACTGCTCAAGTGATGAGTCTGGTGCGCACTGGACCTCTGGGCCTCGTGACCTTCGACGGAGACGTTACCTTGTACGATGACGGCCAGTGCCTGACCCAGGATAATCCAGTTATTGGGAAGATCCTGCGACTGATGCACCGTGGTTCGAAGATTGGCATCGTTACAGCTGCCGGATACACTGAGGCCAAACGATATTACGAAAGGTTGTTTGGGCTGCTGACTGCCATCCAAGAATCGCAGATGTCGCTTGAGGCCAAGCAGAGCCTCATCGTCATGGGTGGCGAGAGCAACTACTGCTTCCAATTTGATGCGAATAGTCCGGACCTCTTGAGGCTCATACCGCGAGATGAGTGGCTACTCAAGGAGATGATGCTATGGACCGAAGATGACATCACGGAACTACTCGACATCGCTGAAGCATCACTCAGGGATACCGTGAAAAACATGCGGATGGAAGCAACAGTTGTGAGGAAAGACAGAGCGGTGGGCATCATCCCAAAGCATGGCCAGAAGTTCTGCCGGGAGACACTCGAGGAGACCGTTCTGATCGTGCAGAAGATCCTGGTACTGTTCCCAAGCCATTTTGCCGATTAAGTCAAACCGTATTAATGTCTGCAGGATATGTCCGAAGTAGGCCAGCGACTGCCGTTTTGTGCTTTCAACGGTGAGTTAATAGTATATGTCTCGGGGCAATGCTAACATGATATACAGGCGGTAATGACGTGTTCGTGGATATCGGCGACAAATCGTGGGGTGTTCTGGCATGTCAGCGGATCTTTGGAGGTATCGAGGGCGGAAAGACATTGCACGTTGGGGACCAGTTCTTGAGCGCAGGAGCGAACGACTTCAAGGCCCGACTAGCCTGCACCACGGCGTGGATTGCAAATCCGCTGGAGACATGTCAGCTGCTGGACGAGATCGCCGAGCTGGATGAGATGCAGCAACGGAAGACAAGATGATGCGAACAAGGGGTGGTTGTGTCAGTCACCACGCTCAATAAGAGGCTACGAGCGTGTGAAATGTTGCGCAGATGATACCGGGAGCAGAGATAGTCGATATATCAAGGTTTAGAACAAAGTTCGTGAAAGCTGGGGAAAAGCTAAGCTTGATGGCTACATCTACGTATAGAATAGCTGTTCTAAACTCTTGAAAATCTCTGGATACAGACAGGATGGTGTATCTATTTCCGATTTTCTTGACTTACCGAGAGGCATCATTGTCCCTGAGTCGACGGCCCGCAGCTTCCTGGTTTGGTTGTGCGCTAGAAGCCCTGGGCGAGCCACAGTACCTTGAAAAGACGCTGCAATATTCACCCATCACTCCTTTCTCCCGAGTGTGCGCGTTTGTTGGCAACGCATATTACTTTTTCCCCGGCCCCCGTTGCTGTGTCAGCGCGTTGCCGTTCTGCAACGTCTCCACGCGCCGCATCCGCGCCGTTCGGCTCGTGTCGTGCAGACAACCGTGATCCCTGCAACATTCAACCTTGTCGAAGCCTCCGCCTCGGTGCACCTCCTGAGCTTCCACCTGCTTGCGGCTTTTGCGACTCTTCTTCTGTCATCAACACGCGCTGCCGCTGGCACTCTCTCTTGCGCAAGCTCAATTGCCCGCGACAACCCACCGCGCAACACCCTCATCGACATCCAACATGGCGGTCGGCAAATACAAACCGCTGACGCTTACACCCATCAACTTCTCCCTCACCGAAGGCACATCGATTCCTGCTCCGCTAGAAACGCCGCCCGAGACGCCCCGACCGCCCACGCCTGGGGAGGGGCCGCTGTCGTCGCACCCGACCCCCATATCCGGCGCCTTCCCACAGCACGAGGCGGCCAACGGCAGGGCACCGGAAGAGCAATTGCACGACGCCCGTACAAGCGATGCGGCGAGTAGCACATTGTCGCCCGCGAGCCCAACACAGCGCCGGCCGTCATCGGTGCGAAAGTTCCTGGGTCTCCGCTCCCTTCCCTCCAACGACAGCTTGAGGTCGGAGAGGCCGGGTTCGCCGGCCACCATCAACAGCCAAGCACCAACGCTGACACGGAGGAAGAGCAGCAGCTGGTTTGGCAAGAAGAAGAACACGGTCGGGACAGTGCAAGAGGGCGTCGAGACTGCCAGGCCCATTTCATCTAACACTCGCACCGTGTCGCAACCCGCACCGCAGCCGACCAAGAAGCAAGGTCCGCCGCCACCAGCCCTCCCCGAGCTCAAGTCGTTCGGGGTCAGCGCCGACTCGCTCAGCATGGGCGCCGACGACATGTTCAAAAACATAAAGTGAAACACCACACACACAGGAGGGGCGGCGGCGGAGGTACATTAATGATGCATTTCTAACGAACATTTACGTTCACGACAGTGGTCGATTTTTCGTTTCTACACGATGGATTGGGAGTTTCAAGATTGGAGGTTCTTTCATTTGACTTGCATGCACACGATACCCAGTCGGCAGATTTAGCACGGGATATGTGATGGGATGGAGTGTTCTCGGACGAAGCTTCACGAGGCAGACGAATTGGCTGGGAACGCAAAATGGGGCTGGCAACAATTTCTTGGTATCTATTTCACACCTGAAGCCTCTTCTCTGTGCATACTTTAGCTTCTAGTGTCGGCAGACGGTGCAAATACCATTCTTTCTTGCTGGACTTAGCTGCTTGTGATCCCAAGTAAACACTACTTTCGCATCCCGCGTCGCGCGGCCAATGGGCGTCGGTGAGAGAGGCTTAGCGCGTTGCTATGGGGCTAGATCGGAGGACCCTGTCGACAACAACAACAAACACGCCGCGGCAGGCGCATCAACACACACTGCCGACACAACCCTACCGTATTGCATGCGCTGAACATCAATACCTGCAACAACAATAGCTCCATCACAGCATTATCGTGACAGCATATAATACCATGGCCGACCCAGGCATGTTCTCGGTCCGCCGACAGGTAAGTCTCCTTCCGAAAGACACCCCTCATGGTCGCACCTTCTGACACTGTGCGCAGACCCTGGGACCCGTAAACAACAACTCGACTGCGATCCCAATGCCGTCGTCGGCGATGAAGCGCACGGGTTCCGTTGCGAACATGCAGCAAGCCTCGCACCAATTCCCACCGAACCACGCGCGCTCTCAGTCAGGATCGCGCATGTCTCTTGCGCCAGGTCGCCCGAGCCAGCCCATCTTCCAGCGCTCCTCGTCCGGTACCAATCTTGCAGAAGGGTTCCAGTCGGTACACCGCAATTCGACAAGCAATGCCTTCAGCGCAAGCAGCGGCAGGAAGAGCTTTGCGCCCGGCGCGTCCGTCTTCCAAACACCCGCCCCGCTATCGTCTGCACCAAATTTCGAGCAGAGCGCACAGCGACGAAGCAGTGTCTTCAAGTCACGGCAATCCCATGGTCCCGGCTCGACTGGCGTCAAGCAGTCGTTCTTCCAGCAGGCGCCTATGCCAGCGGCGCCTCCAGTCGACCCACGACGCCTGAAGGACGCTGCTACGCGCTCGCAAATGGCGCAGGAACTGCTCGAGTTCTTGACGCACAACAACTTCGAGATGGAGTCCAAACACGTGCTCTCAAACAAGGCCATGACATCGCCTACGCAGAAGGACTTCAATTGCATGTTCCAGTGGCTATACAACCGCATTGACCCCAGCTACCGCTTTATGAAGTCCATCGATCAAGAAGTACCTATACTGCTGAAGCAAATGCGATACCCATTTGAACGATCCATCACGAAGTCGCAAATCGCCGCTGTGGGCGGCGCCAACGCCTGGGCGACATTCCTTGGGTTGTTGCACTGGATGATGCAGCTCGCGCGCCTAATGCAAGCATACGAGGCCGGAACATACGACGATGCGTGCTTTGATGCTGGGTATGATGTCTCCGGAGACCGCATCATATTCGATTTCCTGTCGGATGCATACAGCACATGGCTATCGGCAGAGGACGGCGAGGAAGGCGAGGACGATCAAGATGCACAAGCACGGCTAATACAACCGCACGTCAACTCAATGGCGATTAAGTTCGATGCAGCCAACGCACAGCATCACGAGCAGGTCAAGCTCCTAGAGGCTGAGCACAAATACCTACAAGATCAGATCGAGGAGCTAGGCAAGTCGGGACCTCGGATCCAGAAGCTGGAAGAGCAGATCCGCATACTCGAGGAGGACCGCGCAAAGTTCGAGACTTACAACACCTCCATGGACGCCAAAGTGAAGAAGTACAACGACCGGTGCCAGTTCCTCGAAAAGTCGATTGAAGAGATTGAGGCCGAGCTTGAGGCATCAGAGAAGGAGCAACAAGAGCTCCAGGCAATCATCGACGGCCGTGGCATGACCATATCGGATATCGACCGTATGGCAAATGAAAAGGACCGCCTTGACACCGCCTTGCAAGCAACATCGACTCGTCTCGAAGACTCGAAGAAACGTGTCGCTGAAAGGGAACTTTCTGCATCCCGCAAGTTGGACGAGCTTGAACAGGCCATCGAACGATATAACAACCTAGGCTACCAGATAGGTGTCATACCATCGACCGCCGTGAACGCGAAAGGCCAAGAGTATGAGCTCACACTTACGGTCACGGAAGGACCCAACTTCTCTGGTTCTAAGATGGGTAGTTCATCGCAAGATTCATCCGACAGGTTGCTGCACGACTCTGGTGCGGGCTACTCACCACACCACCTGTTAAATCTGGATATTCGTGGCATGGTGAAGAGCAACATCACCATTTTGCGAAAAGAAATCGCCGAGCGACGGAACGCTGCCTTGGAGCAGGACATGAACAACCATGATCTGCTTGACAAGATCAAGGAAGCTATGGATGACAAGCAAGTTGAGGTTGAGGCTTTGGGCCATCGTGTTGCTCAGGCGGAAGAAGAGCTTGAGAAGCTGCGCGAGATCTCTAACACACAGAAGTCGCAATCTGATGCTCAGATTGAGCGCATGGAGAAAGAGCTCGGCCGCATGAAAAGTGGTCTGGGCGAGTCGGTCCAACTCATGGTACAGCGTGAGATGGCCGTCAACATCGAGTATGTCTTCTACTGTGATTTCTATGGCCAGGATACTGACAGCTTCATAGGTACGAGCAACTTCAGCTCCGCGCCAACTCTCTTCGAGAAGAGCTTCATACCGAGATCGAGCGCATGCTTGACGACATCGTGCGCTTCAAGCTGCATGTTCAGAAGAACCTCGAGGACTACGAGCAGTTCATCGCGGATGAGGTTGAGCGTAGCTGCGAGGAGCAGGACATGCTCAACCACGGTGACGATGAGGAGATGGACGATGATGCTTAGGCCTCGCAATACTGAGGATGTTGGATATGTATGATGAAGTCACGAAGGAGTTTGGGCAACGGGTGGAGGGATATTGGATGTTGCTGTCTATCGTCACTTCCTACATTGGACTTGCTGGAGTTCATGGGCTAGGGATGAGTTGGACGACTTTGAGATACCTCTTTTGCTTCGCTTCTTTCGAAATTCATTGCTCACACACTGCACGTTCCTCTTTGTCACTTTTCTTGATATGTTGTGGGATGCATGAGAGAAGATGCTGGGGATGTGAACGTATGGCTCGCTGACTAATATGACGCACCCCGCCTTTGCCATATCCCATCAACCAATCCTGTCCTTTGCTCCGTCTACACAACATCCAAAGTACACCATGAGCGACTCGAAAGAAATGGTCGTAATCCTCACGGGAGCCTCGAGAGGTACGTAAACTTGCACATCTCCATTTTCCACACCATCACCTCCGATTCTCAAATCTCGATCTATGAACTTCACTTCAATCCCATCCCGTCTCCAAACACATGACCAACACCCGCATCACATTCTTCTCCTTTAATGACAAACTGCCTCAACCAAGACATACAATCAGTCCCCTCACTACCTTTCTAATCCACACCAGGAATCGGCCTCACCACAGCCCACCATCTCCTCTCGCACAACCACAAGCTCATCCTGATCGCACGCACCCACTCCGCGCTCGACAGCCTGCACTACCAATACGGGTCCGAGCGCGTCGAAGTACTCGCGGGAGACATGGCGGACGACAACCTGGCTGCGCAGGCCGTCGAACTGGCGCAATCCCGCTGGGGTCGTCTCGATGCGGTGGTGCTGAATCACGGGACGTTGGAGCCGGTGAAGAAAGTGGCGGATAGTACGCCGGGGGAGTGGAGGGAGGCGTTTGGGGTTAATGTTTTTGGGGCGGTGGGGTTGGTATGTATATCTCTGTTTCAGTTTCCATACATGTGCATTCCTACTCCAGTGCCTAGACAGGGCACCATCGACAAGCGTCATAGCACCATGTATTATAATCCTTCCCGTCTATCCCCACCCCCTTTCCCATCCTCCCCCGTCAATCCTTACCCCCACCGCATCCATCCAGCCCACCCTAACCAAACCCGCAGATCCAAGCCTCCCTCCCCCTCCTCCGCCAAACCCACGGCCGCATAATCCTCACCTCGTCCGGGGCCTCCATCTCCGCCTACCAAGGCTGGGGCGCCTACGGCGCCAGCAAAGCCGTGCTAAACCACCTAGCCCTGACACTCAGCGTCGAGGAGCCGGACGTAACCACCATTTCGATCCGACCGGGCGTCGTGGACACTGAAATGCAGCGCGAAATCCGAGAAGTGCATCATACGTCGATGAGCGCCACGGATCGCACGAAATTCGCTGGATTGAAGGAGAACGGGGGACTATTGCGGCCAGAGCAGCCAGGTCACGTTATAGCCAAATTAGCCGTAGCAGAGGGTGATATCAAGCATATGAGTGGCAAGTTCTTGAATTGGAATGATGAGAGTTTAGCGAAGTATCAGGAGGAGTAGAATAGAATGTACATGTGAAGACAAGTCATGTGGAAAGCTGTCTAGCCTCGCTGAGAAAAATGCAGTGCTACATCTCACACGGGAACCGAGAGCTTGAAGCTGTACGCGACACTTTCAGAGCCTTGAGCGAGTCTATTGCTTGGGTCTGCCAGCTAAGGTGTCAATCTCCACTGGATTTGATAGGACCTGGGGCCTGCCGCTGAGCGTATTCACCGTCTGCTTGAGCGCCATCCAGAACTCGTGCTTCGGGCGGCGACGGTGCCACTCAGTTTCCTTCTTCTCGACGGTTTCCATCGGGGAGAAGAGCAATTTTGACCCCTTAATACCGATAACGCTGACTGACAGTGGGTCGTCGTCGATTTCGTCTGGATCCATATCGGCGTACTGCTCGATGTGCTGCATGGCCTTGGTGGCGAACCTCACAGCTCTGACACGGTCCATCGGCGATGGAGTTGTTCCTTGCTGGAAGTGACCAGGTACACCATGTCTGGACTCGAACTTGCCCTTACCGGCCTCCGCAATCATCTGGGCGATAATCTGCACAGAATAGGTTTTTGAAGCCTTCTCGTTCACCAAGATGACCTTTCCCGATCGGGAGTTACCCTTGTCCTGCATGAATACGTCTCGGAGGTGGTCGATATCGCGGTCCAGCATCTTGATGTTGATGCCTTGCTCCGGGGTGTAGACGGCCAGTGCTCCGATGCTGAGACCAGCGACGGTTGCGATGTAGCCAGACTCACCACCTTGGGTCTCGATGACGAACACTCGGCGACGAGATGCCGATGCTGACTGGCGACAAGCGTCGCTGTACTGGATGAGTGCGTTTAGGCAGGTATCTGAGCCGATGGAGTACTCTGTTCCGGGGACGTTATTGGAAATTGTGGCAGGGATAACAACCTAGAACTGTCAGTGATTGTCCAGCCTGAAGCAGTACGCGATATTATCCTCAATCTGTTTCGATATGGGGGGGGGGAGAGAGAAGCAAGCTTACCATTGGAATCTTGAATGACTTGTAGTACTCTCGGGACTTCCGCAGTTCCGAAACCGCTGTAAAGGCTTCGAAGCCACCGACTACGAACAGGGACTGGATCTTGTACGTGCGGAAAACAAAAGCAACCGTCTCCAGATCCTCACTAGGTAGACCACGGTTGGTGCCGATCTCAGATCCGCCTTTGGAGGCCCACGTCTCTGCATCGATCCACTTGATCTCACGAACAGCACCCAGGGGCTTATCAGAGTGATGGCGTATTATGCCTGGGAAGCCATTGTGGAGCGCAATTGGGGTGTGGCCTCGAGCGATGCAGTATGCTACCGCGGCACGAGTGGCTGCGTTCATACCGCCCGCAGGGGCTCCAACGTGGATGATACCGACCCTCATACGCTTGTTCTCGGGTAATAGTAGTTCGGGTTGGTCAGCTGCGGTTGTGATTTCGTATGACTTGTACTGCTCCTCAAACTCGGTGTCGCGCAGCTGCATGGCCTTGTGGAAATCCTTGTTCTCAATGGCGACAGCAACCTCTTTGGTTTGAGCCACAGCTTCTAGCAGAGGTCGACGGACGATCTTGTTTTCCAGCATGCAAATGACTGGACTTGGCTTGTCGGGTGTGGCCTCGAGGACAGCTTTGACGGCCTCTACGCCTTGTAATGTGGACAGCATGCGGTCATAGGCACAAGGGGTGCCTCCACGTTGGACATGGCCCAGGGTTGTGATACGTGTGTCTAGCCCAGCTTCGTTGGAGAGTATGTCCTTGACTTGCTGTGGTGTGATGGGGTTCAGCTCGCGATCGATGGCGCCCTCAGCAACTACAACAATCGTCTTACGCTTGCCCATACTCCTGTGCTTCTTGATCTGTCGGCACATCTCGGACTCCCAGCCTGGGTGGGGCGGGTTCTCGGGCGTGAAGACGAAATCTGCCCCGGTTGCGATACCAGAGCTAAGTGCAAGCCAGCCACAGTGCCTGCCCATGACCTCGATGACGAACGCACGCTGATGGCTGACGGCGGTGGTGTCGACCGAATCGATGGCTTCGCAAATACGGCCGAGGGATGTGTAGCAGCCAATTGTGGCGTCTGTCATGGAGAGATCATTGTCGATAGAGCCGACTAAGCCGACGATATTTAGGTGCTTGAAAGGCTCAATCTGCTCTGATGTGAGCTCCTTGCCCTCAACCAGCTCCTTGAGCAGCTCTGGCCACTCTGCACGGAACTTGTCTGCGCCAGTTAGGGAACCGTCACCACCGCAGATGATGAGCGCGTCGATGCCCTTGATGATCATGTTCTTTGCGGCTGTGCGGCGACCTTCGCGCTGCATGAAGGCCTTGCAACGGGCGGTGCCAATGAGGGTGCCTCCTTCGGAGAGGAAGCCTCGTACGTCGTCCCAGCCCATCTCTTTGATCATGTCGCCGCCCTTGACGAGGCCATCGTAGCCTTCGTAAATGGCGTACGCTTCGCAGTTGTTATGTATGGCCATGCGGACAACAGCTCGAACCGCACCGTTCATGCCTGGGGCGTCTCCTCCGCTGGTCATGACTCCGATTCTGCGCTTCTTGCCCTCGAGAGGTGCCGGTACTTGGGTGGGCGCCATGGCGGTTGGTGTGGGCTGAATATCTACAGCGAGGGTTTTGGGTGTCGATTGACGTGGGAAACAGCAGGCGAATCGCTTCAGCTTCTCCTATAAGTTGCAGACTGCGGCCAAGTGAGGTGGTGATTTGAGGTGAAATTGGCCTTGGTTGCCGGCGGGAGGTGCGGGGATTAGGTCGTAGGGAAGATCGTTCAGTAGGAGCTGGATGTCCTCAGGTGGGCCTGTTGCGGGCAGCGTGGATTGGCGGTGAAAAGTTGTGGTGGGTGACGGTGGGCCGTGGAGCGTGTTGTTGTTGAGAAGCTTGGGTGGAGGGGTAGGGAGCTCTTGTCCTGATAACAGCTAGTGGTAGGTGCAGGATGTGGGAATTGATATGCTGAGGATAGACAGGAGGAGGTATCGTCTATATACGAGCCGATTGTGCAGCTGCGATAAGGTTCCACGGGTTTGTTAAAGAAGTTGCTCAGGCTGCGGCATGACGTGGGATCTCAAAAGCAAAGCTCCCTGGTCGATGTTGAAGTGGGGTCAGACCACCGCCCGTTAAACACGGTCACTCCATCCAACACCACCATCTACCGTGACTGTACCGCCTAACTTGCCTCCTTGGCTTCCAACAGTCTCCTGGGCCTGAGAAATTGCCAACACCCCAATAAAACCTTGCGCACGCTGCACGGCACTGGTGGCATGATGTTTAATGCCTGCATGGTCGTTACCCCACGTTCTGGTTTGCGGCTCTCGCCTGCATGAAGAGCTCCAAAAACGATCAATTTGGTCCACGTGTAGAAAGACCCTGGTGCAAAATAGCTCGCTGTAAGTCCATCTAGCCCCCCATCGATATAGGATTGGATTGGATTCCCAACATGTTTCGACCCTGGATCGGTCTCGCAACGAACAGCTGGCTTAGCAGACTTTTTCCAACAAATGACCTTCGAAACTTTGGAGTATTTGGCCATGCTATCAGTATACCGCGGTATCTTCAAGAGACTGCGGGGCCTGGAACAATAACCCTGGGACCAAAAGGAGTTTGAGCATTGAACCTAGTGACCAGGTGAACAGCTGACAATTTCGTGACACGTTCATGAGGCTCACCGCTTAATTGAAGGCGTGGATATTTGGAGAAAGCCCGGATTTATACCTGAGCGATACATTCTCAAGGTACGATGATATTTGTTCCGGGTGCTGAAGTGGGAGAGCGGTTTGTGGTGCTCCACCAAGCCTCGGCTTGATCTAGTGTAACGTCATAGCTACAATTTATAGATAGATACCATGTCAAAATCACAAAACTCCCCACCACACCACACCATTGGTTGCAAGCTAGAACGACACAATGGCTTCAAAACTAATGTCCCCAGCTCCAAACGTCTCACGAAGATACCTCCGACAATTACCACGTACACCACCCACATTATCACATCTCCCGCAACGCCGCTACGTCTCCGCGTATGGCTACGAGCAAGCCAAAGCCCTCACATTCTCCGACTATGGCGACCCACCAGCCGTCCTCTCCCTCCACACACACTCCATATCACCACCACACAGCAACCTCATGACCCTCCGCTTCCTCGCCTCTCCCATCAACCCCGCCGACATCAACCAGATCCAAGGCGTATACCCCTCGAAACCGACCTTCACAACCACCCTCGGAACCGCCCACCCCATCGCCGTAGGCGGCAACGAAGGCGTCGCAGAAATCATCGCCCTGGGCGACAAAGTAAAAAGTGCCGGCTACAAAAGAGGCGACTGGGTCTTCATGAAGGGCCCCGGCTTCGGCACCTGGCGCACGCACGCCAGCGCAACGCCCGAACAAGTCGTCAAACTCGACGACTCCATGCGCGACGGCATATCCGCCCTGCAAGCCGGGACAGTCAGCATAAATCCCTGCACCGCGTACCGCATGCTGCGCGACTTCACGCACCTGAAAGAAGGCGAGTGGTTCATCCAGAACGGCGCGAATTCGGGCGTCGGTCGCGCGGCTATACAATTGGGTAGGAAGTGGGGGTATAAGAGCATAAACGTCATTCGCGCGCGCGACGATGTGAAGCAGCTGGATAAGCTGAAGCAAGATCTCAGGGACTTGGGCGCAGATATTGTTATTACGGATGCAGAGCTACAAAGTCAGGGTATTAGGGACCAAGTCAAGGAATGGACGAACGGCGGCCGCGAACCCATCAACCTAGCGCTCAACTGCGTAAACGGCAAAGCAGCAACAGCCATGGCCAAACTACTCGCTCCGTCAAGTCACTTCGTCACGTATGGCGCTATGTCGAAGCAGCCCTTAACTATACCCGCTAGCATGCTCATCTTCAAGGATATACATTTCCACGGCTTCTGGGTGAGTCGTTGGGCGGAGCGGCACCCAGAGGAGAAGATGAAGACGGTTGCAGATGTATTGGATTTGACTAGAAAGGGAGATTTTAGGGATACGCCGTTTGAGAAGATTGCGTGGGAGTGGGAGACGGGTGGGGAGGAATTAGTGGGCAAAGTTAAGGACACGCTTGAGGGTTATCGGGAAGGGAAGGGGGTGTTTGTTTTCGGCAAGACGTAGGAACGATTTCAAGGGAAGGGAGAAGACATAAAAGTGAGGAGGGAAAGATGAATAGTATCTAATTCCCCATGCCATGATGTGTATGTCTATCTGCACAAACGCTTCGCAAGTCCTTTCCGTAAATCCTACAAAAGCCACAACCCCAACCCCAACTTCAACACCTAATAAACCCCACCCTCCTGCCCCTCCCTCGCCAACGTCTCAAACACGCGCGGCGGCAATTTATATCTAATCAGCCCAGCAAACACCATCAGATCCTTGGCCTGCTGCAGCAAGCGATCCGCAATAGCCCTCGTACCCGCGTTGTCGAAGTGGCTCGAGAGCAAATACTCGCGATGGTGCGAGCAGCACGCAATGCACCAGAGGAGTACGTTCCCAATATTGCGTGCAATCTCGGGCGGGTACTGGTTGAAGCTGTTTGCGGAGGCGCGGATGACGGATAGGTTGCCTTTGGCGGTGAGGGGGAGGACGTCGATGTTTTCGAAGCGCTGTGGAGCATTAGTATTGGATCTGGTATGAGTATGGTGGGAAAGAAGAAACGAACCTGCAGTGCAGTAGCAAAGTCACGAGTTTCCATGACTTTCTTTGCGTCGTTGAGCTTAAAGAGTATGCCGATGGTCTCGCGGTTGATCTGGGAGACTTTGCTCCACCAGTGGTTGCTGGAGTCATAGAGGGCGAGGACACGCTGGGCGAGCTCGACGGGATCGTCGGTGCCGAGCATGCTTATGCTTGCCGACTCGTCTAGTTGCTGTTGCTGGCTCTGTTGTTGTTGCACTTCGATGACGCGTGGCTTCAACGGCTCGAGGCGGAGTGGTTCTTGGCCGATTTCGATGGAGAGTGCTTCGGCAAGTGCGCGGTTCAGGATGGAAATGACACTGTCGTACTCGCCAGCCAAGTGGCATAGCAAGATCGCGTCGTTTGTGCGCCCATTGTCATCGGCCATCTTTGCGGCTTCCCGCGTGATGGTGTTGAGGAGGCCAGTCTCATCAGCAAGCCTGAGTAACGACACGCGCTGTTGGATGAGGCCGGGCGTGGTCATGCCATTGCCCCTAACATCCCCTAGCAATGTTGAGAACTCTCGTGTCTCGAGAACCAACTCGCGCAAAGCTTCATGGCAGAGTTCTGTTTGCTGTTTGCCAGCGTCACCTGGCAGGTCCGAGTTCAAGCAGATCAGGATCAAGTAGTCGGCTGCAGCATCGGCTCGAGCTGTACGGAAGTCGGCGGTATAGGCGCCAACTATGCGTCCAAAGTTCAGTTGCGGCTGTTGTCGTGTAGTGTATGTCAAGACTTCAGAGCCACCAGTGGCCCAGTCCGATACTCGTAGAAGACCGTAGTAGTCCAGTGCGATAGCGAAGTGGACTGTCGAGACGTAGTTGTGGTTGTACAAGTACCCAAGAGCAGACTCAAACATGCCGGCCAGTGTGGCGAGGTAGAAGTAAACGCCGTATCCGCCTGCAGCTTCAGCATCCTCGTTGAAGTGGCGCTGGCCAATGTCGCGAATTGAGGACCGGATCTCTTCAAGGCCGAAGAGTTCGCCAGCGTTCTCCTCGGCGCGGTTGCCTTCGCGAGCCAGGTTGAACTGCAGCCACACCCAGTCGTCCATACTCTCTTTGACCGGACTGAGACTCCGACGACTCAGATCACAGCGCCCGACAAGCTTGTAACAGGCCATCCGGTATGGGTCATCTTGGCCGGCCGCAAGGCGAGCGCGCTGAGCAAAGACGTGGCTGATCTTCTGTTGCAGATCCGGGCTCAATCTTCGATCTGGGTCAGTTGCGTAGTGTGCAATAGCTGCCTGGAAGTTCCTGTCCGTGTTCTGGAAGAAGTTCCGCTTGTCTCGAACGTATTCGGCGGCGTCTGTGAGCAGACCTCCTCGGAGCAGGTGAAAGACAATGATCCAAGGGTATTCTTCTCCGGTGTCGCCTATCCTTTGGAACTGCTCGATGTTGTCGCCAAGCTCTCTAAACGCCAACCTTGCCCGAATGAAGCCGCGGATCTTGTTCAACAAAGATGGCACTCCGCCTACCAGGGCTTCGTTCGGATTCCGCTTCAACACTTCCTCCACATCATCCAGGAACTTCTTCTCCAGGAAAGTGCGGGAGCCGTCAAGGATACGTTTGCGCATTCGGACACTTCCAGCCGAGTTGGGTTGATCGTCCAGGTAGTCCTTGAGGAAGCTGCGTGGTTTGGGGTTATTTGATCCTGGGTTCGGTGCCTCCAGCTCAGATCTCTCCCCGGTAATCTCAACAAGTGCCCCGTATGCGTTCATGAAGTGATCTGTGTACTCGGTACCGGCAGCCTTCTCCACACCTGCGAACGAACGAAGAACTGCAAATGGAATCTCTCGCTGCCTCGCATCGTTGAGTTTCTTGACTTCTTCCATGAACTTCTCCTGCTTTTCACGCTCATAGCGGTCCCGGGGCCCTGCTTGTGCACCGAGGACGGATGAAGCTCCTCCTTCACGTCCGTTGAGCACGCTCTGCCCGTTGCCAATAACAGGTGGACCTCCAGTAGAGGCTCCAAATGTCGATGCGCCGTTCACGGATGCTCTCCCAGGGCCCATTGAGCGGCCCTTGCGAGTCGACCGGCCAAAGGCTCCTCGTGTGGTGTTGCCGAATGTGCTCTGTGAGGCTGCCATGTCTTCGCTCTGTCTCCCCAGGCCAAAGTGCTCGTAAATCCTCTGCCTTTGTTTGTCCCATTCGATTTGCACATTGTCCTCCAGGAAGACATCGAAGTCGCGCTTCGACTGTTCCAATCCTTCCTGGATGAGCGAGAGGGTGGACTGCGAGTGGAGGTTGGAGATGTAGCCGTCGACGTCCGTGTCGAAGAGGTTCTGCGCCGTTCCGTTGGCGCCAATGCCAGCTTGGGTGGAGAATTGGTTCAGGTCACGCAGCGTGCTGCCCATCTTCACCCCAGACGCGGAGAGTAGGTAGTGCCTACACACAGTCAGTACACAAGCCGCTCAAACAATGCAACCTCACTTACGCCGCGCGGTCTTGTGCGCCATCTCGCACCTGGTCTGCCGACGGGCCGCCAGCTCCCAGGTTGCGCACCTTGCGCGCAATGTCTCCCAGCCCCAGTTGCAGCGACGGCAGCTCATCGAAGCTGGCCCCGCCATTTTCGCCGGCATTGCGTTTGCGCCCGCGCTCAAGAAGATGGTCGAAGTGGGCCGAGCGACCGGTGCCGACGTTTGACTGAGACAAAGACGCGCCCTGCTGTTGCTGCGGCGGCGGTTGCTGCTGGGTCGAAGCGGTGCCAAAGAGGGAGGAATGCCCGAGACCGCTCGTTTGCTGTGGGTTGTTCATGGTCGATTGCTGTGTAGGTGGCGGTTTGTTGAACAGGCTGGAGAAAGCTCCCGTTTGCGCTGGCGGTTGCGCTGTGGAGGTGCCGCCCAGTGAGGGAAACGCAGACGTCGATGCCGGCCTCGCACTGCCCAGCGTGCTCCCAAACAGCCCTCCGCCCAGTCCCCCGGTGCTTGCTGGCTGCGACGTGCCCGATGCTGCGCCCGATGTTCCTCCGCCCAGGTTGCCAAACAAGCTCGGTGTTGTGCTTGACGAGGTGTTGAGTGGTGCGCCGAATAGTGACTTCGTCGCTGGTGTGCCCGACGCAGATGTTCCAGTCGAGGCGGGCTGTGCGCCTCCAAGATTGCCGAAGAGCGACATTATGGTTGATGTGCTGTTGCGCGATTGTTGATTGCGCTGAAAACAATCGCGTTCACGAAACCATGCATCCGAGCTTGGACCCCAACATCCCTGCCAATTCACCACGAACGGGCTTGAAACGAACTTCAATCACTATCGACAACGCACTTTCTGATGCCTCACAATTGTCATATCGTCTGACATACTGTGTGGTACGGTAAACATCTAAAGTACTATTTGCGAGACATTTCTACTTCGGTCGGCCCAGTCCTGTGCTCGACCGGGTCCCGTTGCTAGTCGAGAGGATCTCGTTCGGATAATGTTGATTAGACTGACAAACAGCCTCGCATACAACTCTCTAGCAATCATTGCCATGTATTGCCTCGTTCTTTATACTCTGGTTGATAGCACCAAACGAAGACGCGTATAAGAAGCGCGGAGCCAACATGATCAAATACAGCCATTCTAGCTGTCCTCACATCTCTGTCCAGCTCATCCGCAATGGCACACCACACCCCGAGGTACTACTTCCCCACCACTCATACGCACAGGCATCGACCAGCCGAGTACGACCCTGTCACAAAGAGATGGTTCCAAGACGACAGGAAGCTTCCTAAGTTGAAGTCGTCCTACGCTTTCATATGGCCAAAGGACGGGAGGATGGATTCGAAACTGGGCCGCTTCAAGGACATCCTCAAAAACCGAGGACCTGACATCTACCTCACCAAGAACGCCCATAGGCTTGACTACATGGCAAACCGACCCACACGAGAACGATGGGGTGGATGGACGCATCTCGACGACCGTGATTCGTACAACTCGCTGAACTCGAAAAAGTTCGCGCCTTGGGTTCAGCACGAATGGTTGGGTGGCCGGGAACCTGGGTACACTTATGACTTTCGCACTCGAAAGTATGGAGTACCGAACCGGCGGACTTGGAGTGATGCTCAGTGGCCGGACTCGAAGAAGGCGAAGTGGCCTGAGGCAATTCGAGACGTTTATGGGGACTCCTGGCAGGATCGTCACTGGCTTCCCTACGACTTGTCTGGTCCCTGGAGAAACAGCCTAGGCGCGACAGATTTCATGCACTGAATATAGGTTCGGCGCATGGAGGTGGATTATCTTAGAAATCTCACGACAGGCAGCTCTCATGGAAGGCTTCCCATCTGGTTTCGGTAGTCCCATCGGCAGCAACGATTTGCCGACTTCGTCTGGCCATTGGGGTTGACATTGTGTTGTCAAAGATCTTCTCGCATTTGGCGCATTCTTTGCTCTTCACGTTTGTGTACGCGGCAACCATATTCTGTATTGATCAGCAAATCACTCCTTTCCGTAGTTGCGCAACACGCTAGACACTTTAAGTGGGCATAGACCTACCAATAGATACTTCAAATCGCTTGCTTGTGGTCGTGACGCAATGCATCTTGTAATGGTCAGGAAGGGCTCCGTTGTCCCCAAACACTTTCCATTGAGCGTGTGCCTGCCGTTTGCGTCGCGTTCGATGGTCACACGGAATTTCAATTTGACGGACTCATGGACGAATTGCACCTACACATCGCGCATTAGCATTCGTGTAGCTTTGGACGTACTAGCAACATACCGAGATTATGTGGTTGTCGTCCCGAGTGTCTACATGCAAGTTTGGCCAGGCCTTCTGAACTTCGCTAATAAGGCGAGTCACTTCCTCATTGGTGAGAGTAACCTCGTCGCTACTCTCATCGTGTTTGTTTTTCCTTGACTCGCGCTCCTTCCTCTCTCTTTCGGTCCAGCCGTGAGAGGGAATCGATGTGCTTGCAGAGAGATCAGGATTTGCAGTCAAGCTCTTCTTAGTGTGTTCAAACATGGTCTGAGTCTCGGAGCTTTTCCACTCCTCTCGGAGAGTCTTGATGCCGTTCTGTGAGCCAACGACGCCTTGTACATAGAGCTTGAACATTCTAGGATTAGGTGGCTGGTGGAACGGCTCGATTACTCGTGGTAAGGCAAGTCGAAGGTCGTCAATCTACGTAGAGTCAGCTCTGTTTTATGCGAATTGCAAGAATGCGTCTTGCCTGAGCCTGGAGATGCTCAAGCAGTGCGAGCGCTGCCGTGCATTGCGCTTCGTCCCACTCAGTACCTGGCTGGGGAGCGACGTCTGGCGCTGCCATAATAATATTTGGCGCGTGAGATAAACCAAAAGCGATGCGCAGTAAGTGGTAGAAGAATAGAGGTTAAATGCGATTGCAGTGCGAATGTGAAGGGCGGGTTGAAGTGAAGAGCGGAACAATAAGAGTGCAGTTCTTTGGGACATCTGACAATGTCGCCGATCCCCGGTCGTTTCGCAAGGCTCCCACGCCCCACTTCCACGCTCCACGCTCTCACGTGCACACGTAGTTCTTATCTGACATTGAAGTGTGAGTAGTGTCCGAAATAAAACTATCGGTATATGTTGTCTCAAATCGACTACACACATGAAAACAGGTTGTCGAGATATGATATGACACGAGCTACAAGTCTCATCATGTCTAAAAACATGTCGGTGCTAAATCTACATGTGTACGATGACCAGCAATGCTCCCAACCATGCGATGTGAACCAAAGATATCCTCTATTATTACTGCTTTACAACTTCGCCTTTTCCCTGAGAACCTTCTCCTGGGGTCCGAGAAGTGGATCGTATACATTCAGCCCGAGCGTGTCGCTTGGTACAGGCGCCGTGTGAAGACTCAATCCCCTCGTGTCAAGCATGGAAGGGTTCAGGTCTGCAACACTGGAGGCGCCAATCAACCTCATGTTCATCTCCATCTCGTCCTTTAGAAGCTGCATAGCACGGTCGACACCAGGCAAGCCATAGGCAGACATGGCGTACAAGAATGGCCGTCCGATACCGACACCCTTAGCACCCAATGCGATAGCCTTGATGATGTCCGTCGCACGTCGAACACCGCCATCGATGTAGACTTCAATGCGATCTTGCCAGCCTCTTTGGCGGAGAATTGGCATGACTTCGGCGAGGACCTCGATACCGGAGCGGGCAAAGTCGAGTTGGCGACCTCCGTGATTCGAGAGAACAACACCCTCGACACCGGCTTCAACAGCGCGAATGACATCTTCAACACATTGGACTCCCTTCAGGATGATGGGCATCTTGGTAATGCTCTTGAACCACGGGATGTCCTTCCAGCTCAGGCTCGGGTCAATGAACGACGAGATGGCACGTGCGGCGCCCTGGCTTCGGTCGACATCGTCGCCCGAAGTGCTCTGAACATTTGAGCCAACGTCCGAGAACTTTGATCGCATATCTTTCTCGCGACGACCGAGCTGAGGCGCATCGACGGTGATGAAGAGGCCCTTGCATCCGCGCTTCTCGGCGTGCTGCACGATGCGCTTTGTGATCTCGCGATCCTTGTTGACGTAGAGCTGCAGCCATTGGACCTGCCCATCGGCTGCCTCGTCCATGATCTCGTCGAACGAACACGATGCTAGTGTGGGGATCATCTGGATCACGTTGTGCTTTTTTGCTCCGCGTGTCAAGACAACCTCTCCCTCTGGGTTTCCGAGCTTGCCCAGTGCAGTTGCAGTCACGTAGAAGGGTATATCGCATTTCGCTCCAAGCATCGTGGTCGAGGTGTCGACTTTCTCGACGTCGACGAGGACTCGTGGACGGAACCAGATCTTGTGGAACGCGCTGTGGTTCTCGCGCAGTGTCTGTTGCCATGTTAGCCTTGGCTTGACACCCGGGCTCTACAGTACTCACAATTTCATCGTCTGCACCGCTAGAGTAGTATGCCCAAGCCGACTTCTTCATGACCTTGCGAGCGACAGCCTCAAAGTCCATGAGATTGTAGCATTGCTCCAGGATTGGCATGCGCTCAATGCGATTTTGCCTGTCCTCCTCCTCGGGGTCGACCTCCTTCTCTTCCTGCTCCACAGTGTTCATGTCCACCTCGCCCAAATGCTTCGATTTGTCCAGGTACTTGTCGAGCGTGTCTGGCGGGTGGATCGGCTCGTACTCTTCGGTAGCATCTTTGCCAGCATACTTCAGGATGATCTTGGGTCCGCCTGGGTGCTCGGGCAAGAAGTCGGTGATGTCGTAGGCTTTTCCATGGATTATGACCCAGCAGGAGTCCCTGCTATTGTGCTTTGCGACTTCCTCGCCTGTAAGCTTCACCTTCTGAGTGTCATTGCTGTCGCGATTCATTGTGGTGATGGTGCACTGTGTCGTCGCTGGAAGTCAATAGAAAACACTGGCACGCATACGAGACGGGCAATGAAGAAATTTGTAGAGAAGAGGCGATAAGATCAGAATGTAAGGAGTAGATCTAGTTATTTCCAGCCACTTGACGACAAGGCCGGCGGAAGGTGCAGGGTGTCGACGGCTCGGTACATGTCTCCCCGCAAAGCGTGTCGGGTGTTGCCCATGGCGAAGAAGCTCGAGCTCAAGCTTTGGCTCGAGGCGAGTCTGGACGTCAGGGTTGTCGAATCGAGCAAGCCGGGCGTCGCAAATCCACAGGCTCCTCATAGGTGCGACCTAAACTATTTGAAATGCATGCAACAGCACTTGTTCGGGTGCATGGAGGGTACATGGCCTGCCAATCGGACTCGCGGTGACTTCCGATTTGCGGGGGCAAGGCGAACTGGCTGGCTGGCATGACGTGCATTGACTGCATTCTGGGGCCCGTTGTTTATTCATCCAACAAACGACTATCGCGCACTATGCCATGCTGCGATCGCCATCACGATGTGCTTTTTGTCAAGATCAAGCGATGTCAGGCTCGCATCCGCGGCGTCTCAGGCATCACATGAGCAGTCCGGTCTTGGCAATCCGCCAAACGCACTGCACCTATGTCACTCTTGACCACCCTTGCCCACAAGTCACTCGTACCTAGGCATAACGATCGCTACGTCAACCCCTGAGACATCTCACCCTCTCGACGACACGCTGTTCACTACACGCCATGCAAGCTGTTCGACGACCGCCTACCAGCCATTCTTCTGTTGTTTCTCGGGCACCAAGAACGCTTGTGACCGCAGTCCCAGCTTGAACGCCCATCCTCCGCACGTCTTCGTCCTATCTACCGATATTTATATCTCCTGCAAGTCTGCACCGCACAGATCCTTCCTCTACGCAACAGAAAAGCGACATGTCGAATAGCTTGGAAGCAAAAATCGTGGTGTTAGGCAGCCAGGGAGTCGGGAAGACCTCTCTCGTCCACCGCTACGTCAAAAACGCTTTCACACCACCAGACACGCAGTCAACGATAGGCGCGTCGTTTGTGACGAAGCGCGTCGTGGATATCGACACTTCTACAGTTGTCCGACTCCAGATCTGGGACACAGCGGGGCAAGAGAGGTTTCGATCCATCTCCAAGCTGTACTATCGAGGTACGTAGACTGCACGGTTTCATTCGGTGGCACGACGGCTCTGAGATGCAGCCTATCCGCGCATCCGGCTTTATATTGTACACTTCCAGCTTCGCTATGTTGAGCTTGGTTTGGCAGTGCCTAAACGACCGAAAGCACCTGGCAACCGATGCGAACGCTGCGGCTGATTCACGACTGCTCGCTCGAGACTCATAATTGCTGACTGAATCCGTGAACAGGTGCGAATGCTGCAGGCAAGTTCACACACTACCACTTCCGTCTCAGCTTCGGACTAACTGGGTCAAATAGTCCTGTGCTATGATATCACGGACAGCACGTCTTTCGATGAAATGGGCCGCTGGCTCAAAGAACTCAAGACGAACCTCGGAGACGATATAATACTACACGTAGTTGGAACCAAATCGGATGTTGTCGCCGAGGACCCTTCCAAGCGCAAAGTGCCATTCGAGCGCTGCATTGCCTACGTGGCCGAGAACATGTATCCTGTACAACCCGCTCCACAGCCGCAGAACGGACGACGAGCAAGCGTACAAACGAACGGCTGGGGTTCTGCACCGGCAGTCTTCCAGAATGGCGGCATGGCTTCTCCGCAAAGCAACAGATCAAGCGGATTCTGGGGTCAAGACATTGGCTGGGATTGTTGTCATGAAATCAGCGCAAAAGATGGAGAGGGCGTGGACGAAGTGTTCCGTGTCATAACGCGGAAGCTCGTTGAGCAACAATTCAAGAAGTTCGAGGAAGAGCAGAGACAACTTGCCATGGCCGGGGCTACACCAGGCATTGACGCGAATGGCAATGTCAACGGATACTTCGACTACCCTGGCAACGGTAATGGAAGCTTCAGGATAGGCGCTGGGGACAAGCGGCGCAGCTGGCTCGGGTTCCCTGCTACTCCGGGTGTCGGCGGCCATCAACAGGAATGGGAGGACGACATTAATAGAGCCCAGAAGAGCAAAGGAGGACGCTGCTGTTGATCAGGCTCTGCTACGCTGAGCAATACCGCAACACATTGCCTAGAAGCCGCGATATACGAGCTCCCATGCCCGACCGTACCCTACACATATCCACACCCTTCGATTCGCGATACCCTTCCCATTTTCTGATACCCGCTTTAAATCAATCACGCCACACTCGACCACCACCAGCAATCACAAGATTCTATGAACAATTACGAGGTAGTCCGAGCCTAGTGTTAGACATACCGGTATGAACCACAGCATTTCCATAGATCAATCAATACCGCCTGTTTGATTAGTACTTGCATAACTGTTCGCGTCTTGTACAAGGGCCTTGGTGCTTTCGAGAGACTCCTCAAATTCCTTCCCCTATACCATTTCAGCGTGAAATATCCAATTCAACACGCTCTACAAACGACTCATGATGCAAGTCAATTCAAATGATATTCATGCAACGACATAATGTCTATGGGGTATCTCAATGCCGCTCACAAAGTCTACTATAAAAAAATATGTCTAATGACCAGCCATATGCAATCTAGGTACATCCTTGTACTCACTCCAAAAAGAAACCTCGCCATTTCAATTTTCAGCCCGAGCAAACACCTTCATGCCAAACTTCCACACCTCATCCACCACCAACTTCTTGTCGCCTCCAACAACTTCCTGCAGATCCAACACCACCAAATCTGCATCCGCCCCTTCCTTCAGCGTACCTTTCATATCTCCCAGACCCAGCATTTTCGCAGGCGTCTCGGTGACGGCTTTGAGCGCTTCGGGCACGCTTGCGCCCGTCCAATTGAGAAAATTGGTCACGCAGTCCACGAGCTGGATACTGCTGCCCGCAATCTTTCCGTTCTCTTCAAGCGTAAGCAGCGCCCCGTCTTTGACAATGCGCGACCCGTTCGTCCAATCGTACGTCCCGTCCGGCATGCCTGCGAGGCGCATCGCATCCGTGACCAAGATGAGGCCGTCTGGATGCGCGTTCCATGCGATCTTGATGGATGTGGGGTGCAGGTGAATACCGTCTGCGATGATGCCGAAGTACGGTTTGCGCACCCAGGACGAGGCGGTGCCTAGGAGGCCGAAGATGCCTGGGTTGCGGTGGTGCAGGGGGCGCATGGCGTTGAATAGGTGGGTGATCATGCTTGCGCCGGCTTTGATGCCGGCTTTGGCTTCTTCGTAGGACGCTTCAGAGTGCCCGATTGAGACGTGGATGCCGCGCTCGGTGAGGGCTCGGATGGAGGGGAGGGCGCCCGGGCGTTCGGGCGCGAGGGTTATCAGTTTGATTGGGGAGGGGAATTGGAGGTTGGTGGATCCATAGCAGGCTGCGAGGTCGGGTAGGCCGTTGATGGGCGCTTGGAGGACGGTGGCATTGTGGATGCCATTTTTCGTCGGGTTTAGGAAGGGTCCTTCGCAATGCGCGCCGAGCGATTCGGAACCGTGTGCTGCATCGCGGGCTGTTCCTGAGGGGCCAAGGTATTGGAGCGCCTTCCGTTGTGTTAGTCACGATTGATGACGCTCTGAGTGTTGGCAGCTGGTACCTTCTGGTAGACCTCAGGGTGCTGTGAAGTCAGGGTCGGCAAGTACGACGTGACACCCGTCGCTACTAAGTTTCGGTTGACTCGCAAAACCCCCTTACTGTATGCCACTGTACCCTCTTCTGGTATGACAGAAAAGTCGAAGCCATATGCGCCGTTGAGCTGTGTGTCGATGAGTCCTGGCGATAAGATGCGTCCACCTAGGTCTACAATCTCCTCTGGTGCGGTCCGATGCTCGTAAAGTATCTCTTGTCCGTTTAGGATCTTTCCACTTATTGAGCTGACCCAAAGGTCCTCCTTGACTAGATTGTTGCCTTTGACCAGCAGACAGTTAGTGAACTTGATCACACCCGAGGTGTCTCGGGGACGGGTCGGCGCGCCGTATAAGGGTGTGAAAGACGGCATCATGCGTAGACGGGTATATGCACAGTCTAGATATGATGCTGTTATGCGTTGAAGTGTCGAGTATTGACTGACAAGGAACTGAGGCTCGAGATGGCCGAAAACGGAAGAATACAGTGGTTGCACAAGTTGAGTCAAGCCCAACACCTTGTCAAAACCAGCGCCTCACCTCTCTCTTAACAGGGCTGATAGCTACACAGCTATCTTGCGGTCCATGATACTGATGCTGCATAATCGTCACAGGCGGCCACAATTACCGTTCGTAGTGTCACAATTGCCGCTGCAAAGCGCACGCTGCGTGATCAAGAAGGTTTACTGGCTGTTCCAGGGTACAGAGATATAGTGATGGGAAGCGATGTGACACAATCATGAGTATCATGGGCTTATCGCGATTCGAGAATCTGGTTGTATCGCCATGTCAGACGAGGTGGTATCCAGTTTGGCCGTCTTCGATCTTGACAGGAAGTGGGGCGACGTGCCACCAGAGTGAGAAGGGGCGATTGGCGTACTAGCGTGCATCCCCAGCTCACCGATGCAACGGTAGCAGGACACCAAGCCGTCTTCCCCATCTTTCTCTCCGACAAGCCCTCACGAGTCACGTCAAGCCTCCGGACTCATTGTACGTTCACGGCCAGATACCGACGCGCCCGGTATTGCCATTATGGCGAAAAGCGAGAAGGTTGATCCCGTCTGGGACAACCTCGATAGGTAAGCACCGGAACTGCTCCATCCACGCTATGCGCAATGTCACCATATGAATCCGGCTAACGTTGCCATGATGCAGAGCGATGGTGGGTCGCGTCTGCGAACACGCTACTATTGGTTTAGCTAACAGCATGCCATCAAGGGTCAACTGTTCATTGTGGGCTTCGATGGGACGTCAGTAACTCCACAGATCAAAGAACTTCTCGAGAAACATCACGTTGGCAATCTGTTACTCACTGCAAAGAACCTCAAATGTGAGATTTGGATGTCTCCTATCGCAAACGTCTTCGGGTCGATGCTGACCAATCCTAGCGGCAGAGGACACGACTAAGCTATGTTATGAACTCCAGAAGATAGCCCATGATGCAGGACATCCTGTGCCTCTGGCCATTGGTATTGATCAAGAGAATGGCGGCGTCAACAGTCTTTTTGATGAGATCTACATTCGTCAGTTCCCAAGTAACATGGGAATGGCAGCAACAGGTTCCACAGAACTAGCTTTCGAAGTAGCAAAGGCAACAGCGCAAGAGATCGCAGCATGTGGAATCAATTGGATCTTTGGCCCGTGTCTCGATGTGCTCACAAACGCCCGGAATCAACCACTTGGTGTACGAACAGCCGGCGATGACCCTCAAGAAGTCTCCGCGTTCGGCTGCGCCTTTATGCAAGGCTACAAAGAGGCTGGAGTCGTCACGTTAGGAAAACACTTTCCATCGTATGGGAATCTGGAGTTTTTGGGCTCAACGCTTGACGTGCCAATCATCACAGAGTCGCTGGAACAGCTCAGCCTTAGTGCCCTAATTCCTTTCAAGAAGGCTATAGAAAGAGGTTTGGACTCCATGATGGTAGGTGGCTGCGCCATGTCTTCAGCTGGATTGAATGCAATGCACGCATGCCTTTCAGAGCAAGTCGTCGACGAGCTGCTTCGAAAGGATCTAAAGTTCGACGGAGTCGTTGTATCAGAGTGTCTAGAAATGGACGCACTGAGTCACAACATTGGTGTAGGCGGCGGTACAGTCATGGCAGTCAATGCTGGCTGTGACGTTGTGCTTCTCTGCCGCTCATTCTCGTTACAACAAGAAGGGCTGAAGGGGCTGAAAACTGGTGTCGAGAGTGAGATGGTATCGAAGGAGAGGATATACAACTCGCTAAGGCGTGTCCTGACTATGAAGGCAAAGTGCACCTCGTGGGAGAAGGCGCTCAGTCCCCTGGGCACTGACTACCTTGAGACGCTGCAACCTTCGCACACAGCATTATCCACCAAAGCATACAACTCATCGATTTCGGTGGTACGAGACAAAAACAGGCTGTTACCCTTAACCAATATTCTCGAAAGCGAAGAGGAGCTCCTTCTACTGACACCCTTGGTAAAGCCATTGGCAGCATCTGCAGCATCACGGGCTTTGTCGGAAGTCGCAACAGCCAACGCTCATTCACCCGAACCCGCAGCATGGGAGCGAAGCGCATCTGTCATGAGTGGCGAACGAGTATTCAGGGAACTGGGTAGGTCCTTAGCTCGACAACGAAATGGACGAGTGCTACACACTTCATATACAGCCAATGGAGTTCGACCTGTACACGAAAACCTTATCAACCGAGCGAGCGCGATCATTGTCGTCACAGCGGACGCGAACCGAAACCTTTATCAGCATGGCTTCACGAAGCACGTATCCATGATCTGCAATATGCAGTATACTACCGGTGGCGAGCGCCGCGAGAAGCCCCTGATTGTGGTTGCTGTCAGCTCGCCCTACGACTTCGCAATGGACACATCCATTGGAACGGTATGTTGTTTCGATCAATGTAATAGCTCCGACTGACTGTCTGCAGTACATATGTTGCTACGATTTCACAGAGGTTGCCCTCAACTCGTTAGTGCGCGTCCTCTATGGAGAATTGTCCCCTACCGGTACTCTGCCAGGCACCATCAGCAAGAGTCAGAAATTGCACCCTTCACGACAGCATTGGCTTGTGGAGATATTCAACGAAGAAAGAGACGCGAACGCCCTGGATACCCTTGTGACGGCGGTCATAGACAGTGCACAGCCACAACAACGGTCAGAACTGTCGAGCGCAACTTCGAATTCATTCATTCTGCATCACCCAGAGGTCGAGGAATCGCATTTCGTCGTCAGGAACAGCAGCACTCAAGCTATATATGGCTTCTGCTCAACGTACTTCTTCAAGTCGACGGGCACTGGAGTGATTGGAGCCCTTTTTGTCGAACCAGGCCGGAGGAAGCTTTCCATTGGTCACTCTCTGCACAATAGGGCTATCAGGACGTTACTGCAAAAGGAGGGTATCAAACGCTTCCAGTTGGGCTCGCGACTACCTAGCATGTATCTTGGTATTCCGACTGGCCATGGCTCTGAGCGCAAGCGTCTGCGCTCTTGGTTCGCAAACCTTGGATGGGGCGCTGCACTCTCCCGTCCAGTCTGCAACATGGTAGCACGCAATCTGCAAACATGGACGCCGCCCGAGGGCATGGCAAAGAGCTTGGCAGGCGCGGGATCTCAGTTCGACCTCGTCTACGGCTGGGAATATGCGGGACCGATTCTCGACCACATCAAGACGAGCAATCGTCAAGGGTTGGCCGAAGTTTACAAACTTGCACTTTCAGATCCATCGGCGTGCGGTATCATCCGTGCAAAACGACCAGAAGACGGCGCTCTAGTGGGAACAGTTGTGCTTTACAACCATCACTCTCGACTGTCGGAGTACATTCCACCCCTGAAGGATCTGAACGAAGCGGCCGGTGGGATCTCATCACCAGTCATTTCACCTGGCGTGGGAGAGTACTCGACGCTACTGCAGGGGTTGATCCTGCTTGGCATGCGACAGATCAAGGCGCAAGGGTGTAATGCGTGCTTGCTTGACTATGTAAGTCCCCGCCCTTCGCATCCGGCTGTGTTGGAAGCTAACACTTGTAGATGGACGGCGACGGTAACTTTGACGGTTTCTCGTCAATGGGATTCGACGTTATGCACAACTTCGAGGAAGTGAGCTGCGACGCAGCTACCTGGACGATGATTCCGCCTGCTTAGTCTTGTGTCAGGCAATTATCAATCGATACACTGGGGCGTCAAACACGAGGCTTGTAACAGTCAGTGGTAATTTGGGATACCCGGCGTTCGGGGTTTACTGTTGTGCCACATGGATTGATGTCACGATACTTAGCGAGGCGATTGGATACGAAATTTCTGCACCGTTTTGTCCCAGTTCAGACTCTGCAGGCCTTCTGCACACTATTGCCTCGTTACTGAAATGTCCGTATTGCTCATACTTGTGGCTGGATTGGTGTCTCAGCCGTTTCGAAATGTCACTGCGGTGTGTGGAAGGATTCCTACCATTGACAAGGCATCCGATAAGCACCCGCTCGACTGGTCACGCCCCAGCTGAAGGTAGCAAGCATCAGTGTGGGTCAAATGTCATCCTGCTGCGCCTTCGCTGCTATCGAATCGATAGACAAGTAGTTATATACAGCAGAGCCGGTGCTCGTATGGTGTTGATCTCAGGGACGACGTGGGATTAGAGGTGGACTCGCCTGAGCTTGACTTATTTTTGGAGGATTGGGCGGGCCTCGGGCGCTGATCAGCGGGCCTCAGCCTCTACTCAGGCCAATTGCAGGCCGTCCTTGGCCTCCAGACGCCTAGCTTGTCTGTTCGAGAAGGGTTCCCGCAGTAGCTGTTCTTTGTGCGGGAGACGGCTCGCGACGACATTACATATAGAGACTTGGTGCCTGGCACTGCTTGTTTCACGGCTTATCGCACTCGACTCGTTAATCCCCCGGCGCCCCACTTCGCGGGACCCTTTCTTGGTGCAGTGAACTGCTTCCCGCCCAGGCGCATGTGACCGAATCCGACGGTTGCACAAGGCGGTATCGCTAGCTGTGTGCGCGAGGGTGCCCACCGCCTGTGCCTGTGCCTGTCGCGCTCTGCTCTTCTCAGCTTTTCAGCGTTCAAAAACGTAGCCATCCGGTGTCACGGCGCTGGCCGCTCTCCCCCATCCGTCCAGATCCTGCCGAGCCCGCACTCCACCGTTTACCCCAGCGCTACCATTCCCACCACCAAACGACGCACCGCCTCGTTGAGCCCGCCGTGCAAACAGACCAGCCGCCTGCGCTTTCCTCCCGTGTTGCGCGCATGCGCCTTCCCAACGCCGACCAGCTCCCTACTCCGAGCGTATCACCACTCCTTCGATAACACCAACTCGAGTCGCTCCTGCCTTCAGCCATGGATTCCGGCTTCGATACGGGGACCATGTCATGGTTGACGCCGATGCCCATGCAGACGGTGACGGGGCCCGAGGGTCACATGTCGATGCCCATGGTGCCCATGGACCAGTACGACCAGCGCTCGACCTTCGACGCCGAGACCTTCGCAGGGTAGGAGCACCCGGTCGCGCCTGCCACACCCCATCTCTGCTGACACGTGCGCACAGGAGCGAAGATGCCTTCTCCACATACCGCCTCCACCACGCACCCCCGCAACTGCAGCGCCTGGCGAGCACCCCCTACGACGACCCCTTCTCCGAGACCCAGAGCACCTACGAGCTGCCCAACCACGCACACGAGCACGATGGCGCCCCCGAGAGCCCCAGCATCAGCAGCAACGACAAGCTGCTCAGCTTCTCGCTGCCTAGCGTTCCCTATGCAATACTCAGCTATGCCATGCAGCGCGTCTCCATATCCATGTCGGCGCAGTTGCACGGCATGTTCTTTCTCGCAGAGTCGCCGTGGGCAGCAGCCGGCGACGTCCAGGCAGCGCCTACCGAGTTGACCTGCTATAGGCGGAACCTATTCCAGATTACAGGCACCATCATGCTACCAAGAAGTCTGCGGCTCATCATGACGGACCAAGGCGACCAAATACCCATCCTTGGAACAGAACTTACCATATCCGCCACCGAGTCGCTCGAGGGCAACTCGGTGAAAATCATATCCGTGCCCTGGAAGACTCCAGCGACCAGTACTGCGCCTGTCGAGGACAAGACAGAGAAGGAGCCGCCAACCTATCCACTTGATCTCACCACAGGCCAAGACATGGACTCTGACTACGTCAACTTTCCTATAAGCTGGAAGAGACTGCAGTTCCGCATAGCGACAGCGAACAACGGGCGGAGAAAAGAGCTGCAGCAGCATTTTGTTGTCCGACTCAAAGTGGTCGCCACTCTTGCGACCGGTGCAAAGATACCGATTTGCGAGATACACTCTGGCGCAATCATTGTTCGAGGGCGTAGTCCAAGAAACTTTATACTGCGCAAAGACAGGCCACTCAATGGGGGGCCTCCTACTATACGGAGGCCACACAACTCGCAACAGCCTAGCCGAACACCTACAGGCGAGAGCCACCCTAACAACCAAAACAGTGGCCAGAACCAAAGTGTAGCGACATCGAAACCGATGGACATGCTACCGATGCCATTTGACTTCAGCACGAACGATATGCCCATCTCGCCAGACTTCCTCGACTGGAAGGTACCAGGCGGAGGTGCCATGACTGCCATACCACCTGATCCGCCATCGTCGCAGATGCTTCATGCTACACCCTATGCCCACTCCACGCCAGAGATAACGAGAATCATGCCGCCACAGAGGGCATCGATAGCCCCTGTTACCCTTTCCCTTACGGATGATGAACCGAAGAAGGTCGCCTCGCCTGGCGACCAAGCAAGGAAACGCGCTACTCCTGTGCGGCCACCTTCGTTCTCGATCGGCGTTGTTGGTAGCCCGGACGAAAGCGCGGATCTTCTCTACGAGTATTTCCCGCTTGGTCTGGACGACTGGATGCCCCCTGTCGATGCAGTGTACCGTCCTCATGTGGTCCATCACACTAATCTGCCACAAGACCCAAAGGCGCTCGCTGTGCAGAATCGGTCCAAACGATACTTTTCCGACGTGTTCTGAGGTCTTGCTACGTCCATCATGCGAGACGCAGTTTCCAGGGCAGGTCAGGGCGGCCATGGAAGGGCAACCATGTGATCGTGTCCTGCAGGCTTTGGTCGTTGGCCTTTTCCGCGGGTGGCCCAGATGAACCTGAAGACTCTGTCTGCCATCGTCGTGGGCAGGCACTTGAGCTTCATATGTTCACGCGGGGAGATAGCCGTTCACTGTGCTTGAAGAGCTCCCGTTGCCGAAGCTCACACAGCAATGAGCCATGATTGAACACTATTCATTTAATTGTCAGCTTGATGTTTGCTCCATTAAGCAGGGGTACCGTTTACTTACGACGACACGATCTTTGAAAGAGCACAGAGGTGATCAATGAACACGATACATATAGGGGTACGACTTTCTTGAGATGTCATTACTATACCAAGCTGGCGGGTGTCACGTCATCTAAGCATTATATCCCACTATTCTTACTCAATCTAATCCATCCTCCACGTCACATCGGCTGTTTCCAACATAAGCACGTTCCGGGATGCTGACAACAAAGGCATAACACGTCGAAGACGAGGCATACGATACGAGCAGAACGCAACGGACGAGTGGTATTCACCCGTTCGAGTGCGCATTGCAACAACGACACATTGCACAGCATCCGTCCCATCCTACATCTGCCAGCAGTAAACGAGCCTGGAGCTTGGCGAGTGCGTGGTGGGAGCGAGCAAATGTCACAGCAGCATGTCAGCTACCTCATGCAGTGGGAAACTGCTACGACAAAGCGAGGCGGGCAAGGCGAGCAATATCAGGTCCTATCATAGCACCCACATAGCACGCATGCAAACCTATAGGACATGCGCTAATTCAGAAGAAGGCAATGTGATCTGTCGACAACTCAGTCTTGAGGTCGGACATCCTCTAGAAGTTCCGCCTGCCTTACGCGTGCAGCGTGTCGTGTTGTTGTGGCATGTAACCCCAGCGATGCAACCCTTCGTTACCTCCACCACAAGCAGCCGAACACCACCACGCTATCACGCGCACGCGACTCTTGGCCTAAGTACCACGACGGAGGCAAAACCGCATCCCATTAAGTAACGCTCTGCAAGAAAAATTGGGAAGGTGCTAAAATATACCGGCTACCAGAGTCTAGCCGCGGGAAGTGGGTCCTTCTGGACCCACGTGGAAAAGTTAGCTACGGAACGCCTTGTAGCCTTGTGAAAATGTAGGCGGCGCCTACCGGACTTGTGCCGGATGCGTGCAAACTGGTCGGGATATGGGCTTCATCCGGAAAAAAGACATCATGGACCGCTTGCATGGTCGCCTGGATGGTGGCACCGTTTCAAAACATTTTCTTGCGGTAGCACCGCATAGCATCGCAATTTTGTGGAGCCATAACATCACCATCTCGTACCCGCGTACCGAGCAATCGCGTATCTCGACATCTCGCCTGCCTAATCCGTGGTGTGAGCCGGTTACTTGTACATCGGCGAAGCGGATAGCTGGAGAGTAGGACATATACACCACGACACAGTGGAAGGTGCATCTTCAGCATAGGATTCGACTTTAGTACTATGTGTGCTTGCGGCATGGTACCATAACATCAATCTAAAAGTTTCCGACGTTCCATTTGTTTCCAAGGCATCTACTGCACTGTGAGGGATCGTCACATCGCTCTTTATCTTGCCTTGCCTTGCATATGCTGCATGCGGGTTAATGATACTTGGTAGCAGTGCTAGACTCAACGATGGGTTCTGGTGCTAGCATGGAATGGAAGCAGTGCTGTACGAGAATGTTGCAATGCTACCTATTCAGTCGTTGCGATGTTACAAGGCAGTCTACGTCCGACGTTTGCAAGTACACATGGTTCAGATGAGTTAGACAAAGCAACGTGCTCAGAAAGCACAAACAACCCCAGAGTCAGGTATAGCATGACATATTTCTGTGCAATTCAAGACAGTTCATTATTCTCGTAGCCATACTGCAAACTTCGTCCGTAGGACAATCGCCATTGTCCTAGAAGAAAAGGAAAATGAACGCCTGTAGAACATTTATCGCCCATGAATGTTCCTGCATGCATGCAAATAGATGTCGTGACGCCCCCCATATCTAAGCCCCGAAGAGCCTTCTCCATGCCTGAAAGAAAAAAAATGAAGAAATGACGATATGCGTATATACAACACAGCTCGAAGGGTATAAAGCAAACGCTTAAGAAACGAAGTTCAAAGAGGAAAAAATGCTCAAATAAACCCGTCTGCTGGTTACTCGCCCACAAGACAACACACCGCGACCGCCGCGCCAAAAATCGCCGACTCAAGCGCAATCTCCAGGGAAATCGACTTCGGCGCCGCGCCCGACGCGGTAGTAAGTTCATCAAGATGCGACTGGCATAACTCCCTGAAGAAAGGATATTTCTCAATAACAGAGCCATTGCACCCAATGCTCATATGTTCCACAGACGCAGGCTCCAGGCCCTCAGACTCAATGCGCAGGACCCACAGGGCGTGGATACCCGTAGCGAGAAGCGCGGCTGCGCGGTGGGACACGAGTTGCGAGACCTGGCGGACGAAGTGGATATCGTTGTACGAGGGTTGTTTGCTGGTGGGATGTTTTTGCTGGAAGAGGGCTGTGGCGTTGGTGTAGTGTTTCGAGTTGTCCATTTCCATTGCAGCAATGGTGCCGGTGTCGAGGGTGTATGGGTCTGCGAGTTTATCTGGGATTTCGCCGCTGAAGAGGCCTGCTGTTCGCACGGCTTCGACAATGATGAGGCGCACGATTTCGCCCAAGTAGCGCCCGCTGATCATGTGCTCGAAGGGCTGGAAGTCCGGGCGCACGTGTGTGTCGTTTAGGTGGTCGTCCCAGCGGGTGGTGGGGAAGATGTGCTTGCCGAACATGCTGCACTCGGTGTTGACGAGCACGTGTGTGGCCTCGTCGAGCCATGTTTGGGGGTAGCCTTTGTATTTGGTGGCTGCGAGTGATGAGACAGGGAGGTGCACGGAAATGTTAAACCCAGTTCCTAGGATGACGGCAAATCGTGTAGACGGGTCGTCGTAGGCACGTGATAATAAAGTTGCAGATGAGTCGTTGACGATGGAGGCCATGTGTACGGGCAAGTTCTGTAAGGCTGTTAGTGGCTTGCTGGTGCTTGGTTGATGATGATCAAAGCTTACCCTCTTTCTGCAAGGCGCCATGATCAACTCGCTGAGATCTTGACCAAGGACACCTTCAGTTGCGCGGAAGCCTTTGCCCATTTCAAGCAAATTCGCGCCATGTGTTGATGTTTGTCTACAATCATGTTAATGGTGATATGAGAAGAGGGGCAATTCGACATACTCCACTGGAAAAGACCATGCTAAGCCCATGGGAAAACTCTTGGTGCCATTGACGTTCTGCAATTGAGGATCTGCGAGTGCTTGCTGGATCTTCTCGGCCATCCAGTCAAAAAACAGCGTACCACTTCGCTGTCGGACCTTCTCGTCGATCACGAAGCTCTTCATAGTGACTATGCGCATATGCTTGGCGTCGGGCTGTCCCCCGTTCAGCTCCACCAATGCAATGCGAAACGTCGATCCCCCAACATCGAGCGCGAGATATGTGCCCTTTTCTCGGCCAGAGGGCAATTTGTGGTTGTAAGAGGGGAGCATACAGATGTCGCTGGCCTGGAGCTTTGGGGCGAACTGTTCTTGCAACTCTGCAGACATTTGCAGCAGCTTTGCGGGTTCAAGTGGCGCCTCCAGCAGGCGCTGGACTTCGCGTAAGAGGTCATCCATGGTGCGATCGTATCTGCGAAGGGCATCTCGCGTGCGTTTTCGTGAGGATAGCGAGGGCAGTACAGAGTGGATCAGGGATGGCAACATGGCGATTCGCTCCAGAGCCGCGAGCAGGCCCTGCCAAAAGTCGATCATGAGCTTCTTGTACCAGCAGCGGTTGGCGGCGGGGTGGGACAAACGGTGAGGGTCACAATTGCCGTCAGATTCGGGAATGAGGGTGACGCGGCGTCTTTTGAAGCGTTTCAGCAGCAGGGAGGGCATGGAGGGGTGCGGGTTTGTGTGATGATGGTGGTGATGGGCGGTGACAGCGGGGCCAGGTCTCAGGGTGAATGTCGTTTGCAGAAGTGATATCAGACTTGTCAGGCCGCGCAAGATGCTGCACGCGGTTTGCAATGCACGAAGAATTCAAGCGGGCCGGAGGCATTAGCAGACCGATGTCGCAAACGGCTCTTGAGCATGGTTGTACGGGTCGTCAACAGATTAGAAAAGGTTGTATCCGCTAGAAGACGTAGCAGGAAATGCTCCGGCGCCTGGCGAGCGATGGAGCGCGCTGAGGCACGGCAGACAGGGCACGTAAGGGTGATGGCTGCGGGGATCAAGGGAGGGCCGAGTGAGCGTGTGGCCGTGGGCAGATCTCGCCAGCGTGGCACTCGCGCCAGGCACGCAGCGATAGGCGTCATGGCGAGCACTGGCGGGGTCTCTTGGGTTTGTTTCTTGACGGCCATGCTACCGTTACGTCGGCGTGCTTTGCTAGACTGCGTTGGGACGGCAAATCTAGCCGTAAGCAGGCCTGATGGGAGTCGAGTGGTGGAGGCCGCCGCGGACGTGATTCACCCAAATTGCAACAGGCATTATGCGCGCACTGGCGATCAAGCGGCTGTTTCCAGCGCGCAAAGGCAGAGTGCAACCGCAATTAGAACTCATCACGACGTTGAAACAGAACAGATGCACGGCGGATGCGGCACGTGCGGCCTGCGCCAAGTTCCGAGCCCTCTCCCAGATTGGTCTTAATATGCGCCTCTTTCAACCTCACGCCAACATGATCTGGAGACATCATAGCCGTCACCATCGCGCCTCACCAAGCCCCTGACTGCAACGGGGCCGGGCTCATTCAAGGTGCGGCGCTGACAGTTCACATACCCCGCGCGAGTGTAACCATCAGAGCCCCCTCGTGGCCCTGGACGGATGCTTATTTTCGGACGCAAGGACTCGAGGGCGGCTACCGCAACATCGTGTTTCGCCTCGTGTGGCGGGACCCCTCAGGTAACCATGGCTTCCAGATACTGCACGGGGATAGTCTAGATGCGGCGATAAGCAGCAGGATGCGATATCGACATGCTATGATACGAGGTGTGGGTGCAACTCATGCCACCACCTGATTCCTCAGAGTGGGTACTCATCAAAGATCGCCTTCGATCAGGAAATCACCAACCGACGATTGCAGACGACGAAGTCAGGGATATATGAAACCACTGCTGTGCGCCACTCTGACACTGTGCCACCGGACGTACATGTGAACCGAGCAATCAAGAACGAGCACGCATCGACGATCTCTGTGGAACCCATTCCATTGAACTTATACCACCTGGTATTCGTTGTAACACAAAGTAGGCTTGCGGCTAAAAACTGGGATATCATGCAAAAACCTGACAGCTCCCCGAGCGCCGAGATCTCGAAATCAAGCATTGTAAACTGTGCAAAGAAATGTACAAATTCGAATCGTGAAATGGTATCATGAGCCAAATATACAACAAAACACCCTCCCCTTATTTCCCTAAGCCTAAGCCATCATTATAGAACCGTGAAGTCAATGCATCAGACCTTCACATCCTCGCCACGCGCGGGGACAATAGCCTTGGGCGCGACGTCTGCTACAGATTCGTCAGTGAAGGCGACATCCTTCTCAATCGGCACGGTGTCCTCGACTTTCCAGAGAATCACGGGAAGAGCGACAAGCAGACTGCCCGCGAGGAGACCCCAGTTGGACGCGAACATGGTCATGAACGGGATCTTGGTATCGTCCAGGCGCCATGTGATGGCACCGCCAGCCGACTGAATGCCCTTGTAGAAGCCAGCGAAATTGGCAAGCTTGCGGCCGTTGTTGGTCAATGAGCCCATGAACCAGTAGACGCAGGTCTGCCATGCGGCATCGGAGAAGCCGTAGAACATGTACAGCACAAAGGGGCCAGCATAGCCCGCGTCCGCCCAGTCCTTTTGCGTGTTGGTCTCCTTGGCATGTTCAGACCAGGCGCGATCGTAAGTCTTTTGGAACATGTATCCGAATCCCCAGATGATCATGATGAGTGCGAAAAGTGCAGCCCATGCCGCTTTGGCGCGCGTCGTGCGGCGGACACCCTTGAAATCGAGAGCAAAGCCGAAGACGTACGCGCCGACAATCTGCATGATGTAGTAAACAACGCCATTCAGGGCACGTGTGCGGGTGTTGAAGTAGGCGTTGTTGATCTCGGTGAAGTGGTAGGCGTAGAACCAGTTGGAGGCGAGGAACATGGGGAAGAGGAGAATGATGTAAGGATCCGTAAAAAAGGTCTGATACAGTCCAACAATCTCGGACTTCCACGACGGGTGCTTCATGACGATGACCTTGGATCCATCCGCGCGGATGACGTCCCTTGCATCGACGAGCGTCCAGGCGAGGAGAGCACCAATGATTGTCAGAACAAGGAATCCAACATAGGTTCCATCATTGACGGACGCAGCAGTCGTAGTATGGATGTTCTGACCAAGAGGAATCTAGTTAAGAAGAATTAGTAACTGTTGAGTGCAGAAACGGCGCACATGTGACGTACCAAGCTACCAATCACAGCACCCAGGTTGAAGATCATCCAGAACCAGGAAATATAGCGGCCCTTTGACTCCTCAGGTGGGTAGGACATCATAATGGCTCCCTGAGCACACCACAATAGACCGGCGCATACACCAAGAAGCGCACCGGCGAAGGTGGTGAACCCGAGATTCTGGGTATGGTTGTAGGACAGGTAGGACGCCACATATATGGAGTAACCCACACCTCCAAAAGACAAAGCGGTGCGGATACCAAGCTTGTTGGTGAAGGTTCCGGCGAAGAAGCCCACTACGGCAAAGGTCGAGTACAAAGCCGTGTTGGCCTTGTTGTTTGCGGCCGGGTCAAGCTGGCCGCCGCCGCCCATGCCGTTGAGCGCATTGAACATGCCCGGGCACATGAAGCAGACGAAGGAGACGATGATCAGCTGGACCGGTGGAGATGCGAACCATGGCAGCTTGAATCCGAGCACGGTGAAGCGCCTGTATTTCCACGAGTTGGGCAGCTGGAGCGTGGTGCTGTCGCTCAATGAATGGTCGGCAGAGCTGACATCGTGGCCGGGGACGGTATTCTTGTCGTATTTCTCGTTGGTCGCCATTTCGAAGAAGATGTTGGTGATGAATGTGTTGGTGTGGAAGTGAGTGACTCCGGGGTATTAATGTTGGTGGAGGCCGAGGGTAGCCAGGCAGGTGACCAGCTTCAAACAATGAGAATACGGCCAGCAAGATAAGAAATACTAGAGGCCACACTCAGGCCACACGAAGTGCGATAGTCAAAGGCTATAATTAAGTGTGGACTGACACGATGTAAAGCGAGGGGCAGCTCCGTTTTAAGCATCAGTAAGCCAAGGTCTGCCCACGGCCCATACACAGTCAATCTCCTTGGACTACAGCCGTGTTGGGCCTACCGCAGCGGGCGTTAGCACGCGACACTTGCTGGCATGGGATTGACAATGAATCTTGCGCCCGCCAGCAGCTGTCGAGGATTCGCTGGCGGCCAAACGCCTCGCACCAACATAGACATGCATCAACCCGTGTTCGCGACCCCGGCTTGTAACACCATCGGACGCCCGCCAAGCAGCTGCGCCGGTGCAGTTGGTGCACTTGCTGCAGCGTCACGGGAGGCGTTCGCTCGGAAGACAGCTCGAGGCTTACAGGGCGGGGTTTTGGGAGGGTGGGCTTATCGGATGCTCAGGATTTGCCCGCCTCTCTGTGGTGCTGTTGGCTGCTGGCTCGCCTCCCCGGCACATTAACGCGAACTAACGACGCCGCGAGCAGCCACGATTACCACCCTCATGTAACCTCACAAACTCACCGTCTCTGCCAAACCGCATGCTTTATCGTGAGCCCTCCCATCGCGCAGCGACGGCTCACGATTGTTTCCCCTCATGGCTCACGTCCGGCGCAAGTGCAAGCATCGTGTCGGGATTGATAGCAGTTTTCATCACAAGTGCTGGTCTGGTAACATGACACGCCAGGATATCTTCACCACCTGCAGATAAGCGTGTTGTACGACCACGTTCACATTGCCTTCCATTGCAGCGTCTTGTGCCTGGTGTGACCCGCCACGAGCGCAACACGAGCCCTGGATCGAAGCAGACGGTTGGTCGCAGGCGACATCTGTTCGTCGTCGAAATGAGCGCTTCCGGTAACTCTGGCCGCTGTCACATCGTGACAAAGAAACTGGCGGGCAAAGGAGCGTGCGTCACGCTCACCCGCAAGACGTGATGTGCTCTCAAGTCTCTCAAATATACTCAGTTGTCTACTGTCAAACGCTGCACATCTAGCAATTATACTGCGCTCTCTCAGACCGCTGCACTTGAGTACAACACACGAGCTCCATCATGTACGCATATGCACTGCCTGCAGCACTGCAGCATTACGCTTACCGCTTGTAGGCGGCTAATCATCAGGGACGATCCTCAGACTGCATCCAAGTACATCGCCGACTACCTCATTGGTGCTTACTCCTGCTCCTTGCGCAGTCCACGCCGCCTGCTAACGGCCTTACATAGAACGTATCAAGGCCTTCAAGCCCACTCCAGAGAGACCGTTCGTCCTGGGTTTGCCCACTGGAAGCAGCCCGGTCTTCGTATACGAGCACCTCGTCCAGCGCCACAAAGCTGGCGAAATATCGTTCCGCAATGTGGTCACGTTTAACATGGTAGGGATACTGCTCCTCCGCCGCATCCTTACTATCGGGTGTGGCACAACAGCATGGCACAGAGAAGCTGACCGCATCAGGACGAGTACGTTGGTATTCCGCGGGACCATCCGGAGAGCTACCACTCCTTCATGTACAAACACTTCTTCAGCCACGTAGGTGCTCCTTGCCGCGGGGTTTCCACCTCGTGCCCAGGCCGAGTTCGATGAAGGACTGACGTTTCAGGTCGACGTTAACCCGGGAAACATCAATATACTCAACGGCAATGCGCCAGATCTGGAGGCTGAATGCCAGGAATACGAAGAAAAGATCTTGCGATTTGGCGGCATCGAGCTGTTCCTGGGCGGCATTGGGCCCGACGGCCACATTGCGTTCAATGAACCCGGTTCCAGCCTGAAGTCTCGCACGCGCGTAAAGACCCTTGCGTACGACACCATACTCGCCAACTCGCGATTCTTTGGGAACAACCTGGATCAAGTACCGAAAATGGCGCTCACGGTTGGTGTCCAGACAGTCCTGGATGTAAGTCCCTTGCCCCGCCCTTACAGACCCCAGCCTGTGTCTTACATGTTTCAGGCCCGCGAGGTGGTCATCATAATCACCGGCGCACACAAGGCTCTAGCCTTGCAGAAGTGCATCGAGGGCGGTGTGAACCACATGTGGACACTATCCAGCCTGCAACTGCACCCACACCCAATGATTGTCGTCGACGAGGATGCGACCCTCGAGCTACAAGTCAAAACCGTCAAAGTAAGCTTCCCAACAAATAATTCTCCGCGTTTTTCGACCGGTCTGTGCTTACTGCATACAGTACTTCAAGAGCATCGAAATGGTCGGCGACGAACTCGGGTTCCGACAGAAACTCCCTCGAAAGCGCGACTCCCTCATCGATGAGGTGAATACCCAAGCCCCGAAACCAAAAGCCAACGGCATTCGATTGACTGTGCCACAATTCAACGTCTCGCGCTCGGCGAGCCCTGTGCTGGAACCAATGAGCGCGAGGCTGACGGACGACGAGGCGAGGACTCTTATCTCCGTGGACGCGCTGGAAGACTCGCCTACGTCTTGCATGAGTGCGCGCGTTGTGTGCTGATTTATTGAGTTCGTTCCGGTGAAGGAGCGCGAAGTCTTACCGCTTGTTCATGTTTCCTTGACTCTCACAGACTGCATACCTCTTAAGACTGATTTAATGTACTCGCACCTGGAAGGTGCATGCATAGTAGATTGATTATTACTTTGATACACATAGCACGCATGAGTAGCGGTCGGATACCGACACTTATTCGCGATGCTTTCCTGATTGATTCAGGGCTTTAGATAGGCAGACAGGAAGTATTCCAGCGACTTTACATCAAAACTACGTCCTTCAATCTCCCCAGCTCTTTCTCAATACCTCACCACCACCACCTCCCCTCCCGTTACTTCACCATCTAACATCACTCCCCTCACAACACTGACCCCAACATCCGCGCCCCTCTCCCTAAACCCATCTTTCAGCCACAACCCCACATCCCGCAACGTATCCATGGGTACTTGCTCAGAACAATGCGTCTTCAACCTCAGCGTGCGTAAATTCCGACACGCCCAGACCCGACTCAGGTCACACACTTCTCTGAACGCCGCCAGCGAGACAGGCAGAGCCTGTTCTCCGTCCAGTATTGATGTAGCATCGTCCGCAAACGTAAGCAGCGAGTTCCTGTACGTGAATTCCAGCGTGAGGACGCGTAGTTGCGGGCACCGAGGCGCGAGGCTGAGGAAGAAATTGAGCATGCGGCAATGTAGGTCGATGTTTGGATAAAACGGATATTTGCCGTTGGCGGTGAAGATGGTTTCCATTGCTTTGGAGAGGTGGTGTGGCGCCCGGGAGTCGATTTTCGGGAAGTGGAGATGGTGTATGCAGTGACGCAATGCGCACCTGAAATGTTGGTCAGCGTGGGTGTGTTGTTAGCTTTGGGGCCGTGGTATGTACCGCGGTGAGAAGCGCCGAATGATCTGGATGAAGAGGTGCTGTGCTGTGAGACTTTCGATTGTTATTCTAGCGGTGCTGAGGAGACAGGCGGATGCTTCTCTGCTGATGGCCTTGTCTGTGAGGCAGATAGGTGGGAAGAATGGTATAGGTCTTTTCGTAGCGATCAGTCGTGCTCGTGACCAATAAGTGTTGAAATGAAGGTCTGGCCAGATTCTTTTGGGCTGCTTTTGCTGCCCCGGTTCATCGTGACGGATTTGGGTTGCTCGAGACTTGACTCAGAGCGGAAGTAGGCTTCGTAGATGAGGCAGCGTAGCTCTATAGGAAGTGCTTGAAACTTGTCGAAGGACTGATTTGGAGAAAGGTCGTCTATGAATGGGTTGAGTGCTTCCAGTAAATCCAGGAACTCGTCTCTGTATGGAGTTGTGGTTGTGGCCATTTCCGTGGCTGTTAACAGGATGCCGTTGATAGTCGTAGTCTCGGTTAGTAAAATGATTGTAGTACGACCTTGGGAGTTGATTGATTTTCATCTCATGATCAGGCCGAAGACGTGTAAAGAACAGAGAAAATCACGTTCCTTCTTTGGTACGGTACTCGGACTGAGCCATGGCTCAAAGTACCTGAGAAGAAATCAGGTCCAGGTGGTGGAATGCTTATTCAACGATCCATGATCCCTAGTTAAAATTTGAAGAAGCATGATATCATTTCGATTCGCCCTTCGTACTGTTGTTTGAGTGCTACAAACCTTCACAACCCTTTGTGGAGTTGATCAAGACTTGAAATTTGCCACGCCTGATTTGATAATTCACTTCTATAAAGGGACTTCAAACAACTTCTTCATTGGAGCGTGATGATTTGGACTGAATGTGGCATGTAGGACGAAGTGATGGAAGTTGGCCCACATGTGAAGGAGGCAGCAGCTGGGCCGAGGTACGTCACGCAGTTCCCACCACGATAACCCTTGAACTCGAAGCTAGCTTCCCCGGATTCCATGACCAACACAACAACAACCCCTCGAACCATGATCGAGACGACTATCCGATCCACACACTCACCCGAATATGTCGTCTTCGGGCGCGTCGCAACCAGCGCCGTCTGGTAAGTCGCAAGACATGGATCCGATACTCCGCAATGCGCTCCGATACACCATCAGCGCAAAGGAGTATGAGCTTCTCCACCAATACCTTCTTTCACGTGCACCGGCAGTGAAGAGGCGCACACCCAACCCCAAACGGTTCGATGCGATATCCAAAGGACCAGACGACTACAATGTTGCGGCCATCCGCGCATCTCTGCGCCTCGGCATTGCGACCTTCTCCGGGCTGAAGGCTTGGGAACTCATCTCAACCAGACTTCTGTCGCGAGGGCAGACCAAGAGGTGACTTTAAGCGCATGCCTCAAGTTTCATCTCAGACTGATCATACCATAGGCAACATCCGCAATTACCCGTCTGGAAGTCACCCAATGTACGGTTGAGCAGCTCACTTGCCCTCATTCTCCTCTTCCACCGATTGCTCCGTCGATTTTTTGTCCGACTGCGCGAAACCCTGCTCTCCAACGACGCGAAGCCGTTCCGGCGACGCAATCCACGTGTTGCGCGCTCATTGACATCGAGGCTTGCGCCTGCAATCGGATCCAGCTTGGCCGGCTTCTTCCTCGCAGTGTGTCCAGGCGACCAACTGCGCGTCACCATAGCGATATATATCTTTACAAGAGCTTTGGAATTTGGATACAACTACTTGGAAGAGCTTGGATACTTCAAGGACAGGCCGAAATGGTTTGGCTCATGGATGCTCATGCCCGTGGTATGCGGACAGCTGTTGCACGCATTTGTGTTTGACCGCGACTGCTTCCCAGCATCGTATGGAAAGATGATCCTGGACAACTCTCCAGAGTACATCCAGAAGAGACCGGCCGATTATCCGGCGAATCTGCGATGGCCCAGTACTTTCCAGATCGTCGACAGCCTAGCAGATATTTCCAAGCTGCGCTGGCCGCCCTTCATTTCTCCCATACTGTTTCCGACCCACGAGACGCTCCCGAAAAGCCTCAGCTCCATCTCCCTAATTACCTCACCAGCACATCCGGCGATCAAATCGCTGTCCTGCGCTCTTCTACACCCCCAAGACCCATCATGTTTGCGCACCTATGTGCAGTACTGGATCCAGGCGTTCCCCAAAGTTGCACGAATCTTCACCGTTTACTTCACAGCAATGAGTCTCGTTCGGTATAAGGCCTTTATAAACTCGCCAATCGCAGCCGTTAACAACCTGGCAAAGAGTATTCTTCGCATGTCCCTCTTCATCTCAGGTGCGATTGGCACAAGTTGGGGATCCGTTTGTTTGTTCCAGAACATGTTGCCTCGTGCGTTCTTGCCAACTCAACGCTGGTTCTTGGGAGGGTTTATCGGTGGTCTATGGGCGTTCCTTGAGCGAAAGAGTGGTCGTGCAAACTTCCTATTGACGGCGCGAATGTCGATTGACTCGCTCTGGAAGGTGGGCATCAAGAGAGGCTGGTGGCGGGGCATGAAGAACGGCGATGTGCTGTTGTTCGTGCTGAGTTTGGCTACTGTAAACGCATTGTACGAGGTCTCGCCACGATCCGTGAACAGTGGTGTTGCACGGAAGGGCCTGGGTGTTTTGAGAGGGGAAGGATGGGTCGATCGTGCAGTGCTTCCGAGAGAGGGCAAGCTGAAGGGAGATGAGGATCTGTAGGAACAGCAAATAGCTGAAGATTTTGTGTGTGTCATACTAATGAGGTATGATAACCACCATTTTGCGTCTTCGCTATGAGTATGTTGTTCTTGTAAATAGCGTAATCAGTTGCGACTTAGCAGTCCATATTGCATGGTCCACTCTAGTTCATGAACCAAGCGTTGTTCGAGTAGACCCTGAAACTACTCACCTATGAGAAATTCAGTTCTCGTCGTGCATCCAGGTTCCTGCCCTTCTAAAATGCTGAGCACGTGATAGCGTGTTGTGAGCTCGGAGATATGGTGTGATGTCCGACATTTTGAAACATTTCTCAAGCACATCATCCAAGCTCACCGCTTCTACACTTCACACCTCTAAAGTCAATTGAAAATGGCGAATAAGCTTGAGGAATCAAACATTGCACCAGTCGGCAATGCTGGCCTCGTCGAAGGATCTAGCTCAGAAAAGCAACCAGAAGTTGCGCCCGCTACCAACACCAGCGAGAAGGGCAACGACTTCGGCGAAACAGACAAGAAAGTCGACGACGCAGCTGCCGCAGTAAGTGACCTATCGCTCACCGATAAGGAAAAAGCCACGCTCGCAAACAAAGAGGAAGAAAACGCAACAGGTTCAACCAGCGCTGCACCTCCCACCTACACCGCAACCGACGCCGTCCAACCCACTACCGGCCCCGTCTGGCCTGAGACCTCCTCCGACCACCCTCTCACAAAGTTCTACTCCTCCTTCGAAGCGCTTGTGACCGAAGCCGAATACGACGAGGTCTACGGCATCAAGCTCTCCACCTCCTCGCCCTTCCACACCAAGCTCATCCTACAGAAGTTCCTGCGCGCAAACCAGAACGACGTTGAGAAAGCGAAGCAGCAGCTGCTCGAGACGCTAAAATGGCGCAAGGAGTTCAATCCTGTCAAGGCGGCGAACGAGACGTTTAGCAAAGGCAGGTTCGGCGGACTGGGATACGTGCTTGAAGTGGAGGGCGTGCCTGGAAGTGAGAACAAGAAGGACATTGTCACGTTCAACATCTACGGCGCGGTTAAGGACAAGAAGGCTACATTTGGCGACTTGGAAGGGTACGTCCTGTATACAACATTCAACTCGATTGCACCATGCTAACACCGCACGCATAGTTTCCTCCGCTGGCGCGTCGGCCTCATGGAGAAATCCGTCCTCAAACTCAACCTCCCCGCCGCCACAACTCCCATCCCCAACTTCAGCGAAGGCCCCGATCCATACCAGGGCTACCAGATCCATGACTACCTGCAGGTCTCCTTCCTGCGCCAGGACCCCGCCGTCAAGGCCGCGACGCAGAAGACCATTGAGACGCTCGGACGTTACTACCCCGAGACGCTGTCGCGCAAGTTCTTCGTCAATGTGCCTGTTATCATGGGCTGGGTGTACACGGCGGTCAAGCTGGTGGTAGCTAAGGAGACGGCGAAGAAGTTTACGGTGCTGAGTTATGGGAATGAGCTGGTGGGGGAGCTGGGGAAGGGTGTCCCGAAGGTGTATGGTGGGGAGAAGGAGGATTTGGAGAGTGTGGCTGAGGGAATGACACTGGCTTGAGGGAGGGCTATGTGAGGTGTTCAGATCTGGTGGCAGACGAAACTTCGGTCCGAGTTAATGGTAAGAAGTAGGAGGAGATCAGCTGGGTTCTATGATGCGCTTGAGCATGTGTGTAGCTTCGATATACCCCATTTGAGAGATTTGCTCTATCGAGGATAGATCCCAAACGTTTACACGAACAGCCTCGCTGGGAAGTCCACAATAGCCAATGTGCAAAGTCGGATCGTGTATGCATTCAGGTCATTTGTTCACAATTTACTACAAAAGATGTCTACGTAAGCCCAACTGATGCCCAGAGACCATCAAAGCATCGTCAGTCCCGACCTACCTTGTATCACACCCGACTCCGATCATTGTCATCGCCAGTCCACTTATATTGTTTTATTAGACACGCAGTGAGGCGTGCGCAAATGGAACACCTCGGCACAGGTACGATTTGGTGAAGTGGGAACCTTTTCTCGACGTTAGCAAAGCACAATGAGAAATATGCTTCAATGATGAAGAAGAATAGCAGATCAGACTAAAGATGAAAAGCGTATAGTTGTTCCAGCATCGAGGCGAACCTCTTCTGGAGTTAGCATGGAGTATAAGTGTATCATCATTGCGAAGTGTAGTAGAAGACGTCGAATACGTACCATATGAGGCCTGGCTGTTTGCTGAAAAGTGAGTTGTGGGGATTACAGTCTAGACGGAGTCAGCAAAAGTCAAATGAGATTTCGCGCGACTGTGAAGGTGTGTTTGAAGATCAGGTAATCGAACTTGTTTTAATCCCCACTGGTAGGTCGGTATTTGATAGTACTAAGGTTGCTCATCATTGCAGATGTGGTGGCGGGGAAAAAGAAGAGAGAGACCAACCTAATTAGGTCGACCGCAGCTCGAAAAAAGCCATCAGCGACAGTGCATTGTGCAGATCTACTCAAGAGGCCGTAGAATGTCGAGCCGCGGGAGGACTTCATCGAGCTACGGGATGCTTCACCCGAGCATGCTATTGTGCGCGAGTCGCAGTCTGTTGACAGCCATGTCGCAAGACCAGTTTGGCGAGTATCTAGAATCTTTTGGCGATGTCAGCGGTGCTCCATACGTAAATCGAGTTTGAGAAGTAGGTATTGGAGAAATCAGTGATCCCGTTTGGCTTGGGGGTCGATCAACATATAGTTTATGATAGGGGCGACACGAAGGTTCATCATGTAGAAATACAGAGGAAGGGTGGATGTGACTTACCAAAAGCGCGTTGTTGTGAGAGGAAGTAGAAGTTCGAGCTCGAAGTTTTGTAGGGAACTTTTCGCGCCGGCGTTTAGTTTGACCGGCGGTTGGGCCCGAGCTCGGGTCCACAACGCGACCAGCGCGACAGCTCGAAGTTCCTACACCTTGCTCTACGCGCTCTCAACCCTGCCTTGACAACTTCAAAACCACCCACCCCCACGACAACCACATCCACCGCTGCCAACCATGGCCGAGTCGAACTCGTTCGCTAGCTTCGTAAAAGAACAACGAGATCGCAAGAAGAACGAAGCGCTAGCACAGGAGTTCCTAGGCCGAGGGCGCAAAGCCAATGCATCCGGTGCCGGCACGGTCACCAAAGCCCGGCAGACATCAGAAAAACCCACGCTTCTGAGTCGCATAAGCGGAACAGCGGGCGTGCAAAAGCGATCGGCATCAGCAAAGCCAGCCGGAAGCATAGACGGCAAATGGCAACACGACCTCCACAAGCTGAACAATCCCAACGGTCCGGCAGCAAGAGCGCGAGCAGGCCCCAACCGCACAGCTTCAACATCGCAACTTGAGCGCAATGGCCGGACATACGACAAATTCACGTCCGTGCTGAATCGCAATGCGAACCCACCTGCACGCAAGAACGAGGCACCAGGCTTCAATATCAGAGGCGTCGCAAGCGGAGGGCCGTACACGGTCATTGCTAGCAATTTTGCGCCGGGCACCACTGCAGCCGACATTGAGGCTGTCATGTTGCCCCATGCAGGAGAGACTCTGGGCTGTCGGCTCATATCTGCTGCGCCAACGGTCATGGTAGAATTGCAAGTCGTGACCAAGGAGGGCGCCGACAACGTCATTGCCACCTTCAACAACCAAAAGGTACGTACTGGGACGTGACTGACGATTGGATCAAGCTAATTCTTCAATAGGCCGACGGCAGGCTACTCTATGTCTATCTCAAGGAGACCCCAGCGGCGAGCAACGCTAGCTTACACTCGCGGCCCCCGCCTTCGCATCTAGCGCGATCGTTTGATGACAACATGGACGTGGACACCTATGACACCGACGCTGGTGCTCGCACGGGCAGCTTCCAAGACGGACGACTTGGTTTCAGCGAGGGCGGTCGCCGGGACCCGCCACGTGGACCGCGCAGACGATATTAGACCCACATCCAGAAGGACGAAATTTTCAAGATCTTAATGTACAATACCCGTTCACGATTAGTGGATACCGCAAGCGATGGCTGTTGCAAGCTCGACTCACAAAAATTGAGTGAAAGCGCGGGCTGAGCTCTCAGTAGTGGAGACATCCTCTTCGTGTTCGGCGAGGCGGTGGTCAGATATGCAGAAGAGTGGCGTCTCAGAACCTATATGCGCCTAGATTCGATAGAGGATGTGGATGAATGCCGCAATGTCAACAATTTCACCCACTGCTTGCTGTCTAAATATCTACACATGATTGTCACTTCAATTGCTGCAACATTTGATTCCAAGGCTGTTGTGTTCAAGCGAGATCCTTCATGTCCGGCATGCTACTGATGTTATGACGTGAACACGTAATGCGGTGTGGGTTTGTGCGTTATTGCAGGTAGTGTATTGAAAACTGCATGCTGTGTCTACTTCCCGTCTCCTCCACCTGACACCAATTGAATAACCAAGAACAGTGCAACGACCCACCAGTACCTGCAAGATTGTTAGTCGGCTGGTCCGTATGTATACCGTTGGAACTAACTTCTGTAAGAAGGACTTTTCTGGCTCCTTCGAATCTATCTTGCCCTCTGCGTTCAGCACGATGGGCTTGTTCAGCACCGGCTTTGGCCCAGGATTTCTCTTCACAATCTCCACCTCAACGTCGTCGCTGCTTCCTTTCGCGCTTGTACCGAAGCCAACGTGATAAGCCTCGCCTTTCTCATCGACATGGATTATGAACTTCTTATGGTATTGGTCCGCGAAGCTGGCCGCTGATGTAACGACGCCGCGCCATGAGCCTGACTTTGGATCTGACAGCCCTACGCGAAGGAGGTGGTCGGAGGCGTAGGAGCCTGTAGGTGGTGTATATGAGGCTAGTGTTCCGACAGATTGTTCGGCATCGAACTCGATTTGCGCAAGCGGGATTGGGGATGGAATGACGGCGCTGTTGGAGGAGACTGGGACGGAGGAGACGTAAACGGTTACAGAGGAGGCGATCGCTACGGGTAGCAGGAGCAGTCTTGCGAGCAACATCGTGATTGATGATATCAAGTTGATGCGATGATGCACATTGAGGCGTGGGAGTGGAAGGAGCTTGGGGACTGCGGAGAATAGTTCCGCCGAAGTACATTCACTCAATGCATGACTACAGCGCACCATCTCTCCTGTCCCCCACTCGGTCCGACTTCCAAGCAACATGTTTTCTTTTCATTATCTCCGGCATCGCTTCAAAAAACACCCTATGAAATAGATCTGCTCCAAGTGGCGTTTGTGACGACCAACAACATCCGGCTTGTCTTGATAAGTGGATCCCGAAGCTCACGATCCCCACTGTTCTCCAGCCCTTCTGGAAAGACGCCAGTCAATCTTGGTCCCTGAGTCTGCGCGACTCGCCGCAATTGCTCAGAATTCCAGGGTCACTAAGCACGTCTGCCCCGCCCCCACCATGTTGCCAAAGCTTCCGCGAGCCCTTATGAGCTCATCGCGCGTACAGAGCTGTACTGTCTCTCAACATTATTTTTTGGCCTCCTGAAGTCTCCCTCGTCCAAACAACCTCATACCTCTATTGCTGTCTTTCTCTCACGCTATTCATCATGGCAATTCCTTACAGACAAACCACACGGCAGCAGTCGAGACAAATGTCAACTGACCCGCGCAATGAGCTTCATCCTCATGTTGACCACTACATTGGAATCGATGTTGGAACAGGCAGTGCTAGAGCCTGTATCATGAATGATCAAGGCGACATTGTAGGACTTGCATCAGAAAACATCGGCCTTTGGCAGCCACAAACCGGCTACTATGTAAATCGTCAAGGTTATTAGTATGCGTAAGGAGTGCAAACTAATCAATCCAGGAACAATCCACCTCAGACATATGGCGCTGCATCTGCTCCTCTGTCCGCCGAGCAATGGACCAGCACAACATCGAACGCGATTCCATCCGCGGCATTGGCTTCGACGCTACCTGTTCGCTCGCAGTCTTTCGGGACGATACAGATGAGCCAGTCGCTGTCACCGGGCCAAACTTTGACAACAAGGATGGCAACGACCGCAACGTCATACTTTGGCTCGATCACCGCCCAGTAGAGGAGACCATGAAGATCAATGCGACGAACCACAATCTGTTGAGATATGTTGGCGGCAAGATGTCGATTGAGATGGAAATTCCCAAGGTGCTGTGGCTGAAGAACAACATGCCAAAAGAGCTGTTCGACCGCTGCAAATTCTACGACTTGGGCGATGCACTCACACACATGGCTACAGGCAGCGAGACTCGCAGCTTTTGCAGTGTAGTCTGTAAGCAAGGCTTCGTTCCGGTTGGTGTCGATGGCAGTGTGAAGGGCTGGCAGGAGGACTTTCTCAAGGAAATTGGTCTCGAGGACCTTGTGGAAGATAACTTCAAGCGCATGGGAGGCGTTGACAAAGTGGTTTGTCCTGCACCGCGGAACGACTATGGCACGACTAACAGCTATACAGAACGGACGCTATCTTACGGCTGGTGAGCTCGTCGGTACGCTGAGTGAGAAGGCAGCAGCAGACATGGGCTTGTCTCCAGGCATTGCAGTCGGCAGCGGTGTCATCGATGCGTACGCTGGCTGGATCGGCACTGTTGGCGCCAAAGTGAAGCTCAACGAAGACACTCTCGACATGGAAGTTCCCAAGAACGACGTCTCCCAGGCATTCACACGTCTCGCTGCTGTCGCTGGAACTTCAACCTGCCACTTGGCCATGTCTCGCGACCCAGTCTTTGTAGACGGCGTCTGGGGTCCTTATCGCGACGTGCTATTACCGGGATACTGGATGGCAGAAGGCGGCCAGAGCGCGACGGGAGAGCTGCTGAAGCATGTCATTGAGACACACCCTGCTTTCAACGAGGCGACATCAGTCGCAGAGACTTACAACACCAACATCTACGATTATCTAAACGAGCACCTACGCGAGATGGCCGATACGCAGAGTGCGCCACACATCGCATGGCTAGGGCGTCACTTCTTCTTCTACGGCGACCTCTTCGGCAATCGATCACCTGTCGCTGATCCTAACATGAAGGGCTCTGTCATTGGTCTCAGCTCAGACAAGAGTCTGGACGGACTGGCATTGTACTACTATGCCACGATGGAGTTCATCGCCCTCCAAACACACCAAATTGTCTCCGCCATGAACAAATCTGGCCACGTCATCTCCTCCATCTTTATGTCCGGATCACAATGCCAGAACGGCTTGCTCATGCAGCTCATGGCTACGGCTTGCGATATGCCTGTCCTGATCCCACGATATGTACACGCCGCTGTTGTTCATGGTGCAGCTATGCTCGGTGCAAAGGCTGCCAGCACCGACAAGGATGGAAACAGCGAGCCATTGTGGGATATTATGGACAGATTCAGCAAGCCCGGTAAGACTGTTAAGCCAATTGCAGACAAGAACTTGAAGAGCTTGTTGGATGCAAAGTATAAGGTCTTTTTGGAGCAGTGCGAGGGACAGCAGCGGTATAGGAAAGAGGTAGACGATGCGATCAAGGGGTGGACTGGTGGCTCATGAGATCTGTCGGTCAGACGTGGAACGAGAGCACTTAGATGTTGTGAAGTATGGACTCAACAACACTGGCCCGCAATGGTCCCTTGCCTCGTATCGATCAAAATCTCAACCCTGCACCTAATCTGCTCCAATCACCGTGAGTGGCCAGCAACATAGTGACACATGTAGACCAAATCTCCATATGTTAGCGTCTCAAGTGGCCACCAAGTCACTATAGCTTGTACTAGCTCCCGCGCAGAGTGCTCTGCTGCCTGCTATCTTTTGTGAACCTCACCGACAAAAGGTGAGCCTGTATAGATTCGTAGCATTTTGCGGTTTCTCAGGGCTGTGCAAAAATACTCCGAGGGTATTCAGGAGCCTGCAAAGTCAGGCGACTGTCACATGTGTGTGGCCAACTGCTTCCTGAAGGTTCGCGCGAGTTGTGCGGAAATCTAGACACGCAACCTGCAGGGGGTTGCCACAAACGCACAGCCCCGCCCTACGTCATGGCACTACGTTTGCACTAACTTCGCCCCTCGATTGACCGCGTAAACGACGCACACCTGTCTGTATAAAGAACAACCACCAGCACTTACTCTCGACTCAACCTCACACACTCTCCACCAGTATCATACACCCAACTACTACACAAGTTCTTCCACACTCTATCACATCAGTCATCATGGCCAGCACTGTCAACGTCGAGAACATCAGCACGAAGACCAGCGAAGATGAGATCAAGTCCTTCTTCAGCTTCTGCGGAAAGATCCAGTCCATCAGCGTAAAGCCCTCGGGCAATGACGCCCAGTCCGCGTCAGTGACCTTCGAGAAGACGGCCGCGGCAAAGACTGCACTGTTGCTCGACAACACCCAGCTTGGCCCCAACTCCGTCCAGGTCAGCTCCGCAAAGTCGATCGATGAGATTGCCGGCGACAAGGCTACGTCAGCAGAGGAGGCCAAGGACGGCGACCACCACATTGAGCAGGAGCAGAAGCCTCGCGCCCGCATCTTCGCCGAGTACCTTGCCCACGGCTACGTCATCTCCGACAAGGCTATCGAGTCTGCTCTTGCGGCCGATAAGCAACACGGCTACAGCTCCAAGTTCACTCAAGCTCTCCAGAACTTTGACTCGAAGACCCAAGCTACCCAGAAGGCACAAGCTGTCGACAACAAGCTTGGGCTTACCCAGAAGGCATACGCGGGCTATTCGAGCCTCATGACCTACTTCGATAAGGCCGCGAATACACCCACGGGTCAGAAACTGCGCTCATTCTATGAGACCGGCAACAAGACCGTTATGGACGTACACAACGAGGCACGTTACCTGGCCGACCTTAAGAAGAAGGAGCAAGGTACTGGCGCCGAGAAGACCGAATGCGGTTGCTCCAAGACCGACAAAACCCCCTCTGCAGAAGAGATGAACGTCCACACCCTACCTCCACCCAACCAGAACCTCACCCAGTGTGACTGCGCGGCCGATTCCGGAAGCTGCCCGTGCCCCGAGGGCAAGTGCGCCTGCAAGGGCTGCGCCAAGTCCAAGGACGCTGGCAACGACAAGGTGGCCGTCTAAGTGAGAAGCAACATATAAGACCACGCGCGACGGCGCCCGGGAGGTCGAGAGAGGAGACAGATGATACCAGTGCGCTCATGAGATGATGATGATTCCCCCTTTCCGTATTACTTTGTATCAGTAGTCATGAAATATACCACATCCTGAATATCCTCACCTCTTGTTTTGATTTCCGTTTGACGTGCACAAAAGTTGCTGAAGATAGACAGGCTCTACTGAACTGCTCAACTGATTGGAGTTCACCACGCCACACTGCGCAGGCGCTGCCCCGTCAAATGCTGTTGCGTCCTCGCCTCATGCCATCAGCCCGCCCATCGCTTACTCGCATGACCCATGGTCATCGACCACGCTCACGCCATAGAACCACCGCTTCTTGCGTCGCGTTCCGTACCGAAGCTCAAGGGTGTTTGTGTAGGGTTGGTCTGACCTAAATATCGTCGATACAGCTTGTCTATTTCGATTGACACTCTCAAGTCCAGTTGAGGATAGACAGGATACTCTGTGACGAACAGATCTTCATATTTTTCGCACGGAACCCGACACAAACCTTGGGCTCATGCTGTTGCCATAACCTCTCACGACCTGCCCATGCACCACTCATCCACCACCGCCTGTCGAGAGCGGTCATTCAGCCAAGTCTTGTGGCATCTGTGTGAATCAACTCCAGCTCAGAAGTGACTTCAGAGTGTCCTGGATATGCTTACTGTACGTTGTAAGTTTGAAATAACACCCACAAAATGCGGCGAGGATAGTCAAGCTCTACTAATACTACTTCGTGGCAGATATCTTATAATCAGCAGCAGCCGAACCGAATGTTGGTTACATAAAACCGAAGGGATCGAATGTTGCTAAGCAAGACAGAGTCAGAATACGCCCAACTCCATGTATCCATATCCGACATCCAACATCTCCTAGATTGTTGCTGAATTATGTGCAGGTGTCAAGATCGACAAGCTTTTAGGGTAACCTTGCTCACGTGTGGGGGCGACGCTTATTCTCTGCCGCCAATCACAACCTATTTGTTTTACAATTCGGCAAGCGGCACAGGCGCCCCGTGGGGTCTTGTTGGTGGGTACTTCCCCAGTTTCAGCCTCACGTCAACGCACTTTGATGACGCAACCGGTAGTACGTGTGGACCGCAGTCGGAAGGCTATGCTGTGCTTGTCTTTGTTCAAGATGAGGCAAGATTCTGGAATGGTTTGCCTTTTCGATCCAAGCCGATTTGAAATGGTGAACTCTCCCCGGCAGTTTGGAGGGCGCAACCTGGTGGATGGTCTACTAAGTCCCAGCGTACATGGCGGGTACGTGTAGATCTTCTGGTGGACTTCTCATCCCCTAGTCGCTTTCTCTGCGTGCTCCAACCTGGGGTACAACGGCATGCCGCAGCTGCCTTCTACTGAGTCCCGTCCGCGCGGCTTAGGCAACCAAGATCACCATTACCACCGCTCAATTGAGAGATATGTTGTACTAATACAGCTACACTCTACTAGACGCGGTGACCACCATGGGATCAGAGGTTGGCATTCGAACCCGCACACTTCACTACAGTGGCTAGCTGTTGTGCGACAAGTGCGCCTCGCTGACTGGAGTATCGGGGACCGTAGTGTGTATATGCCAAGAGCGACCTACACGACTGAGATGGATGCAACTGAGGAACAACGCATTGCGGGTCACGAATGGCTCCAATTTTCTAATGATAGCTTCTAGGGAATCCATGAACATTGGACATTGGGAAAGATCTTCAATAGGCAACCCGTACTAACGACGTCCTTCACCAACCATGAGATTCTCTGGGCTTTTTACGGCTGCTAAGGGAAGGGGTCATGGACGGGAAGAAGCTATGCTCGATGAAAGGCGGGAAGCATGATGGAGGACCGTGGCTTGTGTCTGTGGCATGTATGTCAATTTCTTCAGGTATAAAGACCGATCTCCTGACCACGTTGAAAGAACACTACCACAGCTTCATTCACACAACTTCTTCAGATATACCTTCAACTGAGGCATCATTCGTCTCCCTGCCAGTTTATCATGCGCTCGGGTCCAATCTTCGCCCTTGCGGCCGCTGCTACAGCCGCAGATGTTTCTGTAGTTTGGCGCCACGAGAAGGTCTCTGGTAGCACTTCATTGACTGTCCACTCTTCAAACGACAACAAAGTCCTTGCAAAAACTTGCGGTAACACCATCGGCTCTCTCGACTTCCACGTCGACGAGCATGGCGCTGGAACCTGTACGTGACACCAATGTCCGAACCGCTTATGAGACAATTACTAACGTCGTCAGTCACCACCGGAGGCACCACCTTCGCCATCCAAACCACCCCCCAAAACGGCGTGAGCTGCAACCGCATCTACAACGGGGACGTCGCAGTAGTCGAATGCACGAATGTCAAGCTCGACGTCCCGGAAAACGCTGCTCTCTCTGCAGATTGCTTCCACGACGAGACGGCGAAAGAGTCGTTCCGTGCACTCAAGTCGCGAAGCGTTGCTCTCAGTGCACGTTCGATGAACATCCCTTCGCCCAGCGAGCACGCCAACGCACCACCCGCACCCAACAGCTTCAGACTGCGCGGCCGCCAGGTCCCAGGCAGCTGCGGCCCTAACCCTGGCTTCGAATTAACAGGCAATGGCAATCCGCATCAGAATTACTTCCATAAGCAACTCTCCGTAAGCCCCCAACCCCCCCGTCCTTCGACCTTCCATGTTCCCAAGCTAACATTTCGTCCGCAGGAAAACATCTTCTGCGGCGCCTCGCCCTCGTGCCTAGTCGGCCAGTCCAAATCCGAGTCCTTCTCCATCGGCTTCTCGACGTCGGGTAGCGCAGACGGGTGGTTCAGCGCGGGCTTCGACGTGCAGAAGAGCTGGACGACAGGAAACGATTATCAATGCTATGGCGCGGCGGGAGATACAGTTTGCGTGTGGTATAATACTGCGCATACGGCATGTAAGCATTTACCCTTGGACTTGCTGTTGGGATTTTGAGGTTTGTCGCTAATGGTTGACGTGATAGATACGGGCCGCCCATACACGGTCAATAGCTGCGATCCGGGACGTAGGATTTATAGGAAGGAGATTATTATGAAAAGCCCGAATAAGGCGAATCGTGGCGGTGGGTATTATTGCGTTGTGGGGACGTGTCGGGCGCAGGGGGATGGGTATTGGGATGATTCTGGGAGGGCTGGGGGGCCTTGATGGACTCGTGCTTGAACATCGGGTAGGAGTGAGTTATGGGGCTGGAGGGATTTGTTGGGAAGAAGAAATCTCTGGCTTAGTTTAGTCCTTGAGGAGAAGTTTTGTTTGAGCAACTGTAGCAGCGGTCTTTTCCTGTGGGGTTTATTGTACATGGTTCAACATATCAAGTCCATATTACTGCTGTACATTTGGGGTTTTCAGGAATGTGAATGTATTGTCTTTATCCTCCATCATGAGAGAGGTCGCACTTCTCACTACATCTACAGCGAATTCACCTAAAACATGCAGACAGTCATGTCATGAATCATATTAATTACTACACAAACTCCCCCAAAAAACCTCCTTTACAAATCTTTAGCAACAGCCTCCAACGCCTCCTTAAAAATCTCACACGCCTTACTCAACTCCTCCTCACTAATCGTCAACGTCGGAATAAACCGCAACACATCAAACACCGACGTGCTCAGCAGAAGCATATCCCTCTTCACACACTCGGCCACAACCTTGGGTGCAATCTGGCCCTGAATTTTCGCGTTCTGCGCCGCCGCATTCGCCGAATCGCGCTGCAAGGCCGGGTTCTTGAATTGCAAGCCGACCATCAATCCACTGCCGCGTACATCCTCGATCAAGTTCCCGGCCTTGGTGCCTGAGGCTTTGAGGTCGTTTAGGAAACTGAAAATCTGCTTCGATCGCGCAGCAACGTTCTCCAAGACTTTCTCGTCGCGGAAGGCTTTAATCGTGGCTGTCGCAGCGGCGCACGCAACGGGATTACCAGCGTACGTGCCGCCCATGGACCCGGGCTTCTGAAGATCCATGAGCGCCTTGCTGCTCGCGATGCCCGACAGTGGAAAGCCGTTTGCAATGCCCTTTGCGAAGACGAGAATATCCGGGCGTACGCCTGATTCTTCGACGAACCACATGCGGCCTGTGCGGCCCATGCCGCACTGCACTTCGTCGGCGATGAGCAGGATGTTGTGCTCGTCACAGATTTTGCGCAGGCCGTGCAGGAAAGCAGGGGGCGCGGGGACGTAGCCTCCCTCGCCGAGGACGGGCTCGAGGATGATGGCTGCGGTGTCGGAGGGGGAAGTTTGTTGTTGGAGGGTGAGTTTGAGTTGGAGGAGGGACATGTTGACGAGTTCTTCTGTTGGTGTGTCCGGAGTAGCGCCGCCGAATTGGCTGTAGTAGGGGAATGCGGTTGCGAAGACGCCGCCCATTAGCGGACCATGGCCTTCGCCGTAGATGGTTTTGGAACGTGTCATTGAGGCTGTTGCGTTTGTGCGGCCGTGGTAGGAGCCTTGCATGACGATGATGTTGGGCTTTTTGGTTGCTGCTCGAGCTAGCTTTACAGCTGCTTCGACTGCTTCGGCACCGGAGTTCCAGAGGAAGACGGTGTCGAGTGTTGGATGTGGGAGGATGGGAATAAGCTCTTTCAGGAGGGTGATTTGGGCAGCGCTGAAGCCAATGTTGATTTGGGCATGGGTCATCTTCATGCATTGCTCTGCAGCAGCGGCGCTGACCTTGGGATGGCAATGGCCCAAGTTGACGACACCAATTCCAGATGTAAGATCGAGCAGCTTGACGCCTTTGTCCGTAGTTATGAATGTGCCCTTGCCCTCATCGAAGACATGTTTGGTGAGACGGCCAATGCCCTGCAAACGTTCAGTCAAGGGCTCGTGCGGAGTTTGAGCATATATCACTTACCTTTGCAATATGTTTCTCTCCAAAAGCGGCTGTATCCATCTCAGAAGACATTGGTTGTGTGGTAGAAAGTGACCGCAAAGGGACCCGAACAGGTTGTGAAAGAGTAGGCACAAGCTTCCGCAGAGACGATGAGGAGCTTCTTGAGAGCATGGCGGCGGTTTTAGTTTAACCTTAATCGTTGTTGAAGTTTTCCCGTAGTCTAAGTTTTGATGGTGCCGTTCGTCAGAGGTTGAGCGATTGTTTGCGGGTTGACACGGACTGACGTAGAGTTCGCTTGCTCTTATCTCCGCTAGTAAACGCTCTACACGCCTCCCACGCGGTTGACATGCCCAAACGCGTCTTTAGGACATTTTAAGCGTCGCCTTACCTGCACTTCGTATCCTTAGTCACTTGGTGGCATTTGCAACACTCGGAAAATTTTGGACCATAACTTTTGCCAGTCAGGAGTCAACGACAACAAAGCGTGGGGAATCGGAATGCTCATTGTTTCTCCTACTATTTACAAACCACTGTAAAACATATTTTTCTCCAAGCCAAAGACGATGAAATTATTTTACAGGTGTGCATCAAAGAACGGCCAAAGGAATTCATTCTATTATTAAAAGTGCCTCGCGTTACCATGGCATGGAAACATCCTCTCGACCATCTCTAGGCTCTCTAAGCGTCATGATACGCCTGAGCCTAAATGTTGAGCTTCACCACGAAGAAAAGGTGAGAATCCAAACCAGGAGGCCATTATGCATAATATACGCATTAAGAGCCTCATAACGCCGTGTATGCCAGTCTGAAAGCCCGCGAAGGGCACGTAAGAAACGTGTAGATGTCGAATATGCAAAGTCGCAATTTGATGCGGAGGGTTCGAACGACTAAACCTTCAGCACGCTGGCGAGCATGCTATACTGGCCACCACAACCGGTCCAGGCGAGCTTCGTCTCCCGCACCGCTGTGTTATCGATCAGAGTTGGGACCTCAATGTCATCAGTCGTGCCTTGGCCCGTCTGGTAGCATGTCGAGAAACCCCACGAGTATGCCTTGCCGTCCTTGTCAATGACAATGGTTGTGTCCGGCCCACAGGCACCGAAGACGATGTTCTTGAGATCTGGAAGGGGCGTGGGCTCGATGAGGATCTTAGGCTTGTCGTTGTTTAGTAACAATCTTGTCTCGTCTTGGATAGATGCAAGCAGATCGCGCGACAAACCGGTCTGCGAGCCGTCACAACGACCCCAGACTAATGCTTGACCGTCTTTTGTAATTGCAACGTTGTGATGCGAACCGCCGGCAATCACCGCAACGTTCTTGCCCTCGAGACTGGACACGATGCGAGGGGTCAGAACAAGAGCATCGTCGGCACCAGCATTGGCGGGATAGCCGGTCTCGCAGAAGTTGTTGACACCCCACGACCAGACCTGGCCGTCGTCTGCGATTGCAAAGCTGTGATAGTCGCCGCTGGCAATGGAAACCATTTTGTGGCTCACACGCTTATGGGTAAGATCGCGGAAGCCAACCTTGCTAGGGACAAGGCCTTCGGTGAGGTTGCGCTCGGTGAGGCGACGACCCAGTTGGTTCTGCTGACCGTTGCCCCACGCATAGACGTGGCCGTCCTTGGTCAGGGCGAGGATGTGGTTTGTACCGCTTGCGATGTGTGTGGCCTTGGTGATTCCCTCAATGTACACGGGTAGGAAAGCGGTATCGCCCTTGGTCCTGAAACCCATGATGCCTTCGTTCTTGCGGAAGGTTCCCCAGCCGTAGACGGCGCCTTCAGTGGTCAGCGCGAAAGAGCAGCTGTCGCCGGCAGCGATGTCTACAAATGTGGTGTTGGCAGGGAAGTAGTCAGGGGAGACGGGAGAGGGCGTGGCCTCCAGGTCGATTAGACCGCCGGTCTCGTCGTCGTCCGAGTCTGAATCGTCGGCGTCCAAGTCGCGCGTCTTCACCTCAGCGCCGCTGGTATCGCGTCCCAAGGCACCGTTGTCGTTGACGCCCCAGGACAGGATTTGGTTGTCTTTGGTCAGCGCCAGGACGTGCATGCCGCCCGTTGCTACGCGGACGACGTCGTACTTGCTCAGCAGCTCGTTGTAGCGCGGGCGCTTCACGTCGATGGCCTTCTTTGTGGCGCCCAGACCAAGCTCGCCGTTGGAGCCCTCGCCGAAGACGAAGACCTTGAGCGGGTCCGTGTACCGGACGGAGACGATTTCGTTCCGCTGACCGCGCACCCGTCGCGGGCCCTTCACGATTGGCTTCTCGTCCCAGTTGCCGGGCTTCTTCTCCTCCTCGGGCTCCGCTGCGTCAGCTTCAGACGCGGCGTCCATGTCCTCATCATTGTCTGCCTCCGCCGCCTCTTCGGGTTCCACCTTGGGCTCCTCGACCTTTGCCTTGGCGGCTTTGGGGGCAGCCTTTGGTTTGGCCTTGGTCGCCTTGGTCGCCTTTGGGGGTGGTGCGACCTTTGTCTTCTTAGGCTCGGGCGCGGCTTCTTCCTCGTTGTCGCTCGCGTCGGCCTTCTTGCGCTTTACTGCCTTGGAGGGCTCGGGCTTCGGCTCGGGGGCGGGCGTCTCCGTCTTCTTCGCGCGTGCTCGTCCAGCGACTGTCGGCTTGTGAGTACGGGATGGCTTCCGGGCGGACGCGTTCGTCTTACGCTTCTTCGTGACAGGCGCGGCTTCAGCCTCAATCTCAGACTCGGGTTCCAAATCTGCTTCAGCGTAGCCGTTGGTGGCGGCAACTGCTCTTGAGCCTCGCGCTGGATTGCGCCGAAGAGTCAGCGCCGGACGGGGAGTGGAATCGTTGGGAGGCTGCAACATACCAGTGCCATTTGCCTTTACTTCCTTTGCGGGCTTTGCGCTCGCCGCGCGGGATGCTGTTGCGCGCGCCATAGTTGGGGATATGGACGGATGGATTGCGCGTGGGCGTTGAGTTGATGGTGCAATGCGTGCGGTGGCTGGTGTTTTGGTGTAGAAAATGTAAATGTATTTGTAGCGCGGAGCCTCGGGGCTTGATCCCTGCCATTCACCGGCGACGTCACGGCATGATTGGCCGCCCATCGTTCTCATGCTCAGCTCCCGCTCCCTATCGCACCGCTGTTCATCCGCACGTCGCCAGCAGGCGTATTAGTCACCTCCAGGCAGCTGTCACTCAGGTACCTGCAGCCTGCATGATCACCTTGGCAGGCAGCCATCGAAGAGCAACTTGTGAAAGAGCTGGCCGCACTCATTTCACACTCTCCACCATGCTTCGACATCTGGTCTTTGCTGCGATTCTAAAAGAGGCATCCTGTGTCCAGCCAGAAGCGCCACCGCCAAAAGCTGCGCCCCTACGTGAGCTACCATGGGCGCAGCTAAACTTCCTGCATACCACTGATGTTCATGGTTGGTGGGGCGGCCATCTTCAAGAGTATGTTTGATCGTTCCATATATAGACCGACACGTGCCAGTCACACCATTGTCATGCAACCTCCCTACTCACGGAACCTTGATGTGCTTACCATGATGCAGAGCCTCGTACTCGGCCGACTGGGGCGACTATGTCTCCTTTGCAAAACACTTGCGCGATAAAGCCGACGCAGATGGATCCGATCTCCTTGTCATCGACACTGGCGACCGCGTAGAAGGCAACGCCATATATGATTCCTCTAAGCCACGAGGAAAGTTCACCTATGAAATCGCAAAGGAGCAGCACATCGACCTGATCAGTTCTGGGAACCATGAGCTATACAAGGCCGATACCGCGGAAGGCGAACTCCTCCACACCGTGCCTGACTTTGCTGGTAATTATCTTGCGTCAAACTTGGACATCTACAATCCCAAGACTGGAAAGCTGCAGCCACTAGCACCGCGCTTCAAGAAGTTCACCACCAAGAACCAGGGCATCCGGATTTTGGCTTTTGGCTTCATCTTCGACTTTACTGGTAACGCAAACAACACGGTCGTACAAAGAGTTGCAGACACTGTAAAAGAGGAATGGTTCACAGAGGCCATCACAGATAGAGATATCGACTTGGTGATTGTGTTTGGACATGTTGATATCAGATCCGACGAGTATGCTCTGCTTTTCAAAACACTCAGAACCGTGTACTGGGACACGCCCATCCAGTTCTTTGGTGGGCACTCACATATTAGGGTGCGTATGATCCAAAAGCGTCAAGTTCATCATCCCGAAAATGGACCTTAGTACCATATCCGGGGCCCACAGCAGTAGGCTAACATGACCGTAGGATTATAAGTTATTCGACGCCAAGTCAGTAGCTCTTGAAAGCGGCCGCTATATGGAAACATTGGGCTTCATGTCCATTGATGGACTCAGCACTGGAGGCTCCGAGAAGCAAGCACCTGCACCTCAAAAGTCGAAGATCACCTTCTCGCGCCGTTACATCGACAACAACCTCTACTCCATGCACCACCACAGCGGCAAAGACGAAAAGTCCTTCCCAACCAAACACGGCCTCGACGCCTCCAAAGCCATCGGCGACGCCCGCAAGTCCCTTGACCTGAGCCACAAATACGGCTGCGCTCCACACGACTACTGGGTCAATCGCCGCCCATACCCGCACAACGAAAGCATCTTCACACTACTCGAAGAACAACTCCTCCCCCAATCCATCGCCTCATCCCCACACCTCCAATCGGGCAGCAAAGCCCTCGTTATCACCAACACAGGCGGCATACGCTTCGATATCTTCAAAGGCGCCTTCACAAAAGACACAAAATTCCTCGTCTCGCCCTTCACATCCGCTTTGCGCTACATCCCCGCCGTACCCTACAAAGCCGCCAGCCAAGTGATCAAGCTCCTCAACAACGAAGGCCCCATCGTGCTGGAAATGATGGCCCAGAACGCTTTCATGCAACCCCCAGAAGTCCACGCCGCGCGCTTCAGACCACACATCCTGCAGTCCCACACCCACATACCTACCAAGTATCACTACGACCAATCCCCCCTCACCGCCCACGACGCCGAGCTTTTCCCGGGCTACACGACGCACGACGACGTCGGGACTGATGGCGACGACACGATTCATACCGAGATTAAGTTCTACAACGTGCCGAATTGCATACAATCGACTGTGGGGTTCAAGCTAGATGACGAGCATGAGCCGGAGACCGTGGATCTCGTGTATAATGAGTTTATCCAGAAGTGGGTGCTGTTGGCGCTGGAGTATGCGGGAAGGAGGTATGCGGATGGGGATACGAGGAGTTGGGAGGGGGGGAAGAGTTTTACGGATATTATGACGGATTGGGTGGGGGAGCATTGGGGTGGGGAGTGTTAAGTGTGGCTGGACTTGTTGTTGTTGTGGTGTGGCGTGTGTTGTTAAGATTGGAGATTTGGTTTAGTTGTTTATTCGAATTCAGGAATGCAGTATAAGCTCTGCTCATAGATTATGTGTTGGTCTCTTGTGACTCGGTGTCTTGACCTACACGCATTTCAAATGGTGTGGAGTGTACTTGTGTACTATGCATATTACAGCAAGGCACTTTCGAATGTGGTGTTGGGAGGTTCGATTTTCTTTTAATAGCGTTTCATTCATGTCTGCCCATGATCGCGTGGTAGTAGTCCACCCCAGAACGCCGCGCAAATGCCCAAATGACTCCAAAAGACTCGTCTTCCACACCATCCACATCTCACAAATCTGCGCCCAATATTCCTTTCCCTGCGTGTCGCCCGCGCATCCCCTCCCCGATCACCGCCCTGCGCGCATCGCCCTAGCCTGTTCCCGTTCGCTCGCGTTGTACCTGTTAAAACCTGTTAGCCCCTGACCGGGACAAAACGGCATCCTGGTTGCGTTGCTGGTCGCGCATAATGCGCTGCTGCTCGGCCTTTTCGGAGCTGGGCACGTACTTGAGGAGCTTCTCGATGAGGTCGACGTGCGTGAGAATCATGCGGCGGCAGCAGTAGCGCTGGAGACCGACGGCGTCGAGGGCGTCGCTGGTGGGTTTGTAGGTTAGCAATGTGGTGTAGTGGAGCGGTTACATGGTGTTGAATGGGCTGTCTCACCCTTCGCTTTCGCCGTCTGTGAGGAGCACCATGTATCGCTCCCAGAGATCGCCGACGACCTGTGTAGTGGTTAGTATGCGCTGCGCATAGAGCTTGGTGGAAGTGGTACCTTGCCGCAAGAGAAGCAACGAATGGGGACAATCATTTTGGAGGTGTGAGTTGTTCGGATGTATGCGGTAAAGGTATGCGACCAGCTTTACGTGGTCTGGGAGTTGTGAGTGAAGTCGTCAGTCGTGATGTTGCTTGAGCTTGGGATGTCAAAGAAAGTTGTCGACGCGCGAAGAGACTAGCGCGGTGCGGGCGGTGAGGACGCTAGCTTCGAAATTATTTCCAACTCTTAGCACCGAGCTTCACCAAAAGTCCGCATCCACCGAAAGCAGCGCTCTTATCGCACGAAAGTCACTCCTTCGCACAACACCATGGCGGACGCTACTCCCCAACTGAAGCGGAAGAGGGAAAGCGCGATTGGGTCGCAGAAGAAGTCCAAGAAACAGAGGCAGAGCGAGGCGAGTGCGGGACTGGATGCCGGCGCAATAGAGGATATTATTGATGCTACACCGGTAGTTGAGCCTGCGCCTGAAACACAAGCGACTCGGAAACCCATAGACAAATCGAAGCCAAGATCACGGAAACCGCAACCCAACGGCGTGCCTGCAGATGCGCCAGCGACCGCTGCGCCCAACTTGAAGCCGGAGACGCAGCCCAATGGCATTCCTGACAAAGCTGATGATTCCAGGGCGCTTTTGGATACTCCATTGAAGCAAGGCAAGAAACAGCGAAAGCAGGAGCAGAAAGACAATAAGAATGCAGAGCAAGCTAACAGTGTCGATGCGCCAGAAGACGACGCCGCACCGCAGAGCACCGCAGCTCAATCTAAGCCGCAGGAAAAAGATGTCGATAAGGTCGCAAAGAAGAAGGCAAAGAAGGAACGGAAGGCTGAAGCCAAGGCCATCATCAAAGCGCAGACCAGCGATGTGAGCAAGTCACAAACATCAGGCTCGACAAAAGCAAAGAAGCAGAACAAGGTTCCCACAAGTTGGACTGCGTCGGCACCTCATGGCGGGTGGTTTCTTCCCCAAGATCCCATCTTCACCTCGGACGAAAAATACCTTATTCTCGCGACCCCCAAATCCGTGCAGATTTACTCCACCGAAACGTCCCTCCTCGCTCGCGCACTACCTCTCGGCAGCACGAACAACATAATCACTACATTCGCACTCTCGTCAACCAAACCAAAGCAACTTTATGTCGCCGACTCCAGCGAGCTCATCACACTGTGGGATTGGACTGAAGGAACGAAGCTTGGAAGATGGCAGATCGGCGCAACGGTCAAAAAAATGGTAGTCATCACTCGGCCTGGCGCTGACGACGATCTTGTATACTGTCACGAGGCAGGAAAAAACCACGTTGTCAATGTGCATGCGCTCCGCACCAAATCACAGGCTGGAGAAACGGAGCTCAAGCAAGTCTTGAAGTCATCATCCAAAATCACGACCATGCAAGTCCTGCTGCAAGGCAAGTATGTCGTTGTGTCCACCATAGACACCATCACAGTTGGAAAGCGCATCAAGGCTAGCAAAACAGCCGTGCAGGACTTCTCGTACTTGTGGAGGGAGATCAGACTAAGCAAACAGATTACCACATGTAGTACGTACTTCCGTCAACCGGAAGTATCCGAGAAGGGCAAGAAAACGGCACAAGATCAGAGAGACGTACTCGACATAGCAGTCGGTGACGAGAGTGGGGTTATATTGCTGTTCGAGGACATATTGGCGAGTTTCGCTACGATTGAGAGCAGTCAGAAAGGCAACAAGAGTGGGTCTGATAGCGCCGAGAGTCTCCGTCCAAAACGATTCCACTGGCACAGAGATGCAGTCGGCGCAGTGAAGTGGTCGCTTGATGGTAGGTAAAAGCTTCAAAAGATTCTCGAGACGATACTGACATGGCACAGGCAATTACTTCATCTCTGGCGGCGACGAGACTGTCCTGACTATCTGGCAACTTGCTACCGGCCAAAAACAGCACCTTCCCCATCTTACTGCGGCAATCGAGAACATAGTCGTATCGCCGACTTCATACGCGCTTTGTCTCGCCAACAATTCTGTCATCGTACTCTCTACAACTGAGCTTGAAGCGAGGACTAACATCATTGGCATACAGACACGGCGAGTGGACAAGCAGCAGTTGGTGAAATCGAAGAGTGGTGGGTTCCCGATGCATGCATTACAACCAGTGCCGATTGCGATCGACCCGAAGAACGCGCAGCAGGTGCTATTCGCAGTGCCGTCGTCTCAGCCACGGCATAAATTCGATGGAGTATGTGCTGCGCCATATCTCCAAACATTTGACATCGCCAATCAGCGTCCTGTGTCTCGACAAGCATTGACGCGTAATAACGCAACAGATCCCAACATGGGCCCTGATGGGAAACGAATCATCGAGCCTAATGTACATATTCTTCAGGTCAGCCATGACGGCCAATACCTCGCCACGGTTGACGTTTGGCTACCACCCAAGGCGGATCTGAGATATCTCAGCGAAGGCGAGAGCGACAATCACGAGGAAGAGCGTTTGCGCCGCCGTGAGGTATATCTCAAGATCTGGCGACGGGACGAGAAGAACGGGCAGTGGGTGCTCGAAACTCGAATCGATGCTCCTCATTTCCTCGAAGATGCCTCTAGCGTCGTCAATGTTGTGGATCTGGTAGCCAACCCGAAGGAACATGGCTTCGCAACGATTGGTGAAGATCACGTTGTGAGAATTTGGAAGCCGAAAACACGGCTACGGGACGGTCTGGTAGTACGAGGCGCTGGCGACCGAGGAATGGTCAACTGGTCACTCCACCGTTCTGTCGAGCTTCCTAAACCTGGCAAGCTTTGGCTAACAGAGACGAGCGCAAGTCCACAGATTGTGCGCACATCACGACTGGCTTTCTCGGCAGACGGGTCAGTCCTCGCTGCAGGCGTGTCCGGATCGTCTGACTTGGATCGTGGACTCATTCATCTCATCGGTACAAACAGCGCTACTATCCATCGCTCCATGACTGAAATCGACACGACAGTACTCTGCGGCCTTGGAATCGTTGGTCGCTATCTTGTCGCCGTTACCGACTGCATCAACGTGTGGGACATGGTCTACGATGACCTGGTGTACTGCGCACCCATCAACACTGCTGGGGTTGACCAAGTCGAGCGCACTTCTATCGTCCGCCTAGCTGCCAACGAGATTGACGGCACATTCGCTGTTTCTCTACCTCAACTCGAGAAGTACGAGGGACAAAGTTCATGGATCCAAAAGACTACATCCAAGATACTAGTGTATAGCACAGCGCAGAAGGAGCCGCTATCATCACACACTATACCTGGTATTACCTTAGGTCTAGTCGCAAGGCAAGGACAGATGGGGTACGTCGCACTCGACTCCGTTTCGTGTCTCAGGACGATCAGCCCATCCACTGGTGCTGTGAAGCTTCCCACGCCTCAGCCGACCGAGCAGATGGAGGTACAGCAAATCAAAGACGTCACTGAAGACGACCGGGAGGATACAGCAAGCAAGGCGCTCCAGCTCGAGGACGTCGTATTGGAAAACGATTACGACAAGCCGAACGTTACGCAACAGGACTTCGAGGAAATTTTCCATAACGGCAATGCGCCACAGGCACCGAAGGATGTGTTCAGCGCTGTATTGCGTTTGTTTGGAGGAGCGGCAAAGGCAGCGGCTTAGAAAGCGGCTCTTGTAGACAGTACTAGGTTGTGATACCAATCAAACGTTGATGAAGGTGTGCCTAACTATTTTCAGAGTGACGTGTACGTGATGCACTTGCTTTACGATCCAACGTGGTGCTCATGTGGTGTGTCGCAAATGCACTTTTAAGGTTACTCGAGCGTACCTACTCCAAACTTCTTCCTTGCCAAACAGGAGACCCTCTCGAGGTCGAACTTTCATCTTGTTTCTGGCCACTGCTACCAATTGGTATGCGTTGCGTGTCGATGGCCCCTTTGAAGGACACCTGGGCAAAAAGCCAACAAACCAGCCACAGTACCTGCCAATCTCGCTGACGATCAGCTTGCGCCACATTGCAGATCATCGCCTTAGGTGTCCATTGGACCAGCGCCACAATTGCAATGTCTTAGCACCTCCTCCCACAAGCAACTCGACCACCGGAGTGGCTGCAGGATAAACAAGCGAAACACCACGTTGTTCGGACCCTGCCCAATCAGGAAAGTGTCATCAGCTAAGCGCACCACTCAACGATCTCGCGGATGAAACAAACCTCGCGGCGTGCATCTTCAATAGAGTCGACTGGCTGAGAGCGGTGTGCGCAACGGGAATGCCGCGAGGGTTAGGGACGGGCCTCGCGAATGGCACAGGGGTATAGCGGCATCTGATCAATCATGCATCGACGTAGTGAAAGGGGGACGAGATGGGGGATAAGTATGATGATGGCCCTGCAGATGGGTGTCGTGGTTTCGGAAATTCCAAAAGATCGTGCTGGTTTCGCAATCATCGGAGAAGAGCAAACTGTGCTGAAAGAAAAAGATTACGACTCGCTTCGAAACAGTTCGTTAGTAGAAGAAGGCTTCATGGGTTGGGGCGGTGCATTGACGTTGGTGAATGGCTCGCCGTTTGACTGGAGCGTGAGCAGCACGAGTAGCTATCAGATGCCAGCATGGAAATGGCCCACGGTCACAGCAGGTATACAACCATCACAATTCTTAAGCACCATCCTCAGACTGATGATTTACAGGCAAGGCATCAAGAGTCTACGTCGAGTTTGGCACAATAGGAAACACCAGGGATGATGCCGCAGAAGCCTACTACGATATCACGGGCACTTCAAACAAGTTTACAATACTGGCTCGTAAGCCCTCTGACTACAAGCTCACCATCTCGCTCAATGGCATGTCGACTCAGCAGAGCCCGCAGGGCTCACAGGTCGACCTTGGCTTTCGCCATGATGCTGCTGTTAACTGGATTTTATCAACAGATGAGGCTGGAAAATGGTGGTCGAATAGCGGAACTTATACCGATTGGATGCAGCAGAGCATGGGGTCGCTTGCCAATAGGACTCTCAAGCACATTTGCATGCCTGGATCACACGATGCGGGCATGGGACCTGTGTTTCGACCAGGAACGATTGGATCGCATTTTGCCAACACTCAAACACAGTATCTGGACTTTTATGCGCAGCTAATGGCCGGCTCGAGATTTTTCGACTTGAGACCTGTTATATCGGGTGGGCAATGGGTATCCGGTCACTACAGTGCAGTCGGAGACATTTGGCTGGGCGGTAATGGCCAGTCTATCGCAGACATCGTCCGACAAGTCAACGACTTTACCTCGAGATACCAAGAGCTTGTCATCATCAATCTCAGCCACACACTCGACACCGACAACGACTACAAAGCCCTGACACAATCCCAGTGGAACTCCCTCTTCGACGCCCTTAAAGGCCTTAATAACCGCTACACCGTCAGCAACCCCAGCTCCACCGACTTCTCCAGCAGCAAACTCAGCGACTTCATCACCGACCGCGCCTCCGTCTTCACCATCGCCCAACTCCCCAACGGCATCAACCTAGGCGACTACGCAAACCAGGGCTTCTACACCTCCGCAAACTTCCCCTTTTACGACTCCTACTCCAACACCAATAACCGCGCCACCATGAAAAACGACCAACTCGCCAAACTCGCCGCAAACCGCAACATCGTCGCCGACCCCGCCCTCCGCAAAGATAAATTCCACATCCTCTCCTGGACAATGACGCAGCAGCCCGAAGACGTCTTGAACTTCGATAGGGCGATTATGAACATGGCGGCCGAGGCTTTTGATGACTTGGTTAGCGAGGCGTGGAACGCTTTTACGCCACTGAGTTTTCCGAATGTGCTGTATGTGGATGCGCTGGGCGTGAGGGATAAGAGCGTGGTGTTTCCGTATGACAGGCCGAGGAGTGTGGGTGTCAATGGGGATGTTGCGGCGCTTGCGATTGCGGTGAATAATGGGTTTGCGGGGAGGAATGGGATTGTGACGGGGAGATGAAGGGGAGGGTTATGTTATTTATCACATGAGTAATATCCCCCATTGCGTAGCGAACATCACATCGTAGCAAGGAAATCACATATACCTAGACTTCTAAACAAAAAATTTTCTCCTATAGCTAGATATATATCCTATACTACAGAAGGTACATACAAGGAGTCTTCCTCTACTGCCTACCCACTACGTTTTGTAAAATTACCAATCTCATTGTTGCCGTTACGCCTCAAAAGTAGGGGCATTTTCTCGCCACGTCGTAAGATTTCTCAGCTACAGCTCTAACACGAAGCTCTTTCTACTCCTAATACCCACATATTGTAATATCCACGCCTAAGAGCCCAGGATCACGCTAATAGGCCGTATTCAGCCCTATAGCGGCAAGGAAAGGATGATTCATGCCGCGTTGCCACGCCAATCAGTACTTCATTGACCTAAGCGAGACCAACCCCGCTCACTCTAAGACACCGTCAGCACCATCACATAATAATAACAGTATAATACAAGCTAGAGTCTGATACTGTGGCGCTGCGCTCACCTAACTACCCACGTAAGCGATCAGTACAATAACATCACAGAACAAGGCCCTAAAACTTCAGTTTCACATGAATTGAGACACGCACATCTTGCGATACAGTCATGGTTCATAATTCAGACCTAACACGCGAAAAAATACCTATTGACGCCATACTAGTTGCCGACCTCACACCAGCCCAACTCGACACTGTCCAGGAAAAGTTCGGCAATGGCGCAATTCTCTGCAACCCATTTCTAGCTGAACAGCTCTTCATCCACGACAAGCGCGAATGGTCATCTTGCTCCCTCGCAGACTTAAAGCGCAAAATGCCTGACACCTGCCCACTCCTTGTTGTAGACTTGCATACCCCCAATGACGGCGCGGTATGGTACATTGAAGATTTTGCTAACCAGCAGGACGTTGACGGCGGTATCGTTGAAAATACTAACACGCTGTTCAAGATATGTATGAAGCTCGAGGACGTCGTCATATCGTACATCCAATTCTCTCCCTGTTAAAGTAATCCCGACTGAGTCTGTGCTAGATACATGAATTTTGAAGTCGCCAGCACCTCCACTGACGAGAACCTATCTCAGATTGGCATCTTCTGCCCGATTCTAGAAGAGTTTACGCAGGACAAACTATACACCCTTGGCTTCGATTGCTACCTGAACCCAACGTGGGTGACCACTTCCCTAGATGAGATAGAGGAGGGTACCGAGCTAGATACGCTGATGAACCTTCTACCGCTGCCCACTAAGGTCTATCGCTTGAAAGAAGATGTAGCAAGAAGCAACGGTCTTAAGAGCACGTGAACTACTGGCGGCAGTGAGGCGAAGGATAATACGCTTCTAGATAGCACAGCACTGAAGTTTCCGAAGGGAAGTCGGATTTTGCAGGTAGATTATGATCCTCAAACTGTAGTGCCGCGGTGCGAGAGACCTAAAGGAAGCTTGTGAGAGACGTCAATTGTAACTAAGGTGTTATGTGAAGTGCACGGGAGAGATTTGTCGCTCTTCTATTTTCAACTTTTGTCTTGCCTCCAATTGGCCAGGTAGTAGGTCCCAGTGTCTGGCAGCGAACAAAGGACACATCGCCACTTCTGAATTTAGGCTAGACAAACTACTTAAATAATGCAAACTAGTTAAACGTCTACGTGTTTGCGCCACAGGTGAGATAAGAGCGCTAAGATTCAGTACGTCCAAAGTTTTGATGCTAACCCTAGAAGAGTTAAGCTAAAATACCGTGAGGATTGTGAACCCAACTGCCGCTCGGCGAAACTCTCGGACTCTACCACCCTACTTCGGATTGACCTGACTCCTTGATGCCTAATTCTTCCACGACTATACTATCCTACGACAGTTCTGAAATCCCAAGATGTGCCGCTACTTGTTGTCAAACAGGGGTATAATGGCCAAAGGAGAATTTGACACGAAGTTAAATTGATCGACCACGACAGCAATACTGTGTATTTTTTCTCCATACGCTGGTATCTAGAGTAGAAAGGGTCAAAGAATTTATTGTGTCTACTATAGCTTATGTAATAGACTCGCAAGAATAATGTTTGAGATGTTTGATGAGGGAAAATCTCTCGTTACAGTGTGATGTTCGCTACGTTGTGGGGGATATTAGATTTATGGGGTTTGAAATTGGTTCGACGGTTTATTACAGCCATCACCTTCGTGAAAAATTTGAGTTTGATGATTTATTAAAGTTGCTGTGCATTGTCGTACGATTCATCATTCGGCACAGAGGTTAATGGATCGTGCTCCATTGTTCTGCACATTGCACACTGCAGATGCCATTCATCGCTAATGCAGAATGCTCCTTAGACTTTTGATTCACGCGTGGTTCTGCTCACATGGTATCATGTCCTTGTCGTATATTCAAGCGATCGGTGCATCTCGATTAGCTCGGTATCATGCAAATTGTGACTCGGAGTCTCCGGCTTGAGCTTCTTTGCCCTGTCTGTACCAAGGACAGCGGCCTCGGATGTCTCGCTTAGGTGGTGAGCCCTCAGGAATAGGTTCGCGATGAACGAGAGGCCAGCGACCACTGCAAACTGCGCGTTATGTAAGTGAACATATATCATTCGCTTCCTGGAGTACGTACCATCATCCAGACTGATCTCAATGACCGAAAGTACGCATCCTGTATGATGAGACGCTGAGATAATGGAAGTGTCTGAATGAGTTCAACGCTGGCTGCAGCGTCGTCACCGCTAAACTTGCTGGCCAGTTCTTTTCCGACTTCCTCAGCCAACCCTTGATTAGCAGCGTTCATGCCGTTTTGAAAGATCACTCCACCGAGAACAAGCGCAATAGTAGTTGCGAGTGATCTCACAAAGGCCATCGTTGCCTGTATGGAAGCGGTATCCATAGAAGCAGTGCCGAGAACTGTCATAGCGGCTTGGGCTGCGATCAGCGCCGGCTCGATATTCATGCCAATACCCAAACCGGTCAGGACCTCAAAGATCATGAGCTTTGTCATATCTCCAGCTTTGAGGCTGACAAATAAACCACTTCCCAAGCAGAGCAATATGTGTGCCACGTATGTGACAGGAAGATAAGTTCTAGTCTTTTGCATGTATACCCCAACGCACGCAGCAGAGACGGAACACGCTACAATCAATGGGATAAGATGAATGCCAGAAACTAAGGCGTTGGCGCCGAGGACGGACTGCGAATACAGTGGCAAGTAGTATGAGAGACCGATAAGGATGTAGAAATTACAGGACCAGATAATGTAAGAGGGAATCGTCGATCGGTTGAACAAGCGTAGCGGTATGACTGGGTTCTTCGCGAGCTTCCACTCGTTAGCCATAAAGATAGCGATGGTGACCTAAATTGGTGTACGAAGTCAGCAATCGTTATCTTGCAGTGTGTACAAATGATGATACTTACAATGCCAAACACAATGAGGTTTATGACCGTTGTAGATGACCACGGGAACGTGACGTCTCCAAAGTCCAGACCGAGTAGCACCATCATTGCGCCGCCAACCAGAAGAACACTGCCGATCCAATCAATAGCCTTGAGTCCCGCAAGAACAGGCGTGTGAGGCGAAGGCAACTTCAAAACAAACAGGAGTACCAGAGAGACTACGGCGCCGATAGGTAAATTGATCCAAAAGCACCATCTCCAACCAAGCCGTGTAGTCATCGTAAGGCTGCCTCCAATGACAGGACCAATTGCGCTTCCAACAGCCCACACACAGGAAGTAATAGCAAGATAAAGGCCTCGATCTCGCAGCGAAAAAGTATCACAGATAATAACGTTGACCATCGTACCCATTCCCGCCGATCCAAGGCCCTGAAACGCGCGTCCGACAATGAGCGAGTGCATCGACGGTGCGAGCGCGCATAGTAAACTCCCACCTAGGAATATACCGAGGGCGATCAAGAGGATAGATTTCCGTCCCCAGATATCGGCAAAGGAACCCCAAATCGGCGTGCTCACTGTACTGGCGAGGATGAAGGCGCTCCCAATCCAGACGTAGCCGGTGGTGGAGTGGAAGTCTTGCACAATCGTGGGGATGGCCGGCGTGATGATGGTAAGATCTAGTGCAGAGAGAAAGACGGACAGACAGAGGGGTGTCATTATAAAGGCGATAGAAGTTGCGGATGGCCTTGTGGTGGCGCCGTTTGAGGGCGTACTGGGGTTTAAGGCGGGTTGTGGTGTCGTGACATTTGGAGCGAGAATGCTTGTTGAGGGAGCGGCGGATAGCAGTATTCTGTTGTTGTTTGCGAGAACGGCTTGAGGGATGATTTGGAGCTGGTCCACAGCCGCCTGCATTGAGGTAGTATGCATCGCCGGTTGTATTTCATCGACGCTAGTGTTGCTGAACTCTACTGAGAAATTTGTCGCTATTTCGATCGCAGTAGCATTGCTTGACGTGCTAGGATAGGCTCTGGCGGGTTGTGACATCGCCGCTGCAGATGCTGAGTGCATGCGTACTGATTTCTCCCGTTACGTCCTTGACAAGAATGCGAATATTGATTTGTGGCTTGATATGAGCGGCCTACGAGCTTGAACTGCTAAAAGGTACATCCCGAGGAGTTCGGAGCGTGAGCGAACAAGTATTGCGCACACACCGCAGACTGATTGCGTAAGCCGTGAGACGCCGCCTACCTACCTAGGTAGGTATGCACATGTCTCAACTGCACTTGCGCACACGACCCCGTGCTTGATGCGGACGATGGCATGGAGAAAAGCTGATCTGCGGGGTATAAGCTGACCGCATCTACTTCTAAGGCTTGGCCTTGCGTCTCAAAGGGTTGAGCCGTGCCACCCGCTCGGAATCAATGCATGTCCATGTGTGGCCAAGAATAAGCAAATAGCAACCCAAAGCAAGAGAAACAATTATACCTTTGGCTACTTTTATTTGCATCGCAACAGCAAAAGATCGTCATTCGCGAACATCGAAGCTGTTCATGAACAGGATACAGGCGCAACGACATAGTAACCGCTACAGAAGCCAGGTTCGCTCCTCAAAGTAGCTGAAGAGAATATATAAGACGTCTAGCTCACAAGATTGCGAACTTCAAAGCGGCAGCGTTAATCACAAGTATAGTGAAGCTTAGGCTGTTCGGCGAAGCTTTCACGCATCGACATAGACCTGAAACCGATGTCAGAAATGGTAGTACTAGGAACAACAAGTACCTAGATTACATGATGATTGTGAAAGCCTCATGTTCCGCGCATCCCAATCTCTTGTGCTTGATTACTCTGATCTACTTAGATCTCGAGTTGAGAACTAGCGATGACAGTTTTAGCGTCCATCAACGCAATATTGAAGGTATCGCGCGACAGCAAACACTTTTAGCAATCTTGACAGCAAGTCCGTAGAATACAGCGGCCTGTTGTATGTCAGTCGTATCGTTGGCGACGACTTGGTCAAATGAGCCGAGAAAGAAACTCAAGAGGGTGGTTCCCTCCAAAACACATCCATTCAGGGGCACAGCTCTGCGATCCATCTGACTAGCGAGCGGTCTGACACACTACACACAATAGTGTACACTCAGGTCCCGAGGTCGACGTCTTGCTCCTTGAGAACGACTAGGTCGAGACCGAAGTTGCTGTGGTTGGTATGGAATTCGAAAACTTGGCCGACCAACGGGTTTCGTGCCTGGCAATGAAAGGGTAGCAGATCTTGAGTGCGGTGACCTTCGGTATTTGCTGTCCATACTATTGTCTATGGCCTCGTCATCGTTGCCAAAGTGCGAACCCATCGGTCGGTTCTTATCCATTCGACTTCCAGAGGGATTGGCACACCATTGAGTTGAGTGCGACTATCTGAGAGCTGGACTGTTCTACACGGCTGGTGCAGAGTCTGAATCGATTTCTTAGTGGACAAATATGGTGTCCGCAGCTCTTCTCGCTTCGACCTACGACCTTCACTGCGCAACTTGCGTGCACCCTTGGTGGACCTGGTGTTGACGTTTGTCTCAACTCGGTGACTGTCGACATGCTACACGAGTCATCGCCGCCTCGCGGGGAACGACTTCCTGATTGACGCTGGTAACAAGGGGATGATCATTCGTAATGCCTTCTCAGGGAAATCTGGTCCAGAGAGACTCCTCAATTCGCATCGGTCGAGGGGTAGCAAAGCCGCGGAACGCAACGAAGACTATTGTACTGGGAGCTAGATCGCTTCCAGATGCATGAACCGTGAGACGTGATCGGGCCTAGATGGGTCAGTTCTCTGATCGTCTCTTCATTCATGACGAGGTAACACACGTACGTCATGAATCAGGAGCTGAAAATCAGTCTAGCGATGTTACCGCTACGGCGAAAGCTATTTCCGAACAAGATGAAAGTGGAGCGCTGGTGGATCTCGGGCGGCCCGCCATGTGATGAACAGGGGCATCGACTTTTTTTTATGGTGCGATAGACATGTGTTCTGAGACTTGGAAGAGTGACACAAACATGCGAGCTCTATCCCAATGCTTGTGTTGTTTGTGATGTTACACCTTGGTCGCTCACAGGTTGTGCGACGAGACGCATCTCAGACTCCGCGCAGTCGGGAGAAGGAAGTTATTTGTGACTGTCCTCGGAACAAACATGGCTATGAATGCCGCGTATCCAGGAAAAGTGGACTTGACTACCGTAATGTTTGTTTGCACATCGTCATTTGGGCGAAGCTTTAGGGCTGGAGCGGCGTCCGCCTTGGAGCTAAAAAGTTTACGGGTTGGGATTTGGCCCCGGACCGGGCTGAAAGCTTGGGTGGTCTTATTTCTCGGGAGTTAATGTGAGCGATAACACCGAACGCCCAGTTGACGCGTCCCCATAATGCTTGCGAAAAATGTGGTGGAAGTTGCATGAAGGGCTGAGGTTGTGGAAGCTAAGACATGCAGTCGGATCAAGATAGTTAGGCGAAGCCCATCCGCACACGAAACGAGGGGATACGAGGATCTTCCGTCCTTCGCACCCTATCGCGCGTCGTCAATGGAAATATTGGATTCTCATCCACAGCGCGTGTTCCATGTCGGCCGCTGCAGCATATCATCGTCACTCGCTTGACTTGCTTCGCTGGCATGCGTTTAGAGGCTGGTTTTCCATATCGATACTGAAGACGCGAGCCAGGTGTGGTAGGCTTGATCGGCCTGCAAGTGACTGTCATGTTGTCTCGCAAAGCGAGACATGAGACGACCCATACTATGTCGCCGTAAGTGTGAGGTTCGAAAAGGGGACTTCGCATTGCGAGTGTGGGCTTGACCGAGTCCAGCCCTCGATCGGGACCTCGGGAGCGTGCGCCTCGTAATAGGGGCTAAGAGAGAGTTTAGGGCAGGGTGTTTGCGGTCAGAAAATTCCTATGTGGTCACTTCCCAACATCGAAAGTGTGATAAGCTAAAGTTAGAGCTGCATGTCCAGCATATGTGTGGAGTAGGGCGACCGTTCTGCATGTTCGTTGACAAGCATCTTTTCCAAGAGTCGTGGAGTCTCGGCGGCGGTTGCCAATACTGTCACATCTGTCTTGTGTTGAGCCGCCATATGGATATTCGTCAGCTAGCGGCCAGCCGGGACCATGGCGCCGTCCCTTTGCCATGCGCTTGTCGTAACACACCACAGCCTTAGCGACACGCTCCTGGTAGCGCTGCCAGGGTCGCATCGCGATGAGTTCAACCACGTCGAGCCGGTAACTATGATGCTGCCGAGAAATGAACAGTTGCAGTGGCTGCACACCAGATACGTCAGCCCGCGAATCGACCGGCATTTCGATATTCAATATCACGGCCTGGCGATCTATACCAAAGTAATGATGAGCGCCTGCTCGAGGATATGACCACACATTGCAATGCTCAAATCTAATGTGTGTTCGAGAGATTTTGGGTGGCGAGAGGAGACACTGTCAGCTTCGCTCAGCAGAACAATGTGATGAGACTCGGTTCCTGCATCATGAGGAAACCCGGGCGACATCCATGCCGGCAGACCCAATTACACGCCATCGAAAAGCGAAGCGGAGCCAGCACCGTGGGCCCAGAGTCCCAAATTCGTGCGCGACACAGGGGCTTGCCGTACGAAGCTTACGTCTCCTAGCTTGACCGGACACACGCCGAGCAGGGTTCAGACAAGCCTTATGCTTCCCGAGTCACTTTTAGCACAAGCTTTACAGGGGGTTCCTCGCTGGCCGTCGATCTTCTCTTCCCCTTCATAAAGCGTGGCTCTGCTACTCGTGATAGCTTTTTTCTTCACCTCCTTCGTGTCGAAGCTTTAATTCCGTCTTTTTACGGTATTCCTTCGTTTATCACCAAGGTTAATCAGTGTGTCGTCTTTTGGACTTCCACTATCCATTCGCTACTTTCTTAACCCCATCAACTATCTCTATCAAGTAATTCAGTAATACAAACGAACGACACCTCACGATGCACTTTTCTACTGCTCTTGCGGCGGTTGCGGCGGTCGCCCCCCTTGTCAACGCCCACGGATCCCCTCTGCCAAAGATTGTTGGACTGAACCCCAGGGACCTGAAGGCTCGGAGTGTGCTTTCCAACCTCGGAGCCCGCTTCGCTGAGGTTCACGAGTTCGCAAAGGAATCCAAGCCTTTGAAGGCCCGCCAAGACACACCCGAGTGTGGTCAAGGTGTTGGCAGCTGCGCTGCAGGCCAATGCTGCTCCCAGAGTGGCTACTGCGGCAACGACGATGATTACTGCTACTCCCCGGGCTGCAACTACGCGTATGGTCCTGGCTGTCCTGATAATGCCGTCCCCGCTGGTACCAACACTTCTTCCATCGCCCGCACAAAGGTCGGATCTGTCGCCTACGGCGGCGCCGGCATTTACAGTTGCGTCAAAGCCGGAACTGTTGCTCTGACCTACGATGACGGCCCACAGAAGGTTTTCACTGCGCACATCTTGGACCTCATGGACACCTACAAAGCGAAGGCCACTTTTTTCATCACTGGCAACAACATCAACAAGGGTCAGATTGACTTGACTCCGGAGTACATCAGTGTTATCAAGCGTATGGACACTGCGGGTCATCAGATCGCCTCCCACACTTGGACTCATTTGGATATGAGTGCTGTCTCTTCGTTCGACCGCAAGAACCAGATGTGGAAAAACGAGATGGCTCTTCGTAACATTGTTGGCAAGATCCCTACCTACATGCGGCCACCATACTCCAGCTGCACTGCTGCATCTGGTTGCGAGAAGGACATGGCTGATCTTGGTTATCACGTTACCTACTTCGATGTTGACACCGACGACTACAACCAGGATAGTCCCAGCCAGATTCAGCGCTCCAAGGACTGGTTCAAGGGCAACATCACTGCGGGTGGTGCAACAGCTGCTGGTGGTGCCAAGTGGCTCGACATCCAGCACGACATCCACGAGCAGACCGCCAACAACTTGACCGAGTACATGCTGAAGACCCTGACCGATCTCGGATACAAGGGCGTTACCGTTGGTGAATGTCTCGGTGACCCAGTTGCCAACTGGTACCGCACTGCCGGTGGTGCAGGCACTGCTTCTTCCTCAGTGTCTGCCTCTCGCTCTGCCACTGTAAGTATTGCATCTCTTCCTGAATTTGTACTAGTATTTCCATCCGTGTTGTCTTTATGACCATCTTTTGGCGCTTATCTAACATCTCACGTCAAGGTTTCCTCCGCAGCTCCCACTTCTACCGGAACAAAGAAGGTCACCACCGATGCTACATGTGGTGGAACCAACCAGTACACCTGCTTGGGATCCTCGTTCGGCAACTGCTGCAGTGCTTCAGGTAATGTCTCTCGCACTGGTCACATGAATCGTATACTGACTCTATAGGCTGGTGCGGAACTACAACTGATTACTGTGGTACTGGCTGCCAGTCCGGCTTCGGAAACTGCGGTTCCAACGTGATCAGCTCCTCTAAGGCGGCCTCATCTACACCAAAGGCTGCGTCTTCCACACCACAGGCTGCTACCTCTACACCAAAGGCTGCTTCATCCACCAAGGCCGCTACCCCCTCCGCAGCGCCTGGAAAGGTCTCAACTGACGGCACTTGTGCTGGTACTAGCGGCTTCACTTGCACAGGATCCTCGTTCGGAAACTGCTGCAGTGCTTACGGGTAAGCAATTCTATATATGAGCTCAAACTAAAACAAATACTGACATCCCTTAGTTGGTGTGGATCAACAACCGACCACTGCGGATCAACATGCAATGCTGCTTTCGGAACCTGCTCAGGATCCGGAGCTGTCTCGTCTTCAAAGGCTCCAGTTGCGACTCCCACCAAGGCATCCTCTGCCGCGGCCCCTGTTGCCACCAAGAAGGCCTCCACCGACGGCTCATGCGCCGGAACTGCAGGCTTCACCTGCACTGGTTCTACCTTCGGCAACTGCTGCTCGCAGTACGGCTGGTGCGGTAGCACAACTGGTCACTGCGGTACAGGGTGCAACAAGTCGTTCGGCACTTGCACTTAAGCAGTTCTCTCACCACAATCTCCCCACGCCTCATATTCTCTTCTCTTTGTAGATAGCCCGGGCAACCGGCAAGAATTTGATGGTCAGCCCATGTTTGTGATGCGAAGCGTTTGGGAAAATCACGTCTAGTGTGTACAATTAATTAAAATTTGAAGCATATATTCTCGCTACCGATCTTTTTGTCTTACGTGACCGTTGAATCTCTGCTTGTAGGGCTTGGGCAGCCGTTCAGGTACCTCGCCCGAAAGGTTTTATCTCACGGTTCGGACTGCGAAAATGGTTGGCGCGACAGATTGATTTGCTTCATAGAATCCGAATAGAGGAGTGTTTGGCTCGGCATGGTCGCGCAAGGCAGAAGATTGTCACGTTTGAAATCAGAATAGAGGACAAAAAAGGTCCTATCAGCTCAAAATCAAGGATCTTACTTGTAGTTTCTCTTCATTTTCCACGTTTATACAACAAAGTGCACTGAGGTGTAAATGTGTAGAACAAAGCGCCGGGATGAAGGAGATATCTTTATGGGAAATAGAATGATCTCGCCGCAAGACTTTACCTTCTCCATCAACGATGTTGCAGAAGTGTACATTGTGAACAAAAACATTGACAGCTTCTCTTGCATCGAGTAGACATGCTGTTCGCGCGAACAAAATGGCAAAAAGAGAGGATGCCCTCTGCCAGAATCGAACTAGCGATCTTATCATAGCAATGAATACTAGTGATACGCTTTACCACTAAGCCAAGAGGGCGGATCCGAAAGATATCGGTTGGCTAACCTATGCGGTTGAATATCAATTTCCCATTTTGTAGCGTATATATACTGTGCGCGTTATCACCCGCATGTCAATCTGGTGAGTGGGCATGAGGCTAGTGTCGTGCAGCAAACCTAGTCTGCAGGGCTTAGATCGCTTCAAGACCGGGTTGGCTCAAACCCTCAGGTTTGTCGTTCTTGGACATGATTTGGAAAGGTATGACGGGACTAACTCCGACGATCGATTGGAACTGGAACAACTGGCGCATTGTGTTTCTCCTTTGCAATCAATGCGTCATTTCTTGGACGTGCCAAAGAGGGGGGCGCGTTTCGTTTCCCAAAACCAAGCGCCCAACCAACGTCAGCGCGTAAGAGAACAGCTGGCAGAGGATCAGCTGAGATGATACAGCACGAGCTTCTTGATCAGTCAACATGTCGCACAGTGATGCCTTCGGTACATTATCGACGGCACATGCTGTCTGGAAAAAGACCAGGGTCGGCTTATTCACATGCCCATGCCTGCTTTCAGCGCGCCAAGGCCGCCAAATTAAGAAATCTGGGAAGCCTTGAGCCTCACCCGCTGTCCTTTTCCCACTGTCCACTCAAACACGACATTTCACACAATACGACACACACGCCCACGGCCAGGAAACACACCTGGCTCTTATTATCGACACCGAATTATTCTCAGATCACCATTCATGGGCTCTGCTACACTCTCCGCGACCGCTTTTCTCTTCACCGCAACCCAGCTTACCCCAGTTGGCTCCGCATTCCCATATTGCACATCGAAGGCAGGACTGAACAAGACGGACGCCTCGTTCGCGTCGTTGGTTCGACAAGTAGGGGACGGCGGTCCACCTTGAACGGTGGACGGTAATCCTGGATAACAGAAACCTTGAGTTGAATGTGCGCAAGTGCCTAAGCGCCTGGGGTCTGCGCGTGCTGATACCGACTGCGCAGAATCAGGAACACACCTGAATAGCTAGAGCTCCTGCTCGAATATACCCATCGGCGACAGTAGAAATGCCCGTCTTCACGTTCGACCAGGATGATGCGCATCTGCCTGCAGCAAAGGCGCAGGAGCCAGCGCCGGTCGTGAGCGTCGATGACGTGTTCGCGACCGAGAAGATGGACCTGGACGCCCGCACAACGCCCCTCCATGTTGGAACTCCACCGATCAACATCATATCGCCGTTGCCAAAGCGTACAGTTCTGCCACTTGGTGGAGAGAAGCAACAGGGGCCGGACAAGCTGGACTACGACCTGGTCATGAAGAAGGCGCAGAAGAACAAGAAGAAGAAGAAGAAGGCTTTGAAGGGCGCGCCAGCTACCAACGTCACTCGCGGCTTCCACACCCCAGTCACCTCTGGCGGAGAAGAGTCGGACTACTCTCGTGCTGCCACGCCTCGCTTTGGACCCTCCGTGTCTGGGCTTCCCAGTGTTACCAGTAGTCCTGCGCTGCGGCCTATATCTTCCATGGGGGGCATCAGCAGCTTGAAAGCCCAGCTTGAGTCGCTCAACCTCACCCCAAGGGAGGACTCTCCCCTGAAAAGAGTGCCAATGTCCAGGGTCGTGTCTCAACTTTCCAGCAACACCAGTATGTCTGGACTCGACAGTGATAGTGACCGCACCGAGATGGAGAGCTACGAAATCAACCTTTCCGAGGATTTTAGCATGGATGCCGCATCGAAGAACTCGACAATGCTCAATAGCGGTATGACGCGCAAGATGACTGCCGAGGACTTCGAGCCGTTGATGTGCCTGGGGAAAGGCAGCTATGGCACCGTCCTTCTCGTGAGACAGCGTGGTACTGGCCGTCTCTTCGCCCAGAAACAATTCAAGAAGGCGTCGATCACAGTGCATAAGAAGCTGATCGAGCAGACCAAGACCGAACGCAATATTTTGGAGAGTGTCAACCGCCACCCATTCATTGTCAACTTGTTCTACGCATTCCAGGATCACGAGAAGCTGTATCTCATTCTGGAGTACGCACAGGGTGGCGAGCTCTTCCATCACCTCGCCGCTGAGCGCATGTTCTCAGAAGACGTTGCAGCTTTCTACATGGCCGAGATGGTGCTTGCACTCGATCATCTTCACCGCACTGTTGGCGTCATCTACCGCGACCTCAAGCCGGAGAACTGCTTGCTGGATTCTGAGGGTCACTTACTGCTGACCGACTTTGGTCTGAGCAAAGTGTCTCTTGACGAGGACAACCCTTGCAAGTCCTTCCTCGGCACCGTCGAGTACATGGCACCCGAAGTCATTCAGGGTTGCGAATACGGCGCTGCCGTTGACTGGTGGTCTCTCGGCGCACTCGGCTTTGACTTGCTTACCGGCGCACCGCCCTTTTCTGGTAACAACAACGCCAAGATTCAGGAGAAGATCGTCAAGTCGAAGCTCTCTCTGCCATACTACCTCAGCGCCGACGCCAAGGATCTGCTCACTCGTCTCATGCGCAAGGAGCCGAAGAAGCGGCTTGGCTTCAACATGCCGAAGGACATGCAGACAATTAAGAAGCATCGCTTCTTCCGCAAGATCGACTGGAAGAAGCTTGAGGCGAGAGAGCTGGACCCACCGATCATTCCGCTCATCACGGATCCCGAGCTCGCCGAGAACTTTGCCCAGGACTTTACCGACTTGCCGCTCAGTCCTGTGCTGACGAGGAAGTTTGACGAACTGCTGGAGGAGGCGCAATCGAACCCATTCGGTGGATTCAGCTACGTGGCTAGCGAGAGCTTGCTGACGAGTGGGGAGTGGGGCTTTTGACTGGCACGTCGCGTTTGCGATATTGTGAATGCAGTGATACTTCTTGCATATGCGCGATTGCTTTGGACTGCGTTTGGATTTTCGAGTGTGCATTCTTATCGGGATCTGTTGTCCCGCTTAATAGACTGTTTTCTTGTTAGACATTGTTACCACATGCTTCTTGTTATCGTGTGACTTTCTTCTGTCATGTTGCCGGACTCCATGACGTATGAAGGCCGTTTTGATTGCGGGAGATCGAGTGTCCACCCTATGCGCTCTGTAAAGCTGATTTACGTATATGTATGTTCTCGTGCAATCCAGCAAATACCGCACGCTAGAAATGATAAACAAGTGAGTGAAGAATATCCGTGAACAAAGCTCAAAGGTACTTGCATACCCTAATATATGAATGTCCTCATGGAACTTGTTTGTTGCATGTCCAACTGTGAAATACTCTCACTTACCACCACGTACTCACACGATCCAAAAAAAAATACAGCATCCATCACACCATAACAACCTGCACTCATCCTACCATTTCAAAACGCAAAAAGAATTCAGCAAACAGATGCAGCATGCCCATTCGCGGAATCGAACCGCGGATCTTCTCATATCGTGTGTTTACGAGTGAGACGCTGTACCACTAAGCCAAACGGGCGGACTCAAGCTGTTGAAATCGTTGAATAACGAGTTTGAAAATTTGTATATATATATTCTACATTTTCGACCAGTGAGAGATATATTAGGAGAGTAGGATGTCCGTTGGTGCGGAGAGGGCATTCAAAGGCGGAAGGTGGGGCGCGGAGGGGTATGACCCGCCAACTGGCAACGTGGCTTGGTCTTACGGTGAGATTTGTGCGGCTACTGCTGGAACATCATACACGGAACTTAGTAGTGAGATGAAGACGAACAACACAACTCTAATATTGGCTGAAACTTGGACGTTGGAAGTATTGAATTATACACATTTTACTCCATCACTAAGTGCATTTATAATCACCGATCAACCGTGATTAGCCAGCCGTCCGTTAACACCCTACCATGCGAATCAACACCACCCCAGACCACCGCAGTTGCGCCATCGACCTCAGTGCCTTTCGCCATGCCAAAATGTCCTCTCGCACCGAGTCCCCTCTTCGGCTCACCAGGAATCTCCTTCTCCTCCTCACCCTTTGTGTCCACATACTGGTAGAGAACCTCCGCCCACTGCGACTCATGCGTATCCCGCTTCATACTCGCGCGTATGCTATCCTTCGTCGCAGCAGCTGTCGAGCTCTCAGGCGGGAGTTGCAGCGCCCATATATCGTCGAGGAAATCTGCATTCTCGCCCTCGCCGCCTACGGCGAGTAGATAGCGCCGTCCCTGGCCTGTTGTGACGCCCACGAGCCCTGCACTTGACCGTGCTTGCGGAGCTACGACGGCACTGCCATGCTTCTCGGTATGCGGGAGGTCTTCCCATACCCAGCCGCTGGTGAGCGGTGTTGTGCCGCCTTCAGCGTGCTTCCAGACGTGCGATGCGTCGAGGAACTGTGTGCCGCCGGAACCGAATGTCTCTACGGCTTTTCCGCCGAAGCGGTACAGACGGTCGCCTACAAGTGACAGGCTTGCGCCTTCGCGTGGCTGGCCAGGGGGCGTGGGTATGTTCGTCCAGGTGCGTGTCTTGACGTCAAAGGCCAATGCATCGCTTGCGAGCTTCCCAGTTGCAGTTTCGCGTCCACCAACCACGAAGATTGTGCCCCAGGAATCTGACTCTGCCGGCTCTGGTACGACCTTCGATGGGTCGGCAGGTGCCTGAGGAGCCTTTTCTTGAAAGGTTACGGTCTTTGGGCCTGGTAGGTCTGAGCTTGCTGCCGCGTGACCTGTTCGCTGGCTGGGGTAAACCGTGCCCGAGGCAGGATCGAGGTATGTCCATGTGTTCTGCACCGTATTATACACCCATATCCGACCCTTCTCCTCTGCCACCGCCTTTCCTTCTCCTCCAAACACGTATATGCTATCTCCAATAACCGTTGATGTGTGTCCCCTTCGTGGGGTTGGTACGTCGTCAAGCCCATTCGCGGCTCGTGCTGGATATGACGTGTAATCGGCTTCGATGACGCCACTTGAAGGTAAGATAATAGCATGCATAGTGTTGTCTGCTAGCTGGCCCGGCGCTCTTTCCCCGCCGAAGACATAGGCGCGGCCTTTGACCACCGAGACAGTATGGTTCGTTCGCGGAAGAGGGACCGAGGTTATGCGTGTGAGGTTCGCCTTGATCGGAAGGGTCGGGTGAGTTATGCCCTTGACGAGCGCAGCAGCACCTTGGAGTAAGTTCTCTGCCGCATACAACACGCCGGCAGCGGCAGGCTCCATGTTGGCGGAGTGTGAGTTTGTACTGAAGATGTAGGGGACTAGATGCTATAGCTGGATGCCGAGGGAAATCTTAAACTGTTATGCTTAAGGGGGGGATTGGGTTTTGTGAAATCAATCGTGTAAATTATAAAGTGGTGCCATGGCTCGTTGGAGCTTCAACGTGAGCTCCAGTAGGTATGACGTCATAACAGGCGCACAGTAAGCAAACAAAGGCGGAAGTATATTAAGAATACACCAATTGCGAAAAGCGCGGCTTCATTAGGCTACGTACTTTATCTGTGCCTGTCATCAAAAAGAGGTTCGTCCTGCTGACAACACAGTGCCGTTGGAACCGTTTACCACTCCGAAATCTCCCCCGTATACACAACCAACTTCCCACCGTACTCCTTCTTTGACGCCCTAGCCAGCACCTTCATCATACCCTCACAAGAGTCCCGCACCGAGAGCGGGGCCTTCTCGCCAATACCCACAGCCTGTGCAGCCCCGTCGCCCAGCCCCGTCGACACATGGCCCGGGTCGACAGAGAAGCAATTAAGCCACTCGTCTTCGGCATTGATGCGAATTGTGTACCAGTTGATTGCCGTTTTAGTCGGTGCGTATGCTGCATTTGGGATAGGGAGGTGGTTGCTGGAGCTCTGAGTCAACTGAATGCACACTGACAAGGCGACGATATGAAGAAGAAATAAGCTAACTCACACTAATAGCCCAGCCGACGACCCCATAGGCATGAATATAGGCTCACGCGCTGAGTTTTTCAACAATCCCCGCGTCGCTTGATACAGCGCCACAACACCGTACACATTCGGCTCCATATGGTTTCTGATATCCGAAATCTTGACCTCGGCAACGGTGGGATAGATGTACCCTACACCCGCATTCGCAATCACGATGTCTAGATGTTTCACCCCATGTTTCTGCTGCAGCTCGGCGACGACATCGTGTGCGTCCTGCTCGATGCTGGCGTCAAGCTTTACAACGATGAGCCGGCTGTCGGAGCCCGTGGGCAACTTTTGCAGCGCTTGCGCAGTTGAGTGCTCTGGGTCCCGCACCGCGGCGATGACAGTGTGGGATGGTTTTGCTAGGAACTGCTCCATGAGTCCAAGGCCTATGCCCCTGTTGGCGCCTGTGATTAGGACAGTGGTGTGGGCGGTCATGGCGTTGTTGGTTGTCTCGGTAAGGCTGTGGATGTATATTCTGGAAGCATACTGCAGACAATATATGCCCCCCTACTTTCTCCCAGTTCCTACTGTATTGCTAAGCATGGCGGCTGAGGCCTGGTGTAGAGATCCATCTCCGCTTTTACATGTAGCCAAGCCCCAGGCAAGGTACTGATGCGACGTTGCATGTCAGAATCTGACCTATATTCTGACGTCCGCGGCCCGGTCATTCATGGTTTTCTGACATTTCGCCAGCACTGCCTTCTTGAGAAGTTTTGACCCTCTTCAGGCCTGTCGAATTAGGTTCGATCCATGGATAGCTTCCTTCTTACCTCAGAATTCACGGGATGTGGGCTTTTCTGGAGGTTCCCTAAGACGAAGAGATTGATGACCCTAGTTTGGCAATCGCTGTCCCCATATGCGATCTGCAAAGGTGTCAACTGAAACGTCATTTGAGCGGGTAGTTTGGTGTGATTGGGATGATCCAATGCGCCCTGAAGCTCCCTGAACACGTATGCATGTTATATTATCCTACTTGAACTATCGATTGTTTGATGTATTCCTCTTGTCTTCCCTAGACCTCCAGGGTTGTCTCTTACGGGCATAGATATGGCGAGCATGTAACGACTTCAATGGCCGGGTGTGGGTACCGCAGCTCCAGCTATATCTAACTCAAGCAAGCCGTGGGCGTTATATCACAAAATGTGAGCAACGTGTCAACAAGGCGCATGACTGTGTGATAGGTGCGCACAAGCGACGGCGAGAGGTGTTTCAATCATATGTTCGGCGATAGTTGATCGTACTTCACGCATCGCTCAACCTGACATTTGTCAGTGGTGTTGGGAAAAATTACACAGAGGGGCTTACCGTCTCGATGGAAGCCTGCAAGAAACTGCGTGCTTCAAGACCAACCCAGACCTTGAGCATAGAAAAGTCACCTCCTCGAATCATCGATGAGCCACTCTGTGCTCCTAACTGTCTAAGAATCGGCAGTGCACTGGCTTGAGGTCAGTCTACGATACTCGACATTGGGACTCAGCTTACCCAGCAAATAAGTCCAGGTTCGGTTCAAGGCTCCTGCCAATACCTTCCAGCAGAAGGATACTTAAGACAACATTCACGAAGTCTCCTTCGAGACGTACGTGATGTGTCCGGACCATCGACAACACCTCGTTGAGAATGTCTCCAATCTTGATGTTGCCCAGTGCAAAAGTTCGGCTCTTCACACCTAGAACTAAGTGTTGCATGCGCAAGGCGAAGACCTCGGCGTCCAGAACAGCATCTGGCTGTCGGCAGCGCTCGGTCATCAGGTGCCCTGCTTTGTAGCCATCAAACTCAGCCACAGCTTTGAATAGATCTAGGAAATTGGCACGGTTTTTGGCGTTGAGCTCGGTCACAAGACCCGTGTCGATGAAGATGAGTTGTGGTCGATATCCTTCGTGATCGATTTCTGAGAGTGTCGACTTCCATTGTTCGGGATTTTTCCTATGCGGACGCAAGCGCTCTAGTACTTCCTCGGTGACGTCTAATGACTCCTTGGGTCCGGTGATACGATCCTCCTTGCGGGTGAACATGGACACATCTAACTTCTCGGGCTTGTAGAAGCGCACCATGATGTTTCCGGGGTGCAAGTCTGCGTGGATAAAGTTGTCAATGAGCACCATGGTGAGGAAAGCGTCCAGCCCCTCATCCGCAATGTCTTTCTGAAAAACGCCTCCTCCATTCTGCAGGAAATCTTCCATTGGGATTCCCTGGGCATATTCTTCGATCAGAAGATTTCTGGTTGTGTACTCAGTGTATGGATATGGAAACCAGGCAGTTGTTCTGTCCTTAAAATTATGTCGAAAGAGGGTAAGGTTTGCGGCCTCGATTCGGAGATCCAGTTGAAGCCTCATCATTTCCCCGAATTGTTCTACCTCATCTGGGAACGATAGCCACTCCATGGTAGGCACAGCGTTGATGATGGCAGCAAAAAAGGCCATTATGCGCAAGTCTCTACGCACAATCTTCTCAATCTTGGGGTGCAGCACCTTGATCGCAACATGGCTGGAGGGGACTCTTGATGGCGTGCTCTTCAATGTTACGTCAACGTTCTTCTTGATCCGCTGAGCGAGATTTGGCTCTTCCATGTCGGTGGTGTCGTCTACCAAAGTTGCAAGATCTGGCTTCAATTTAGCCTTGTAGACTTGGGCAATTGCACCCACCCCAAGTGGCTTCTCGTCGAATTCTTCGAATATGTCATCAAACGCGCGACCATCGAAGGCGGCTTCGATCGTTTGTTTGGAGATTTGGAGCGAGTGTGCGGGTGCATTAGAGTGCAGAGTCGACATGACGAGGCACATCTGGGTGGGGAAGACATCGGTTCTGGAGGCTGCCCATTGTCCAAGCTACCAAAGCGTTAGATAGGTGTAGATTGAGTCAGCATGCTGATCGTACCTTGATGAAAGCTGCGCCAGCCCTCTCCATAGACGAGACTAAGAAGCCGTACCACCATATCGTGCCACTCCTCTCGCCGTCCTTGGCCGCCTGTCTCTGCCCTATCCAAATGGCCGGTATTGTCACTATCACAGGCACAAAGATTATGACCAAATGGAGGAATCGCAGACCGGTGGCTATTGGCTCTATTATGTAGTCTTCAATGAAGAAGTATATGCCACGTCGGTATTTTGTCGAGTTCTTCAGCGCTTTCGGCACCTGTTCATCGAGTTCCTTCCGCGACGCCTCAAGCATCGCCTCCTCGTGCGTCTTTTCTCCATTGCCCGATTTTTCGTGTGCGATTCCTACAAAGGCAAGAGGACTTAATACGGCGCCACTTGCGGCGCCAGACCATAGTATCGTTCTGCCATGGAATCGAGGATTCGCGAATTGTCGACGGAAGGTAGCAGATGCGAATGGTCGGGTTGTCGCGCGACCTCCGGATTGTGCTGCAGATCTATGGAGGCCCTGGCGAAGACACTGGCGACCAAAGAAGAGGGAAGCCCTCATGGTACCAGATATTGGGCGGATGCAGCGCGTGGTAGGGCCATGAGGCGCGAAAAGGAATGCCCAGGTGTACCGCGGTCGTGACGTCGGTCGGTCGTAGCTTCCTTGTGACGCCGATCATGGCGGGCGCGATTTCCGACTCTGACCGGACGAGCATGTGCAGCCGACAACTCACTCAGCTCTCAGCATCAGCGCAGAAGCACAACAGCCACTGTCATCTATATGGGACCATTTCATATTCAATCAAATCAATATCATTGTTATGCAGGATCGAAGACGCTAAACTACAGCAAAAATACCGGCGTCCTTCACGCCGTCACAAAGCCCTCGAACCCTCTATCCAGCGCATTGCGCGTGAGCTCCTTGTACAGAGGAAACCCGCCCGCAAAGCTCAATTGCTCTCGGAATTTGCCAGGAATATTATCTCCCTAAAATCAGATGTCCGAAGTCAGTGTTGTCTCACATACATTTCGTACATAGAACTTGGCTTACCATGTACCAGCTCTTAGTCTGTGGAAATAAAGTTTTGTCTGATAACTCCGTGACCTTCTCTCGCCACTGCTTCTCAGCCTCATGGGTGGCTTCACAGTAATCGATTTTCTCGTCACGCAATTTCTTCATGGCATCCACAATCCAGTCACCTTGGACCTCAACGCATGTGGGCCCGTTGGAGAAAGCTGTCGGGCCTTGCGCTCCGTAGAGGAAGAAGCAGTTGCTGGGACGAGGTCAGTATATCTATCATGAGTGGCCATGGCAGACTTACGGTAACCCAGATATACTCATACCGAGATAAGTATAGGTACCCGCTTTCCATTTCTCGGCCAAGTCAACTCCATCCACATCTTTCAGTCCCATGTTCTTCAGTCCACCCGTCACAGAATCGAAGCCAGTTGCAAGCGCGATGACATCGCATTCATGGACCTTGCCATCTGCAGTTACGAGACCATTCTCGACAACTTTCACGATCGGGTTGTCCTGGACACTGATGACCTTATTCTCAGGTTTGTCGAGCATCTCATAATAGTTCTGCTCCAAGCTTGGTCTCTTTGTACCAAAAGCATAGGGCGGCTCCAGGGGAGCAAGAATCTCACGCTTCTCGGGATCTGTTATCCTTGCTCGCGTCTTCTTCGCCCAGAAGTTGTACGCCTCTCGGTTGGCCGCGTTGTCGAGCAACATGTCTTGGTAGTTTGCTAGCCAAAACTCGAATCCGCCGTTCTCAAACCTCTTCTCGTAGAACGCTTCACGCTCCTCCGGAGTGGCATCCAACGTATTCTTCTGCAGGTTATCGTACCCGAAGCCAGCAAAGGTGGTCAATCGATACTCGAAGAATTTCTGGTACTCGCTCTGCTTTCGTTGATCCTGCTCCTCTTTGGTGATGCTTTGCTGTTGCATAGGAAGGCACAGATTGGGCGTCCGCACAAACTGAAGCACGGAAGCAGCTTCTTTTGACGTTTCTTGAGCGATCTGGACTCCAGTGGAGCCAGTCCCGATCACTGCTACACGCTTTCCCTTGACATCGACGCCACCTTTATTTGGAAACAAGGGTCAGCATTTTTTACAGAATCGAGTTTTCTGTACTTACTGTCTGGCCAAAAAGAGCTGTGGTGCAGCTCGCCTTTGAATGTATCCATGCCTGGCCAGTCCGGGAAATGTCGTTTGGCCGCAAACCCGAGGGCCAGCAGCAGATACTTTGATTTCGCGGTACGTCCATCTTCCGTCTTGGTGATCCATCTACCTGATGGCTTGTCAAAGTGCGCGCCAACAACACGCGTGGAGAAAGCTGTGTCTTTCTTGATATCAAGCTTCCGCTCGACATGGTCGAAATATCTTCGGAGCTCGTCCGTTCCGGGGTACCTGCAAGACCACGTCCAGTCCTGATATTTGATTAGCGACTTGGTAAAACAGGCTCAAACATGCTAAGAAATACCTTCCATATCTCTGGCAACGAATATTCGTACACGGGTACTTGCGAGTCCACACGGGCACCTGGATAGCAGTTCCAATGCCATATACCGCCAATATCCGTACCCTGTGGCGCAACGAGGCACAGAGTCAGCATTGATCACATCTTTTGCCTGCGCACTTGCACATACAGCCTCGAAAATCTTGCAGTTGAAGCCCAACTGGCGCAACTTGTGCATGAGATAGATACCGCCGAAACCGGCGCCAACGATTAATACGTCGGTCTCAAGCTCTTTAGCATAATTGGGATTATCCGAAGATGCCGATTCATTTGTTGCGCCGATGTCAGTCCTAAAGTGAACCATTATGTCGGAAGGAGCAGATAAAAAAGATGTACGTATACAAGAGTCAAACTGATTAAGTGAATCGATAGTGTGTCAGTTAACGACCATCCCAGAGGTCATCTCTCGTTATATACGTCAACATGCAACATCCCCTCATGCATATCCTGTGGAGATCCTTGCGCTTCCTCCTACCGCAACGACCCATTCGCTAGTGCTAACCGCTGTTCTCGCGTCCAGAACTCCTTCCGGTGCCACTTAGTCTCCCACCATCTCCCAGACTACAGGCGCCCATGAACTTGCCATTCGGCCGGAGGTCCGAATCCTTCTTGTGTAGATGTCGTCACAGACAGCGATTCAGAACGCGTGGGAGCGCGGAAACACTCCGTTACCACGCCACCAAAGAAACAAGCGAACTTGACAATGTTATCCGAACACCTAGCGCCCCGCTTCCGTGGTAATGTCATGCGGGGTACCCCGCAGACATGGTCGTTCATCGCCATGATAGTGGCCGCGTCTTGCCCGATCCGGTATACCCGGAATATCAAATCACCACGACACTGCACGCACGAACTCCTAAAAGCGTTGCAGTCGGAATCGGAAATCCCATAACTTGTCATGTAGCCGAGCCACCACGGTGTTCGAGGCACGTCCACTCCAACAGGTACGCTGTATCTCAAATCTGAACACCTAGGCATTCATAACATAACACATCTGGACCGGGTATGCCTTTGACCCGCATCGCACAAGCAGTGGAGCCTCAAATCCAAGTGGGCCAGACGGCGAGGATGATCAATGCCACATAAAGTTTTCCCACCATGATCATAGGTCAGGGTCAAAGGAGTGTCTCCATCTTAGAATCCTAGAGCCCACCTCAATCATGTGCTGTGCCAGGCGCAGCCGCTATTCTGAAGCGGACCCGCAGATCCTTTGAAATGTATTACTGGACACGATGGCATGACATGACATGTCTAGTAAGCTCTCGGCCGCTTGAGATCCATTCATGCAATACACGAGTCATCAGTCACGCAGTTATACCTTCCATCCGAGCAGTATGCGCATCTAGCTTCAGTATGAATACAATGATGACAGTAATACTAATACATGTTTGTTGTCTCTTGACGGCCCGTAACCGGAGGTCGGCCGATACGTGGCTCTACGCCTCGTAGCCGATGTTCAACTCCTTGGTGTTTCCAAGCTGTACCCATCGGCCAAACTTGACTCCCTGTCCACATCGACTTGGAGAAACAACCGAATCACAACGAAACCCACCCGACAGTAAGGTTCTATGAGCTATCCGGTCATGCAGATATACCCTGCTTCAACTGCCACAGTTCCATCGTGCTATTTCACACCTCGCGAAGTAACCTTCCTTGAGTTCGGATAAGAACTCACATAACATGCTCCTCCGATCCCTGGAAACTTCTCCCATCGTGCAGGTACTGAAGACGAACACTGACATCCACCTCGCAACCCAGAGCTTTGAAGCTGTCCTTCACTTGCCGTGCGCGTTCCACAATGGCGCGCAAGTTCACAGCCTTGTCTGCACCCAAGACTGGAGCATGTCGATAGCACTCACACCTAAAAGACACCTTCTGCAAGTGCTTGAGGCCAAGAAGTGCTTGGAGCTTGAATTCTCCGAGGTAAAGAGAAACATTTAACGCCGACAAACGGCTTACCCGCGCCGCGGCATCATAGGTTTCCCTCGTGGGCGTAATGAAGACCAAATCAAGCTCCTGGAGAAGTTCAAGCCGACACAGGAGTTGTTCAAAGGTTGCGTTCGTTTGAGATGCATGGTCGAGCATCTTCTTGCTCGTTTTCCCCGTGTTGAGCATACTCATTGGTACCGTGGCGATCTCGTAGTACCCCCAGTCTTGAACGATAGAAAAGGTGAACTTGCGAATCTTGCTCGAGACTGAGACTTGAGCTGGATGCGAGGCGGTTCACGAAGTGCTCTAGGTAGTGGACATTGTCGATCCTGACTTCTGCTGTTCGGAGGAGTAGCAATGAGGCTTCTTCACTGATGCGTCGATTGACCAAACATAGACTCGGAAGAAAGGGCAGTGATGATTTCCAGTGCTTATCTATTCGGCCCCATGGGTAGATGCAGGGCTCCGCATTGTGCGGCCATTTATAACACGCCTGGGATTTCTCGTCGCTGTGGAAGTATTCCTCGTAGACCTGGTAGCGAATTTCGAGGGGTAGGGCCGTGAAGCCGTGGAATGTGGGTTCTTGCTGCGTCCCCTCGACGTCGACATTGAGATCTCCCAAGAGCTCGCTGCATGAATCGATAGCTAACATACTGAAAAAGGTGAGTCGTACAATAATTTGACGGCTAGGTTTGATATATCAAAGCGTTGGACCGAAAGAAAAGAGGTAGAGCAGAGGAGTGGGCAGGACACGAATGTCCCTGACACTAACGGAGCAAACGCACAGGTGTCAAAGTACCAGGTAAGAACCTTGTGGGCAAACGCTCACAATTTACTACATTTGTCACCACCCGCTTCACTTGAGACTTTCTCACTTCGGCCTTGATCGTAGTGGTGGGAGCGCTGCACCTCTCACAATCGGTGGCAAACTAATCGGCATAAGCCATTGCTGCGGTTCTGTCCGAGTATTTAGAACTCGTTAAATCTAGAGCACAAGCTCTTTGCTCCAATCCGGATGTTCCCAACACAGCCGCACCGTAACGTCACGACCTAATTTCTCGAATCCGTCTTTGATGCGGCGTGCAAACGTCTCTACCTCAGTGATCTTTAACTTCTCCTCTTTCCCCTCTTCAGCCTCATGTGCTGATAAAGCTGCAAAAACAGAAACTCGCCGCAATTTCTCCAGCTGTAAAACCACCTGCAGGTCGAAGCCACCTAAGGCGTCGTCGAGAGGACGCAGCTGGTATCCCGTGTCTCGGGGAAGCTTGATCTCGGCGCAAAACACATGAAATTGAAGCTTCAGTTCTTTGATGTTGGGGCACCGAGCTATTAGGTTTGTATGGACCCGTATTGATTCCGTTACAACACTTCGCCAATGGGATTGCTTCTGCAGTAGGTCTGGTGACGCATCGTTTAAGGCCCATAAGCTGAGCTTGCGAATGTTCGGTCCGATGGGCAGCTCAGGGCAGGCGTCCAGTTTTTCAATGAAGTATCGAGCGCGTTCGCAACCATCTATTGCGAACTCGATGGAGCCGAGAAGGAGGGAAAGTGCTTCAGCCCCGAGCGCTCGGTTTGTAAGACATAACGCAGGCAGGAAGGCTATGCGATTATTCTTGGGTCGAGGTACAGGGAAAACTACAACATAGTCTGACTCTGTTCGGCCCGTCCAAAACTGGCAAGCGATTGATGTTGATTCGTCCTTGAAGTATTGTTCATACACTTCAAAACGCAGTTCGGCTGGAAGATCACTGAAACGTCGAAGCCCAGGTTGCGCGAGCTGGTTGGCACGGACAAGGCTGACCGATGGGCGATGCTCCATGATCTAGAGAGTTTGGCCGAGATGGGATGTGAAAGTAAACGAGCCGCCGCGGTGCGTTGGGTAGGCTAAGGAAGGTGCATGTGGTAGACTGACGGGAGCCTTACCAAGTCTGACTTACATAATCCCAAAACGACGGCCTTGGCAGTGACGCTCGCTCTCTGGACCAAAAGTTTCTGGAGCCTGCCGCGACATCAACAACGAGCTCGCAACATCGATCGACTACCACGCAAATACCTCGTATGCTTGCAAAACCACGCACTGAACCTATACACATCTAACACTTCACACAGCTGTCCACCCGCCCACATCACCGCCATGCCTCCCAAGATTCAAGGAAAGGGCCGCACGGTCGCTGAGCCCAACTTCGCGCAGAACACATTACACGCATTCACGGACAAGGAGAATAGGAGTGTCGTCACAGCCATTGGCATGTTCGCTGTAAGTATTATGGCGCAATGTGGAGGCTTGATAGTGGAAGTGGGGATGAAAGATGGCGGTGATGTGGTGGCACCAAGCAGTGTTGATTGCGACGACTAACAATGGAATGACCGAGGGCTAACATTTGATTTGTAGATTGGTGTCGCATTCCTCCACAGCAGCTGGGCCGAGATCCTATTGCCCGCGTAAACGATTCAAACGACGAAGAAATGATTACCGAACGACACCGAGCGCATGACGCAGAGATGGCACGGCGCATACGACTACCATCTCAAACTTGAAAGATACTCAGAGTATAGCCGGTTCGAACATAGCATATGAACGGCGTTCAGGAAAGGACACACGAGGTTTCGCACGTCAAAATGACCCTCATCAGCCTATAGGATATGTACAACAAAAATGTATACAAGTACCTATACTCGCAACACCCCTCCCATTCGATTTCTCTTCCTTTTCCGTCTCATATCCATCATTCCCACCCCCTCACACGTCACTCACGCCTTCTTACCTCCACGCACCATCCTGAAACCCGTTCTGCATCCACCCAAAACGCTGGACCACCCGCACCACCCCCGTCCCACACGCACCCAAGAACCCGTCTCTTCGATCACGAATGCTTGGTCCTTGCACTCTGCCACGTTATACCCAGCCCTCCAAACCCGCACTGCAGCAACATGCCCGATCGAGTCCGAACGTCAGTCTAACGTCCAAGATGTCACGTCAGCCTCCTTCGAGCTTGGTGCCTGGGCGTTGTCTGGCATGTTCAAACGCAGGCAGCTCATGCATACTCGTCCCGCAGGTGTCAAAACTAAGTGGCATGATACTCGCGTGGTCGAAGGCTGCGTCGAAGGCGCTGTTTCTGCGGGAGAGGCGGTTGCGCATGCATCAAAAGTGGCTGTCCGACATTTTCGCACGGCGCAAATGCTGCGGAATGTCTCGGGCTCGCGCGTCAGGCGTGCTATCGTCTTTGTTGGATGTTATGTGATGTGGCATTGTGAAGTGGATACCGCAAGATCATTTTGTAGTTGGCAAAGTACATGATTTGATCTCAGAAGCGCTGGTGGCGCATGTACTATTATCCACGCCTCTACTACAAGGCACAGTCTCCGCAAGGCACAATCAAGCTATCGGAAAAACAAGCCACGCTCCTTCATCGCTAGCGACGAAGGATGCAGACTAATGCACAGCGTCAGGAACATATCACGGATAGAAGCGCAGCCTTATGCACAGCGCTGCGTGTCCCGCATCGTTTGGATTATATCTCATTCGTACATACATGGCTAGCCGCCGGCTCTAACGGACACAATCAACAGTCCGGCTGTGAAGAAAAAGGATAGGTGTGAAGAGCAATGCAGATGCTCGCTAAGATTAACAACAAAAAGTGCCGGCTAAACTAAGATATGCGGATGCGGCACGAGGCCTGGAACGGTTTGCCGCCGTGTATGCAGTGCAGTACAACAGAACCAAAAAAAAAGACGTGCGTAAAATCGGGTCCAACTATATCCACCCAAAGGAAATCTGGTCGTAGCAATGCGTGATGCTGGGGTATCTCTAGTTCTATACTTCTCTAACCCAAACCTGTGGTGATTGTTAGTATGGATATTCGAGGACTGCGGATGTAAGAATGTGAGACTTACCTCCAATTTTGCCATGTCACTGTTCTCCCTCTTAGCCATACTCCTCGCTGTCTGGATCGCCATATCTAGATCGTCCTGATCTGCCATGGTGATCATGTCGCCGTCGTCTTTGAACTCCACCTTGAAGTTGTTCCGTACGCCGAACTTCTCCTTGATCGACTGCCAGAAGTCGCGCATTGTTGTTTCCTGGTTGATGAAGACGTAGCGAGTGTCGCCGGCGTGGACTTTGACTCTGATCTTGCTGCTCACGGTACGGTTGCTGCCGCCGGATCTAGCAGAGCGTGCGGGCGACCGTCTTCTTGACTTGGTGCGCGACATCATTTCGAACTCGGCGTCGTCGAGATCACTGCCGTCATAGTCGTCTTCTTCTTCCTCCTCGATGTATGCTGGTCGTCGGCTTTGCTTTGAGCGAGTGTACGCGCCACGGCTTCCACGCGGGTTGTAGCCTTCCTCGTTCTCATAGTAATCATCGATAATGTCCTCGTCTGATCCACGGCGACGCGGCTTATAGTCACGCTGATTGCGGTTACGCTGCGACTCGGCACGGCTTGGCGGAGGTCGTTCGGATGCAGAGCGCTGTGTGCCTTGGCGACGAGGCGGCTCAGCTGCTTGCTGTTGATCGAATGCGGCTCGGCCGAGATTCAGTGGCTGCGGCTTGGGTCCTCCACCACGTACAGACTGTGCACGGCTCATGGGGGCATCGCCAGACTTCCGGGTATCCGACTCCGGTGGTGGTGTTGGTGGGAACATGTTGCGGTTCATCGGGGGCTCCGATTGCTGGCGTGCCCTGCTCTGGAGCTCCGGCTTCACTAGGTTGGTAGCGGCGAAGGAAAGCTTGTCTTCGGGCCGGTCATCCTTCGCAACTTCGATCCCCTTCTTGATCTCGGAACCGGCAAATCCAGTGAACGCATTGGCGCGGTCTGATGCAGCGACCAGACGTGCCTTTCCGAGATAGTCCTTGGTCTTCAGGTTCTTGACCTTGGATTCATGGGGACGGTAGACAATGCCGACGGGAATCGAGAAGACAGTGTAGCCCTAGTGGAAATCAGTCTCTGATCTAGTAATTTAGTACAAAGGCTTCCTACCTCTGCAGACTCGTTGATAGCCTCATCAATCACGTCATGATCCGGGACCACCTTCTCCTTTGCAGCAAACGACAGATCCTGGAGACCCGCGTCGCCCTGCTGCAGGTAGATGTAACAGAGACCACGGTTGAAGAGGACCTCGCAGGAGTACAGCTTAAACTTCAAGCCTAGTTGTTCGTAGTCGATGTTGTTGTTGCCGCGCAGGTACAGAAGTGTGTCATTGAAGTTGGCGAGCGCCTCCTCAAAGTCGCCCATGAGGAAGTTGGACACGCCCTGCTGGAAGTAGGCGACGGCGAGATACTGGTCCAGACGCACAGCGCGCTGGTAGCAATCGACCTGGGTACGCGTGAGCATGTGCTCGCTTATGCATGCAAAAGCGATCCTGCACTTACCGCCTTCTCATGCTCGCCAAGTGTCGCATGGATGACACCGCAGTTGAACAAAATCTTGGATGTATCCGAGATGCCGTCGAACACCTTCAATGCCTCGTCGAACTCGTTGTTGTCGTAGCTGGCGAGGGCTGCCACCCAGGTTTCGATTTCCTACCCCGCCATTAGCAATTGACGCGCACGGAAGGCGCACTCAGGCGCGGAGGGAAGGCGCGCACCTGCTTCAGAGACATGACGAGTGTTCTTTTCACTAGTTACCCGGCAGTATGGTGTCGTCAAGCCTCGGTGAGGTGTTGCTACTCCACGGCCCGCAAAAGGTAGTCGTCGGTTCGAGCGCGTTCAAGTTGGGTTCCTCCCTTCCTACTACTAGATTACGGTGCAGCCGCCGGGGCTATATAGGTGCGCGACGTCGAGTATTACACGGTGGTCAGATATGTCTGTGATATTATGTCCGAGGTGCGGCAGGTGTGATGGTGGTGGTGCGCCGGAAACGATTGAACAGCGCAGGTGTCGAGGCACAAGTGGGCGGGTCGGGCGTGGAGAAGAAGGTTTCGAGGGCACGACTTGAAAAGGACAGGGAGAGGGTAGGACTTTGGCAGGCGGTTGCAGGATGGCACAGGTGGGGAGATCAAATCTGAGTCTCAGCGCGTCTGAAGACAAGGCTTGGCTTGCACCGCGCCTATGGACGCCATGGACCGTGATTGGCTTCCTGCATCGTGAAGCCGAAATCCACGGCGGTTACAGCCATCCTCGACCGCCGCAGCCCAGCCTATTCCAGCACAACAACACCGCCATCCGATACTCGACGAATTTCCAACAATCTTGTGAAGCGCTGCTGTCAGCCTGCAGGCGCATTTGCTGCAGACACCAACATCGCAGCACGGCGAGGGACGCCGTCGTGCCCCCTGGCCGTCGAGGACTGGCTGCGTTTGAGAACGGTTACATGACAACCAAGCGACTGAGACACCCACGTGACAACGCCTCTCTGCAGCCACTCACCGAGTCGCCTTGGGCTGCCAGGCATGAACGCATGAACCCGTAGTCTTCGCAAGTCCGTGTTCGCACATCTGCAGTTTTGGCCTAGAATTCAAGGTGCATGCTTTAGACATCTACGACCAGTTACGGTATATTCATGGCACTTCATTTGGAGCCTCATCCATCTTGGCGACACGATTCCTCACATCATGCCACGATCGCGCTGTTCCTCCCTCTCCTGCCAGACAGTCTTGCCGGAGCACGAGCACACGGTCTTGTCGTCTGTATTCAATAAATGTTAGCATCGTCTCATGTGCAGAGGGAGGGTAGGAAAAGCACTTACTATCCCAGACACCTGCACTCCGTGCAATGACCCCCACCAACGTATCCGCGTCGTTCTTATCAAACTGCAAAACGTTACGCCTGTTTAAGCCATGTACATGTACATGAGTTTCAACTCACCTTGCCCTCCTGCTGTCTCGAAACTACAATACTCCGACCGATCAATTCCCAGATGTGTATCGGTTTGTCTAAGAAGACAGCACCAACACCACCCTTTCCGACCTCAACTGTACCAAAGATGCCGCGGCATGGTTTGCTCTCCTTCTTGGCCTTGAGTGCTTCCCAGATACCGCCAGTAGATTCAGGACCCTCGGAGATGTTTCCATTCTCGCGGACCGTGGCATGGTAGGTTCCTGGAGAGAGTCCTCGTGTGCTCAGGTCGACAATGGTCATACTAGGTGCTACCTCGACCATGCGCACGAGCCCTCGCACCTTGTTCTCTACGTACAAAGCATGTGATTCTAAGATACACACTGCGGCGCCTGAAGAATTCAATGTCAACAATTGCTCATATTCATCCATTGTTCAAGCTGCTTACTATCCGACTTGCCAGATCCACGTAGAATAGCATCACGGCCAGTAGATTGAATTGTCTCGACTATTGCTGACGGTGCAGCGGTACCCTCAACCGAGACGAGTTGGTCCTTGAGATTTGCAGTGACTTTGGTGATACCTGGGACCTGTCAGTCACGGATGACGTGCATGGACATGTCCGATCGCGCTCGTACCACTCAACGCGTAGAGCGGCTTCTCAATGTCACCAATGCAAGACTCGCAGGTCATCGGCACTGCGAAAATGGTTTCGAACGCCGGAATTGCCATGGTGATTTTGGATGCTATGAATTCAGCAGAAAGTTTAGGGCGAGAATTTGGTGGGAGGTTTAAATGTGAAATGCGCAAGATTCTGGCTTCTACTTGTTCGCTTTGAAATCGCCATTGCCCGCCGCTGCAGGTGCAGGTGGCCGAAGACCGACCGCACGTGATTCGCGAAATTGTTCCAATCGGCTTGGCATCTGTACTTCGACATCGCGAAAGCTATAGCAGCACTTCACGGCTGTGTCCGCATTGTGCATCGTCTTCCAAGGGCCAAGCAATCACGAATATCTTGAGGAGGACCCGTCCCATAAGCACATCGGCCATTGGCCTCACCCACCCACCATGTCACAAACAATAGGCCAAGTACGCACCCACCGGGCCTCCGCACCCCATCCCAACCTCACACCCCATTCTAACCACCCCCCAGACCCGCCTCGCCTACGCCCGCTCCTGGCACCTCATCGACATCGGCTCCGACCCGCGCGCCCTCGGCCGGGTCGCCTCCTCCATCGCACTCGCGCTCATGGGCAAGCACAAGCCCATCTTCGACCCCTCCACCGACTGCGGCGACTACGTCGTGGCCATCGACTGCGAAAACCTGCACGTCACGGGCAAAAAGCGCTTCCAGAAGCTGTACCGCACGCACACGACGCGCCCGGGCTCGCTCAAGGAAATCAACATGGACCGCATGATTGCAAAGTGGGGCGGCGGCGAGGTGCTGAGGAAAGCTGTTAGCGGAATGTTGCCGAAGAATCGGTTAAGGAAGGAACGGCTGAGTAGGCTGAAGACGTTCGAGGGCAGGAGTCATCCGTATGGGGAGAATATACTGAGGGTCGAGAATGGCGGTGGGCAAAGTATTGTGGAGCATCATGATGTTAAGAGGGCGTTTGCTGAGGCGAGGGAGGGCGTGCAAGAGGCGGCGGCATTATGACAGGAAGAGGTGTGAGCGGAGTATGTCTAGAGAAGGTGTGTTTGAGATGCATATGTACGGGATGATGATGTATGCATACATGGCGTACCAGGTTACTTTTGGTTTCATTGTATCATATTGGCAATGTGTGTTGCGGAAGAGCAGTCATCGACGCTTGTTATGAGCACGACAGTAGAAGTTGAATCCAATCCAATGGAGAACGCTGATAGCTCGCAACATAAAATGTAAAACACATGAATGGTCATCACGAGCTCATCCAAAACAAATATATAGCGAGCGACAAAGTTGGATTGTTTATCTACTCGCCAAATGAACTTCTACTCTCCACCCTTCCGTCCCCTTCCCTAGCAATTCAAGTCAAATGGTATCATACTTCTACTCACAGTACACAATCGTCCCCTGAAGAAATGCATGCAAAACGCCATTGTTATTTACAAGCAGCCGTTAGATCACGAGCTCAGACGAAGAAAAAATACTCAGTTGTGTGTTTACAACTTTGACTTGGTGCCCTTGCGGGTGACCGTGCACTCGATCAGGCCGTTGGGGTCGGACTGAGGAGCGAGGACAGTGGCGTCCTTGCCGAGGTTCTTGATGTCCTTGTGCCATGAGAGGTCTGACGCATGTTAGTAAAGGCTACTTCAGGTGTATATTATTCAGACTTACCAATCTCGAAGTAGTGCTTGTTGGGCAGAGCATAGTCGACAGCATCGATCTCAGGCACAGTCGCGAGGATCTTGTCGCACATCTTGTACATGGTAGCCTGGACGCTGGCGCTGTTGTCCTCGGCGAAGATCTTCATCGTGATGTCCCTAGCAGCCTTCCATGCGGCGTTGAAGTCGACCTTCTTGGCCTCCTCGGCGTTCTTGAAGAGCTTCCATTGCCAGCCAGCCTCAATCTCGGTGCTGAGAATGCGGTCCCAGGTCTCGGGGAGCTTGGTGAACTCGTCGCGGTGGAAGCCGTGAAAAGCAGATCCGGTGCTCTTGAGCACGAGGAGCTTCTCGATCTTGGAGCGAATGGAGATGCCCTCGCCTTCCTTTGTAACGGACTCGATGACGCGGATCTCCTCGCCGTCACGGTAGAAAGAGTGTGGGTGCGGCTTGCCGTCGATGTTCATGCGAGTCCATCGGTGCTGGATGATCTTGACGTGGGCCGCGTGGATGTGAGGGTAGGTCGAGACAAAGTGTTCGCCAATGATGGCAGCAAACTGCTCAGGAGGGTCGATGGGGTGCTGCTTTGCGAGGATGTAGGTGGTCTGCTTCTGGGTGTCGGTAGCAACGACTACTGAGTTGTCTGCCTGGGTGTAGCTATAGACTATTAGCAATTGATATACAACTGTTAAGAGGAAGGTAGCTTACGAAGTCTCAATGTCTCCCTGGAGCAGGATGCGGACTGTTTGCTCAATGACGGTATGGACACCAGTCTTGGGGTCCTTATCAACCTTGTACAGGCGGACATTGTCCTTGCCATAGCGGGCATATGAGAGCTGGGACATGGCGAATGGAGCTGATTGCTATGTACTCTCGTGGGACGGTTGGTGTAAAATGGATGAACAGGTAGAGGGTTAGTTGAAGCTTGGTGTGAATAATATGAGGTGTCAACAAACGGGGGCAAAGATGATTATATGTTCAATTAGCAAAGTCTTATCTGATCAACATCGACGGCGTGCGCCGAACTGCACGGAGTTGCTTTTCACGATTGGGGCTTGCGCGAGCTCTGGACGACCGACATAAGAGGCGGCGAGGCCTGCAATACGATTCGTTGAGATGGCCATCGGCGACCTCCGGGCATCGAGCTCCAGGATAACGGCTGCTAGCGAGGAACGCACGTGACGCTTCCGGGGCCGCTTCTTACTTCCAAGTCCGACGAGACGAAAAGCTCGCGAAGCTCGAGGGTCGAGTGGGCCATTCCTGGGCGATATCAGGTCAGGATGGTGAGGTTTTGAGTATTCGCGCATGCGGCAGCTGCGAAAGCGGGAAGGCGGGCACATGGGAGAGATGGCACGGACGCAGGCTGGGTCCCACTTGTCCCACTGACGGACGTCCGAGTGCCATGTAGACTGCACCTCGTCAGAGCAACACCATCAATTGCTGTCCTCACTGTCCCTATCCGCCGTCCACGCTCACTAGCCACAGTCACGAGACTGCCGCCACAGCTCCCCGCCGCTCCTTCCCTCCCCAGCCACACCCCGCTTACCGCAATTGACCGCACTTGGACGTCCGGCAGCTCACACGGCACGAGCACGGTAGAGTCGCGACAGGGAAATGCGATGCGGTTGGAAAGCCCACGGTTAAGGCCATATGACGGACCAGGGCTCCCTTCTTGCGCCCAGTCGAAGTAGAGATGGCAGAGCGCCATCTACCACGTCGGCGGCGGCAAGCGTCATGTCGCGCAATCAGGCGTCGTATGCGACAGCAAACACGGGGCCGGGCAGCTTCAACTCCCAGCTGACCCCGACAACATCGGGCGACGGGAGACTCCGCCCAAGCTTCGACATGCACGCCATCACGGTGGGGGACAACGACAACTCCACAACCGAGCAGCGACAGGCCGAGCTACAGGACCAGATCGAGAAAGAGACCAAGATCAAGATCGGCTCGGAGAATCTGCTTGAGGCGTTGACCGCAAAGAATGCCAAGAAAGACCAGAGGCTGCAGGTCGAGGAGCAGCTCAACATATCCAACAGGAAGCTGGCGCAGCTGAAGTCTGGGCTGGCAGCGGAGATTCAAAGAGCCAAGGACATCAAATCACCGCCAGCGGACCCCCAGAGCAGGCTCTCGTACCTGTTTCGCAGGAACCTCTCACGTTCACCCTCACGACATGTCGCTAAGAAGGAGGAAGACGTGGACGAGGAGACAGAATCGCCCACGTTTGTGCTCGCCGAGATACTGCAAGCATTGGAGGTGCAGGGCATGCAGCCAGAGTACTATGTGGAACGCGCAAATTCCCTTGTCCTTCTGTTCAAACGACACCCGACGCTCAAGTACGACCTCGCATGGTCCATCTTTGGCCTCCGAATGCAGATGATGCTTCTCAGCGATAGCCGCGAGGTTGTGGCAGCTGCATACCGGGTTATGCGGTACGCCTTCACTGACCGCAAGTCTCTTCGGATTATTCGAGCGCTCCACACTGACTACCTGGTCATCTTATCCCTAGTTAAGGAAGGCAAGGCTAGTGTGGAGCGCGAGCAGGCAATGAAGTTTGTCCGTGCGTTCCTCGATGTCAAGGGCGGAGTGGACGAGATTGCGCGTGCTGTCGTCCGCATCGTTGTGTCAGTGGCAGAGCACGCGGACGATCGACTCAGGAACATTGCAATTTTGACGCTTGCAGAGATTCTCGTCAGAAAGCCCTCTCTCCTTGTTGATGCTGGCGGCATGGGTGTGCTCGCAGACGCGTTGGGGGAAGGCAGCTACCACGCCGCAGAGAGTGTTGGTACTTCTTTCTTATATCTTCTGGACACGCCGCGAAGGCGCCAACTGTTGCGGTCCGGACGCGAACTGGAAGCGCCTTTTGCAATGTTCACCGACGCGAACGCCACTTATGGTCATCTGCACGAGGAAAAGCTCAAGGTTAACGCCAAAGTCATCGCCTCTTTACTGAGGAGCTGGCCTGGACTTCTTACTTTATGCATGAACGATTTCCTTCCAATTCGATCTCTGCTCCTCTCGCTACAAATCCCCACTCCTCACGTTCGAAATATCATCCTAGAACTCCTATTCGACCTGCTTCGGATCAAGCCCCCGTCATGGTCATCGTCCTTCCTAGCCGGCCGAAGACTCACAACCTACGGCCGAGTCACCAACTTGAAAAATCAACAGATCAAGGACAGCACCAGTTCCAGCACCGAGGACAATACAAACAAGTGGAGTCTGTTGGACCACTATGTTTCAGTGGTCCTGGCCGCCTTTCTGCACGCAGGCCTGGTACCAGCACTGCTCCTAGCTGAAAAGGACTCTTTAACCCCAGCTTTGAAAAGAAAAACTATATTGTTACTCGGTGAAGTATTGAAGATGGCGAATGAGCTTTTGCCACCAGTCTGGAGCGCCCAACTTCAGGTGCTGCCAGAATTACTTTATTCGGCCGCCAGCTTCCAGACAGAGGATCGTTTCTTTGCCATCGGCACCATATATCAGGTAGACAGCGTGAACAGAACGTTGTATCGATCGGGTCCAACGAACCTCTACACAAATAAGGCCACCTCCAAGACGGGCAACAACGTATCACCTGTGCAAACCGACTCGTCCAAGGTGCAGGTGGATGAACAAACATTCCGCAACCTAGTTGTAGAAACACAGATTCTCAACACCGTATCCTTTCAGAAATGGAGATGGGATTTGATTCAGACTATCATCGAGGGCCCGTTACTCAACGCTAAGCGCCTTGATGAGGCCATGAAGGTCACAAAGTTCATCCATCGACTGTTGGGCTTCTACCGTCCATTCAAGTACCGATTCTCCGAGGTGAAGAATACTAAGCCAAATCAACGCTACGTTCGAGCGGGATGTGCGTTGATAAACACTCTCTTGCAGAACCCCGAGGGCGCAAAATATCTCGGGGAAAGCAAGTTTGTACGCCAGCTTGCAGAATGTCTGTCTCATTTCGACAGAATGAGCGGTCTAACATCCGAGTCGCCTATCTTTCAAGCAGATCGTATGAACGAGACTCTCACTGGCGGTTACTTTGCGCTCCTGGGTGCATTCACCAAAGACCCCCGAGGCATCCAAATCTTGGAGAGGTGGAGGGTTATCAACATGTTCTACCACATTGTTGAACTCAATGATCGCGATGACTTAATCAAGACCCTTCTCAGTAACATGGACTACAACCTCGACGGACATCTACGCATCATCATATCGAAAGCCATGACGTCATGTTCGAAGGAAATCCGAATCTTCGCAACGCGGCTATTGCGCAAGTACGCAACAAAGCCAATGCAGGTCTCCGGCACCACTGGCGTTGCGGAATGGGCCATTAAACTACTTGTTACTCAGCTCTACGATCCTGATGTCGAGGTCTGTGAAGTGGCTATCAAGATACTCGAAGAGACATGTAATCAGACCGAGTCTCTGGTGTTCGTGGTCAAATGTCGCCCTGCTCTCGATCATCTAGGCGAGATTGGTGCTCCGCTGCTACTTCGGTTCTTATCAACGTCGGTAGGGTACCACTATCTCGATGGATTGGATTACATCACGAGAGAGATGGACGACTGGTTCCTTGGGAGGAATGATACTTACGTGGCTTTGATCGAGGCATCGATGGCTCGCGCACTTGCGGACATTCCGGAGAAGCCAGCAGCGCAACTATCGTATGATGACACACCTGAGAACCCCGAATATGGTCTTGTGCCGCCACACTTTTACCGCGAACTTACTAGGACCAAGGAAGGGTGCAAGTTGCTCAAACAGAAAGGACACTTCGACGAATTCGTAGCCACCATCCGTGATTTTGCCATGGAAGATGATGATTCTGAGATCATCCTCAAGGTCAAGGGCTGTCTATGGGCAGTGGGCAACGTTGGTTCGATGGAACTTGGTGCTCCGTTTCTCGAGAGCTCTGATGTAGTGCAGTGGATCGTAAAGATTGCAGAACAGTCTGAGGTCATGTCACTCAGAGGAACTGCGTTCTATGTATTGGGCTTGATCTCCCGTAGCTTGCATGGGCAAGAGATACTGCTCGAGTACGGATGGGATGGTGTTGTTAACGACGCAGGCGAAGCGTTGGGTTTCTGCCTCCCTCTCCACTTCCAGAGGCTGTTCGCGGTAAGTTTCTGCCATGTCTCTCAAACACAAATGCTTATGGGTACAGATGACGCCATGGTTACCTAAATCAGAGGACATCAGCTGGACGCGTAAGGCTGAAGTCACGGTCGCTATCACTGATAGTGATCCAGTCAATGCTCGTATACTGAAGCTTGCGACCGATCTGGGTAATACGGTCCTTGCAAAGAAAGCCGCGAATGACTTGCAGACGTCAGTACCGCCCCGATTAGTAACAATGGTCCCACGCTGACACGATTGCAACAGTATCAAATCAAAAAAGGTGCCTGGATTCAGTAGGCCATCCATCTTCCACAAGGTCATGCAAATACTGGAGGCACACCACTTTCGCCTCCCGGCATGTCGGTTCGTTCTGGACCTTTTCGACAAGCGAGTGCTACAACAGATAGTGCTCGAGGAGGAAGACGACCATGGGGACGAAGACAGTAGTGAGTCCGAGAGCGACTCCGAAGTGGAGCCGTCGGAGATGCTAAGTGCGAAGGCGTTGTCTTGATGTTGTGCATTTATCGGAACCGAGTTTTTGTTCTTGGCGTCCAGGCGTAGAAGAGGAAAGTCAACTGTACACTAGGTTTCGGGCGGCTCAGTCGTTCCAAAGGTTTGGCCAGGGGCGCCTTTGCATATGGGAGTTCCATGGTTGAGGGCTTCGGCAAGGCCCGACAGGCCTGAGCTACTTTGGGATAAGGTAGGCGAGAACGGATTCTTGCAAAGTAGTCGCTGGAATTAAGTCGGTGTCGAAGTCGAATCGAGGACATCAAAGGGTCATGCATCGTTCTAATTGGGTGCAACGGCAAAGAAGGCCGCAGATTGTGTGCTAGCTTCAAATGTATGTGAATGCAGCAGACATGCAAGCGCATGCCCCGCCTCAAGTGCGTCACGAAGGGGTCCGGCGGCACTGGCCACATGTGGTTGACAGCCCGCTTAGGTACGCCTTGCGCCCGTGCTCTGATTGGCCTGACGTTTGCCTTGAGTCAATATGCATCAATGACGCGTGCAAGCCTTCGTCACAGCCGGTGAAGACCGTACTCTGGAGAGGCCGCAGGAATCTATCTGCGCATGTACAAGCGGGTGCACCTGCCTGCGTGCAGCTCGGGGGGGGGGTTCGCGCGGCACGTCAAACGGGGCGTCGACATGATACCTCCAGGCTTGGCAACAGCTTGCTGATGATTGCTCGTCGATCAATCTGCGTGAAGAATGGAGGCTGCTCTCTGGCGGACATACTGCGGCAATGCGGCGGCAACAATGGTTAGCGGTGTCCCTGTCCCTAAGCCAGACCATCTCGACCACATTGAGCGCATCGTCTCATGGTCTTGTAGATGGCCGACAGCTAGACAAGTCGTTACGGAAGGGACGTGCGAGTTTTATACTGCTATATCCGTGATTGGCTTAGTTAGACCCTCGATTCGCGGGCGAAATGTCGATTCGGACGCTACCATACTCTGCCAATCTGATCGGGTTCGCTTTGAACGGGAACCCAGCCTGCGCGAAACACCAGGTTGTTGGACTGGATCGGCCGATCCCATAACTATCCACAATGGATGACCTCTGCACTCTCGTGCGCTTGATTCGAGTCCCTACATCCTTTAGCTCCTCCCACCAGTGCTTCCTCTTCAACACCACCCACGCCCCTAGTGCTATACCCGTCGCCACCTGCATCCTTTATTTCTAGCATAGAGACTCTGCAATCCGCCCTCGCCCGCTGCCTTCCCGACGTCGACTACCTCGCCGTTCCTGTGTCAGCACGCGCACTGCACGTCTCGCTCTCAGCCCTGAAGTTCTGGAAGGTGCGAGCGCCGACCGGATCGTTTCATCTTCCCACCACCGAGGACTGGCGGTTTACTCACTCCCACACCTGATCCTGAGCCGTCAGAACAAGTAGTATCCGCTGCAACTACGCCCCTCGCCCGACCCCACCATAATCCTCCATATATCGCAGTTAGACCCAATCCGCCGGGCCTGAGAGTGTGCATGGCCAATATCACAATCGCATATTAGACCAGACCTACATGAATCGGCAACGAGCAAAAGGGTGTTCTATCGTCAAGAGCGTTGAGCAGTCCTTTGAGCCGCGAGTTTCACTGGAAGCCTTCATGGTCAACGATGAAGTCTCGGCAGTGCCACTGGAGGCTGCGGTCCTCGACGCCCACCGCGATGCCAGACAACTAGTACGTCTAGTGCAGTGCCCGCGCTGTTCGCGAACGCTCAACACCCCAGTGACGCTGCCGTGCGGTCACACCGTATGCCGCGGCTGCCTTCCGGCGCCCCAACCGCGGACAAACATCTCGTACCCGAATACCCCGGACCGTCTCACCGGTATCGCATGTCCACTGTTGGGATGTGGGGCCGAACATGCAGCGGCGGAGTGCTCTGTAGACGTAACATTGACGAAAGTCATGGAGTCGATAGCGTCGGAGATAGTGCAGCACAGACCTACTGCACAAGATACCCCAACACTACTCGAAGAGATCCTGCAAGAAGATGAGAGCACTGCAAAGGAAGCGAAGGATCCATGGACCGCGGCAGGCCATCATGAAGTATTACATGGTGGACGTCTCGTGTCCACTTTTACAATGGCAGAAATGGGCAAGCTGCAATACAGCTCCGAGGTTGACTACCATACCATGTCGCCGGTAGGAGATAATTACGAGAAGCTGGACGTCCATTTGCTCGAGCGCCTGCAAGATGCGACGCAGAAAGAGCTGGACTGTTTAGTATGCTACAACCTGATGCTGGATCCCACCACGACGACCTGCGGCCATACCTTCTGCCGCCGCTGCATTGCCCGCGTATTGGATCACAGTAATATCTGCCCTTTTTGCAGGCGAAACTTGCATGTTCCGGCCTCGCTGGAGCATCAATCCGGAAATGCTATCCTCAACTCGCTTCTGAACGGCTTATGTCCAGAGCTCGTCACAGCACGCGCGGCGGCTCTGAAAGCAGAAGAGCAGGCAGGGGACAATGTTCTCAACACCCCACTGTTTATCTGCACACTATCGCTTCCAGCCATGCCGACATTCCTCCACGTTTTCGAACCGCGATATCGCCTCATGATGCGACGAGTGATTGAGGGCAATAAGCAATTCGGCATGGTCATGTATAATCGTACATCAGCTGCACAAGGTGATCTTGGCCCAGTCCCGTTCCTAGAGTACGGAACACTTCTCGAGATTGTCAATTACGAAATACTTCGCGATGGACGCAGCTTCATTGAGAGCCGCGGTATTGGTCGGTTCAAGGTCAGGGATCACGGTCTGCTGGACGGCTACAACGTTGGTCGAATCGAGCGCATAGAGGACGTTTCTCTTGCCGAAGAAGGCGTCGCCGAACAGCGCGAAACGACCATGGCCCGCGATTATGCCGACATCTTTTTCCGAGAGCACCCGCAGACTCCGCTTCCCACCGACATTGCTATCGAAGCCTTATCGACACAACAACTGCTTGACAGCTGCACATCATTCGTCCGCGAAATGCGGGAGGCTAGTGCCCCATGGCTTCGAGAGCGCATCATACAAGTTTATGGCGAACCTCCGGAAGACCCCGCTCTGTTCCCGTACTGGTTCGCATCCGTCGTTCCGATTGTTGAGGAAGAGAAGTACGTTTTGTTGCGGACAACTCGTGTGCGCGAGCGCTTGAAGATTATTTACTCGTGGATTGGCCGAATCCGCGGGCAACGATGGTACGTTTCTCTACATCTGTCATATCTACAAATTCCGGACATGTAGGCATCGTGCCGAGATTCGTGGTCCCTGAATCAACGGAACGTTTGTGCCACATCATGGGCAACGGCGATCGACGGCGCATGCATTTCCCGTCCCGTTGCCAAAGTTGTTGTAACATTCGCATCATGGATAATGATGACGTTATGACTTGCATATCCGTTGACATGTGCCCCTCCACACTACTCCGCTCGCTACCGAATCGAACTTCTACACCAAGCACATGCTAACATCACTCCTGCAGGTCCTCGGGTAACGCATGCAGCATCCTTTGACTCGCGGCTCTCTTCGCCATTGGCATCGCTCTCATAATGCCTCTGACTTTCCAACCTCCTCCCGTCGTCGACGCCTAGATTTCAATATCTCTACCGTTTCCACTATTACGTCCCAACTTGGCTCGAATTTGCCCATCGCTCTCCAAGTTCTACACTATATATTGTGCTGCATTTCTCTGCGCTGTTTGTTCTTCACTTCTCCAAAGATTACCCCCTTTCAGGAGGATCGGTGCTAGCCGTATCCATGTTTATGCTTTTGATAGAATCCAGGTACTAGCCTGGTAGGGGCTGCTCTTGTTTTGTTGTTTATCGCGGACACTTGAGGCTTTGATGTCTCTCTCATGGAAAAGTGGCATGTATGGTGTCTGTGGGATATTGCATGGGTGGAGTTTATGAGGTGTATATTGTTTCCATGTTGAATGGAATGTTTGTGGGGATTTGAGAGGTGTAGATAGAGGGATGATGAATGTGGACATGTTCTATATGATCAAATTCGTTGTTCCCTCGTGATGCCATGGTGTGTGCTTGGCAAACATCTGGGGAAGCCGCGCTAGTGGTGAGCGTTGCAGCACAGGGTCATCTTTTTTCATCGATAGCTGGCCAACTTGACTTTCGATTCGGCCGATGATACCTCTTGTACTCTACGCAGACAAACTCGTCTTCAGGATAACTACGAGACGAATCACATACAAGCGGCGCTTATTCTGACCAGGCTGGAACCGTCCCTCTGCTGTGCAGCTGAATCTAAGTATGCCTTGCGCACCAGAAGCATACTTCACGTTGCAGGTTTGGTCCATTTCGAGACACCGTAAGCTGTGCCGGTCAACATGACTGTGCAGATCGGACAACCAATACAAAGTCTGCCCGCTCAGCCTGATGGGAGAATACACGTAAGGCTGAGAGCGCGACTTTGCTCATCACTTAGAGCTAGCTTTTTCGCTCTTCTCTTCTTACATCGCCCTATCTCCTACATGGCTATCTTTCCGTCTGGCTAGCGCTGAGCCTAATATGGAAGCTCTTTCTGGCGTCGCCAGTGGCATAGCCGTCGCCTCATTGTCTATTAGCTGATCTAATCGGTTGGCATAATTAAATCCTTCATTCGAGATGTTAAGGGTGCTTCAAAAGAGTTGGAATGATTGGCTGAGCTACTTGAGAGGCTCAATGCACTATTGGAGGATGTCCGCACTATGACAGAACGGCAAACGTCGCTCCAGGGCCACCACTTTCCAGCCCCTTCCATGACGATCTTCGATTGCCTCAAGAGCAGTGACACAAGCCTCCAGTTGCTACAAGGGGTTGTGGAGAAGTACAAAAAGTCGAGTGGAAGTGGAACGGCGATGTCCAAGTTGAAAGTCGACATGAAGTTTGGGTTCAAGACGAAAGACAATGCGAGCTTTGAGACTCGCATACAGAGGGACATTGCCTACCTCCATGCTGCTGTTGGGCTGAACTCCACAAATATCCTGTGAGGCTCCAATGCTTTCTATTGAAGGACTGAGCTAATGCTCAATTCGAGGATGACGGTTCTTCCTGCCATCCAACAGGATCAACAAGCATGCAGAGTATTGTTCAGACAAACAAATCGGCCGGCCGCCCTAGCTCAACCTCTGGCAAACGCGAACCCTAGCCGCGATGTTACCCCTTTGGCAGAAACAAGACAGTTGAAGGTTTGGGAGCGCCAAGTTCAAGTCTCACCATCGCTCGAACGGCTCGGCATATATCAGCGGAAGACGGTGCGATACGTTGGCTACAAAAGAGGCGACAAGCCCAGAAGCAAAGAAAACGAGTGTGACATGATCTCGCAAAGCCGTCAGATAATTCTAGCATGGAGACTGCTAAGCGTGGTATTCAATGGAGTCGGCAGTGTGCATATGGCGGCATCTCAGCGTCTCTCAGCGTATATCCTGTCGTGGATGATATATATCAGCTCTACTTTAACACCTTCCGAACATCTTCTGTTTATGAAGTTCAGAAACTGTTCAGTTCTGGAGCTATTCATCCTTTCACAAGGGACACATGCGGTCGGTCGTTCTTACATGTTAGTTATTGATTAAGGACGTCAACTGCGCAACGTTGATGAGATTTACAGACAGCTACTCTCTACGGTAGAGCTGACGTTTGCTCCCTCCTTCTTGAAAACGGGTTGAAGCCTGATTGCGACCAGTGTAACCAGTCGCCGCTGATGACGGCCCTCTCCTTCTCAGGGACTCGCACAAAAGACATGATTCGGCTTCTCTGGCCTGTTGCAATTCTATTACCAACTTCGACGATGAGGATGCCTTAAGGTTCCTTGGCCTGGCTTAATACTTGGATTTTAATGAAGTTAGATGGCTCGAGATATATGCTAGAAATATGCTGGACAGATCTGAGTTGATGTCTTTTCGGATACTGCTTCTGCGAGATTTCATGACTGGGCTTGCCTCTGACAGCGCGAAAAGCCACACGCCCACTGAGCTATTACTTCAGATTATCAACGTTGAGATGCAAGAGCACTACATGCGAGGTGGGTTCGGCCTGCTTAAAGAGTTGTTTAGGCTAAATACATCGTCCATCGAAAGCCAGCGCCTTGGGGCTATATTCGTAGATCTACTCACGTGTTTGGGTTTGGACGTGGAAGCCTGTATAAATATGGAGCTAGGGAAGTTACCTGAGGGTTGCATGTTAGATGCAAAGCGAAGAGTTGTTTTCGAGCCACTCGAGCATCACGGTTGTCGGTTAAGATGGGAATGGGTCTCCGACCCTTGCGACCCTGGTTTTCTACTTATGTCTGAGCACATTGGACTGGGACCCGACTGTGAATGGTGGGCGGATACCGAATGGCCTTTCCCAGAAGCTCCTGATGATCTTTACCTCTTCGAAGTGCTCAAACAAAGAAAGATTGGAAATCCTCCTCGCTTTAATCGTCGCATGGCCAACAAAGCCCGAAAAGAGCGCGCACGAACCGGACAGAAGCGAACAAAGAGCAGGATGCCAGGGTCTTGGAATTGGTAGTCTCGATAGACTTGAGAACCTTTTCCATACGAAGGAAGAACACAAGACGTGAGGGATTAGAGTTACCGATCTCAAAGCACCGTCATAAAGACGACGAACTGTATTTTTTACTTCAAACTATGTAGAAAGGTAGCCTTGGGATCAGAAACGCTCAACGATACAAAAGTTTCCCTATTCGATTTACATGCCACAAGTCTTTGGATGAACTCAGCCTTCAGTTATTTCTTATACACATTCAATCCATTTCGCCCTTATCCTTCTATGAGCCTAAGAAAACTCAATCGATAAGGATAAGGAGGACAAGGAACATGAAAGCAAGAAGAAGACGAAGGATTTAGCCTGAGACTCTAGCGCTAGGTCAGTGTCTCCTATCATTTTCAGTGCTCTAACTTACTCACTTTGTTTCTAAGCTTGGCTAGGCAGGCGAAGAACTCCAGGACTAACAATTACGACGACGTCTAACAGTTAAGATGTCTCTAAGAACTTCTAAAACTCTAAGGGTAAAATATGTAAATAAGAGTACTATTATACTATAGTAAGGATACTATAAATAAAAATAAGCTTATTGTTAAATCATCGCAACCTCTTTCTCGCGTAAATCTACTAGCAAGTGTGAGGCTAGTTATTGAGATCCGTTTCCACCCATCGGAGGTTACCAGATGTATCAAATAGTGGGAATGTCACGGCTGAGTCACTTTGTTCATCGAGCCTACCACCACATGCCTGTGTGTTGAGCACTGCGAAAGTCGAACACATTTCGATAACTGGCGAGGTCTTCAAATAGATGGAAACACCACTGCAGGATGCAATGAATCGCCTCAAGTTCGTAACATTTTCTTCTGTGTGGTTGCATGTGTACTCTGTAAAACGGCACTCACACGTGCGCTTTCGGCCCAACCCAACACAATTACCAAATGAGTGTCACTCCTAAAGCCTTCAGCACACCAAATGGCCCACTCACTTCCTCCCGCAACCCTTCCGTCTCTTACACGTGCGTGAACCCAGGGCACGTCCCACTGACCTTCAAAGCTGTAATCTTCAACTTGTTGCCAAAGCTAAAGCAGGACATGTCGCTCGGGACGGATACGATGTTAGTGCCGGTGCACGTCGGGTTGGGATAAGCAAGAACTGCAAATAGCATCAGCAGAGATTCGACGACCCAGGTCATGCGAACACTGACCCGTGCAACCAGCGGGCAACTCGGAAGTGCCGAATGCGCCAACGGCTGGCTGACTTATGACCTGGCAAGCGGAAGTCCCGTTGTAGGGGAAAAAAGAGCTGTAACGGTTGGTGCAGAAGTTGGTGCTGAGGAGAGCGATGTTGTAAGGAATGATCTGGCGAGCAACAAGCTCCTCAGCTGGAGCCGCCTGGACGCCGACAGCTGCGACCAGGAAGGAAGAGAGCAAGGTGGTGAACTGCATGATGATGATGATGGTATGGAGGAGTGTTGAGATGAAAAGCGCGAGGAGAGTTCAACTGGCTGGTATCGAGCCTGATAAATTGTGGTCAGTAGGTCTTTATATAGAAACCCGCCGTGAGCACTTGAAGAGGTGCTGACGAACGATGCATCTGAAAATGACCTTCCAGCGGCACATCGGTGCGTGAAGACGTTAGACTTGGCCGAGAGGCCGTGGAATGATGACAACTAAAGTCGAACAGGCAATTCGAGTCCGATGATACGGCTGCCACCAACGTCGAATACTTACACCAACTAAACGGCAACTGGCAGCTACAGCCTCAACATAACACCAGTCGCACTTGATTACGGTTGTGCGGCCAATAGATTTTGAAAGAGTCGACGCCCGTGAGATTAACGAGCAAGCGGACCGTGATGGAACCGTACCGCATGCATTAGCTCTTATGTCCGCATGAACACCCAGCAGCGGAGTTGGTCTTTCATGTTGGGATGCTGACGATGCTCGACGCTGCGCCGGTGCCACGATCTCTCCAAGCGACCGGTGCCACAGTACCATGATAATTGCTTATAATTGCTTATAATTGCTTATTAGACAGAGTTGTGATATGACTGGAGCATTGCAAGCGAGGGGAGACCATCTGCAGCATGAACGACTGTGTGCGTAGCTGTCCCCTCACCAAACCAGAGGGCCAGGCGACGAAAGCACACTGCTGTGCACGCCGAGCCATGGTGATGGCTCCCTCGTGACCCAGGTAGAGGCACCATGAAGGCACCATGCCCGGTAAGACAGCTGCCGCAGGTCAAAACCAGGCTGGTGGCTTGACGGCCCCGGGGGTTGTGCTTTAGCGCACCCAGCACTCCAGCATCCAAGAGTGGGAGCCGAGCTGTCGTGTCAAGATATGAGAAGCGACTGGCGCGGTAACAAAGAGCTCAGAGAGGCGTTTTGCTGGTGGTACAGAACTAGCAGTGACTGCGATGTCCGTCGCTATGTCGAGCAGTCGGTCGTGGCCGCAGCTCCAGCGTGCTCCACTACAGAGGCTCTTGGTAAGTCGTGAAAGCCGGAAAAAGACTAAGCTTGACGAATACATCTACGTATGTAAAAGTAGTTCTAAATGCTGAAAAATATGTGTATGTATATAGGATAGTGTATAGTAATTCCGGCTCTCGCGACGTACCGAGAGAGAGGTCCCAGGCCCGGTGCTGCTTGCTGACTCGCGCAGTACCCGCCTTACCGATACCTATTACTTTACCGTACTAGTATGCATCCACTTAACAAGCACTGTTTAAGGCTTACTTAAGCGCTTGTAATAGATCACGTATATAGGTACTAGCCGCCCTCTAACTAGCTTTGGCAAAGATAGCAGAATTTTACGGGAATTAAACACATCCTTAGAACACTCTGAGCGCCTCCGCTATAAAATCGTGCTGGGCGCTGCCGCCATCTCACCAAACCATCGTATCCCACCACGAGACGCCCTCCACCGCCGCCTGCATGTTTATGTGTCTGGCGCGACAAGCAGCGCTGCGCCAGCCTTGCAGCAGCAACAGCAGCAGCTACTCAAATCCGCGAAACCTTTGCCCACGCCCAGCGGCCGCCGTGTCTCGCGTGTGCCTCGAGTCTCGTGACATGAGTCGCATCCAGACGTCTCTAGGCTCAGATCCGGAAGGCATGCCGAACGCGCACAAGGACCTCACTCGAGTCCGATGCATCGCCCAGCCATGCTCCCGACGTTGCCCACGCATCCCACGGGCTTGCCGGGACCAAATTCGAGCCGTGTTTGCCTGGGAGCGGCTTTCTCCCAGGGAGGTGTGTTACAGGCAATGCTGTTCCAATCAGTATCCACTAGCTGGGTAAGAACTATCGTTGACAGAATCATTATTCGTTGGAGCGGCAAATTCGTGATGCACCACAGCGTAGAAGGGTTATTTTATTAATATGTCTCTATGGTGAAAATCAAGTATTTAACCAGCTAGCTCACGAGCTCGTGAGGCTTTACGAGATCTACCGCATCAAATTAATTAAGACGAGCTTGTCCAACGCTTCTCAAGATACCTTGATTCTAGGGAGGTTTCCGCAAAGTCGCCACCAGACTCGGCAGTCGGTCGTGCAACCTTTTGTTTAGATATTGGCATCATTTGCCCTCTTCGTATATGGCTTACTCAAACCCGCCATTCCTCGAGAATTGCAATTACTGTCAATCCAAGCGACGAAAATTGACTTGCGCATCGCCCAAAGCTAGGTCGAAACCCACCTCCACTTCACTCAAGTTGTTGAACCACGCGTGATCCATGTTCCATTCTCTGGCCAATGCGCCGCTGTCTGAAGGACTTCCACTACCGGCATCGGGAGACATCTCGTCGCGTAACTCCGACTCGGATTGATACACCACAGAAGGAACATGAGAGACGTTCTTTCGCTGTCTAGATGCGGCGCTGGAGTGATGTGTTTGTCGACGCTGATATAGGTTGATAATGCGGTCAGCATCTGGCTGATCCGGTATCGCTTTGACTAAGACGCCTGTTGATGTTGCGAGCATACTAATCGCCAGTTCGAGGAAGTCCGCAGATTTGGACGAGAGTCGTAGTACCCATCGATACTCATCAAGACTCTTCCTGTATACTTCTGCTTCAGCTTTTCCCGTGGCTGTGGCCCAGAGAAGCGAAATAAATGTGCCAATAAGCGCGAAGTTGTACTTTGTGGCTGAGTACCAAAACGACTGGAGGTGCTCGGGCCGTAGCCCGGTGACAAACTCCATGGCGGATTTGAGTCGCACTTGTGCTGCTTGGCGACAGATGGATCGAAGAGTTGAATCATCTGCAGACGATAGTGAGCGTAGGATGCGCCGGTGAAGCGTCATCTCGACTGCGTAGTAACCAAGGTGTAGGTAGCCTGCACTGTAAGTCAGTACTAGCTTAAGTAAAACTGCTATGATCGAAGAGGTAGGCAGTATACCTGATGATGAGAGTTTCCGCGCCGCCAGGTTTTCCATCTTGAGGACACCGGGCAGATCTGAGAACCATTGTCGAAGCTCTAATTGTAGCGGCTTTGCAACCTCGAGAATCCAGCGTATCCCTTCCGTAGCACGCCGCTGAATTTCGCGTTCTGCTTTTAAAGTGTAAAAGCTCGACAGAATGCGAGCGAGAATTTCCGTCAATCTGATCATCTCGCAGAATAGTGTTCGCCCCTTTTCGACCTCAGTACTTCCGTCCTCGTCATCCTCATCATTCGAATTTTCGGGGAAATCCTCGTCCTCAAGTGGTTGAACTTCCCAGTCGGTGATAGTGATGTGAGATGGTCTTCCGTGCACCAACGAGCCCCATTTGTCTTGCATGAAAAGCCCCCAAGCCAGACGTTTTCGCAGTCCACGCTCCCACGATGGCACTCGCCACTGCGTACAATCAAGATGCAGCCCAAGCTCTTGGCCTAACCCTACCAGCTGGGAGGTCAAGGCCCACGAATCTCCCTCTGGTCGTTGGAGCAAAAGTAAGCCTGCCTGGATAGTAGAGAGCTTTGGCCGGTGGATGATATTGCTCATGGTCCTGAGTGCCAGCTTTTCCAATCGAGACACGTCTGGCTTTGGAAGCAAAGCGAGCTCACTAGAATACGACCACCAGTTCAACGCAAGCAGATATACCGCGGCAAGAAGAGGCGGCGAGAATTCTCGGTGGGTTCGCTCGTACTTCTCTAGGTACACTTTCTTATGAAGCACTGGAAAGCTCGGATGTACGATGCGGAAATATAAATGAATGAGGGCCTGGCCGTGAGGTGCAACGATGGTTTCGATAGCGTCTAGATCTGAAATATCATCTTGATGATTCTGAGTTCCGGCATCTGGCGAAAGAAGAAAAGCGGTATTCATTGCGTCTACTCTTCGTAGTGTGGAGGAACCCACTGTGATATCCACTTCATTTTCATCTTGATACAACACCACCAGGAGTTGCTCGTACTCAGAAGTTGATCCGATGAAACGACTGTGTTTGTTTTGCTGCAAACCCAGCGTCTTTTTCAAGAGCGAAGGTCCTCTCAAATTCGCATAATCATCGATTGGTACATCTTGCCGGATTCTAGACGTTTCGTAAGATATCGAACTGCTATGGCTTACGACATCGGAACCAGAACGCCCCTCCCTGTGACTTGTCGATTGTTCTTCCTCGTTTGCGGTTAATGCCCTTCGCTTTCGAGGTTGCGGCTCTTCGTTAAATGTGCACTCCTGGCGATGGAATCGACATAAGACACAAGGCGCGCTGCCGTCCACTATCTCGCATCGTGACTTCCTGCGGCGGCATGGGTCGCAAGGGCGTCTTGACCTGACCTTGCCAGCGTTCGGCTGATCCGTTGTAGCTACAAATAAGTCGTTTGGCGAAAACGATTGTGGAGGACTGAAGTTCATGTTGGGAGAACTGCTCGCCGCCTGGACTGAGATGTGAAAGGCGTCAGGCCCGATCTGGTATGGCTGCAGATGCACCGTTGCGATCGTGGCCAGCTTTCAATGAGCAAATCGATCAATGACCGCAGGGTATGGTGGCAAAGATCGGTTGATCAGTGCTTGTGCAAAAGATTCCTGGAAGAGCGTTTTAGGAATTTTCGGATGTATGTTCAGGCACAGCTATCCTCATGGGGCGTTGAACATTATGCTGAAGGATTATTGACCGACAAATACATACGGAAAAGTTGGTAACTTCCCGATGTACTGTTTCCTACCTCAGCCTGAATGGTCTCCAACTGAATCTTGCATATATACTTCAAAGGCTGGGGTAGTGATCCGTGACGTTGGTCGAGCACCACGATGCGAGCTCGCTAGATGCACCTGTAGACGCCATGAAAATCCCACCGACATGGAGATTGCGGGGCGAGGCATCGGGCCTCAGGCACTGAGGACAAGTGTGGGCTTGATAGCAGTCACTCCCAAGAGTTAAGGGTGAGATAAGAGCGCAAGGCTAGCCAATCGGAACGCTAAGCAAGCGAGTATTAATCAGCCACGCGACTCAAAAGCGGCAGAGCGGACTCCAGGCGAACGACACCAACTGGTCCTTGAACGAGGGTCGTATTCATTGAATCACGACTGCGATTTGATGAAGAATATAGATTTGAGCTCTCGATACTACAACAAACCCGCGGTACCAGGTGTTCTCGACCTTCCACCCTATAACAGGTGGCGGATCGGGTCATTCAAGCTAGATCTATAGCCTCCTTCTCTTTCGTCGTCACATACGACTCTTTCGTCATCGACTCCTCGCCCTCAATGATAGACACCGCTTCTTCTCCCTTCTGCGGCGGATATACGGCAAATTCGACCATGGATTGTGTTGGGACTGAGATGTATGTGCAGATGACATAGTGGACGAGCACGGACGTAAAGAACCCGAAAATCCATGCGAAACTGTATATCTTCCAAGCTCCCGATACGTTAAGACTGTGGTCGATGCTCTTGGCGAATCCTGGCAGGAGCGGTGCAAACCCGATGACAAATGAGGCATACGCTCTCCAATTCCACCCTCCGTTGTACCAGTAGATACCGCGATCAGTATACAGCTCATCAAGGTTAAGCTTGCGCTTCTTGATGAGATAGTAGTCGCATATTATCGTTCCCGCCATCGGGCCCATCAAGCAAGAGTACCCTGAGAGGAAGGCAAGCAGACCGCCCGCATTTTTGATGATGTTCCAAGGCGTCGAGATGATGCAGAAGAGTGAGATGAAAACGGTCGCTCTAGTGATGTTGATATACTTCGGTGCCATGCCAGTGATGTCGTTGCTGAAAGGATAGGTTCCAGCAGCGACCTGGTTGCCGATCGTGGCGAGGATGAAGGCTGCAGATACAAAAAACTTTGCAGCGCGAGAGTCGAATTTTGCAATAACCGCTGGCATATACCTGCTTACAGTTAGCACGAGACTAGCCGACGTCAAAGCGTACATACCATTCAAATTCGCCCCATATGTATGAATGCGCATCGGTGACAAAGATAGGTGTCAAAGCACCCAGTGTGCCAATGATCGGAAGGGCCAGAAACTGATGTGGGCCGGCAAGCTTGTTCTTGCTGAACCGTCCAAAGTCTGGCATATTGACGGCAAGAGAACTGAACAGTCCGATGATTACGTTCAAGCCTGTGAGCGCAGAGTATGTCGTGCCCATGTATTCCGATGTGATGTTGACTTTGCCACGGATCAACGGACCGCCCCCTTTGGTTTTTATTACCGCCCATAGGAACAGTGCAAAGAATGTTGGTGGAACAACAACGCCCTTCACCCAAAACAGGATGCGAAGCTTTGAGATTGGCATAAGCGCAAGACTCGTTTGCATGAACCAGTAAAGGAAGACGCAGAGAAGACCAGCAGAGTCAATACCAGCGCCTTCTGAGAGGTGGTTGGGGAAGTGGATAAAGCTAGGCCAGATGGCTTCAATACATCGCTGGAGGAAGTTGCCCGCTTGTACGGTGAGAATAGCAGTCCTATGAAGTTAGTGTATGTCTCAAAGGAAATTGGGGCATGAAGGTTCTTACCACATCAGGGCAACGAACGCTCGGATGCAGATGGCAGGAAACGAGCCATACATGCCGAAGACACTTCGGATAATGACCGGAAAGGGGACAGCATAAGTGGCGCCCATTTTGCCAGTGAGCGTGATTACGATGCTGCAAATAGCGAAGCCGAAGAATACGATGGGAATGGTCTCTCTGGCTGTGAAGCCGAGGGCCATCACACCACTAACCGTTGACGCCAGGGGAGGTGCCAGCATGTCAGAGCACCTGGCGATGTTGAGTTAGTCTAATTCTTCATACATCTTTTGAAGGAAGGGCTCTTACCAATATGCCCAGTAATCGACGGCACCCCATGTCCGTTGTTCCGGAGGGACAGGATCGAGATCTGAGAGTATCAGTCTGACATCGATACAACGTTATGAAGGAGTCCAAACATACCCTTATTAGACCAGCGCGAACCATACTTGCCGCTCTCAAAAGGCACCCTCAGTCGAAAATGAGGAGCGAGTCTTGCTTTGAGGACAGACATGTTCGTCAACTGAATGCGATGGTATTTGGTGGAAACGGACAACGAAGTTCCAAGTCAGTTTACGAATTGAAGTCATGTTGGCAAATCCTGGCTCCTACATATACGAATATATTGGTTAGGAGCAGATGCACCTCTTCTATCGCCGTTCAAGCCTTCAAGATGCCATATCAGCATCTCCGCAACGCCCAGAGATAGGAGCCTTCGGCACAGCGTCATGTAAGTCCACACCTCATCGATTCTTGGCTGTCATACATCGAAAACGAGGTCTGGATCGCAGTTTTGTGTTTCCAAGGCGCAACAATTTGATGACATGGATGGAGTGGATGATGGAGAAGCTGCAGCTGGTTGGATGTGGCGTCCACGTGAAGGACACTAGCTCCGAAAAGGCTAAGGCTGAAGCAACCCCACAGATAGGACGCGCGAATGCCTTCGCGCCGCCGTCGCGCCGTAGGCCGGCCGCATGCGACAAGTCCTCCAGTGTCGATAGTGAAACGTCTGTCGAATGATATTTCCGGATGACCATGTAGGTATTCTGCTTCTTTCCACGTCTCATGCGCCTATCTTTCCCAACGTCTCGCAATTATTTCAGCTGAACTTTATTGTGCTTCAACATATCACATCGTTCTCCAGTCTTGGGGTCTGCACGCTTGACAACATCAGTCAAGATGGCGTCCTCTATACTGTCTTTCGATGCGAAGCCCTATGCATTCTCGTTTCCAGTTGAACACACCGCTCTCCTCGTCATTGATATGCAAAGAGACTTCCTACTCGCCAAAGGTTTTGGGGAAATCCAAGGAGGCAATTTGGAGGCTGTACAGGCGTCCATCACTCCGACAAAGAGGTTGCTCGAAGCATGTCGAGCAGCTGGTCTGATGGTTGTTCACACGCGCGAAGGCCATACCCCAGATTTGTCAGACTGTCCCTCATCAAAACTTGTCAGGCAGTCTGCAGCGCCAAACAATACCCAACACAAACTGGTGATTGGCGACAAGGGAGAGCTAGGACGACTACTTACCCGAGGAGAATATGGCCACGACATCGTTGACGAGTTGCAGCCTATCCCTGGCGAGGTAGTCATGGACAAGCCCGGCAAGGGCTCGTTCTGGAACACGACGATCTTGCATTATCTGAAGGCAAGAGCTATAACTCACTTGATTGTCTCGGGAGTTACCACAGAGTGCTGCTTCGCTACAACTATACGCGAAGCTAATGACCGGGGCTTCGAGTGCTGTGGCATCGAAGAAGCAACAAGCGGGTACAATGATGCATGCTTCAAGAAGTCGACACTGGATATGATACACTGGTCGCAAGGCCTCTTCGGATTCATCGGCAGCCTGCTACCCCTTCTGGACGTCCTTGCGCCCCTGTCTAACGGAGGGACTGAAATTGGGTCGACACCACCACAGACGCCGCCAGACTTCAATGGCGACCTGACTATTTCGAGCCTGCACCGAGCTTACAAAAGCGGCCTTTCACCCATCACTATGGTCGAGGCTCTTTACGACAAAATTGAGGCATATAAAAAAGTTGACCCAGCAGTGTGGATACATCTCGAACCCAGAGACAAGGTCCTAGAAGCTGCAACGAAACTCACGGCTCGATTTCCTAGTCGGACAGCCCTCCCACCACTCTTTGGAATACCATTCAGTGTCAAGGACAGCGTAGACGTTCAAGGCATCCCAACGACAACCGCTTGCCAGCCACTAACGCACGTTCCATCTGTGTCAGCTGTGGTATACGACAAGGTTATCGCCGAGGGTGCTCTCTTCTTTGGTAAGGTGAATCTCGACCAACTCGCAACAGGTCTGGTAGGATGCCGCAGTCCTTACGGTATCACACATTCAGTGTACCACAAAGACTACATCAGCGGTGGCTCAAGTAGTGGCAGTGCAGTATCCGTCGGGGCAAACCTTGTGTCGTTCAGCCTTGCCACCGACACGGCCGGTTCGGGCAGAGTGCCAGCTGGCTTCAACGGTATTGTAGGCTACAAGCCCACCCGAGGCACAATCTCGTTTCGAGGCGTGACACCAGCATGCTTGTCGCTCGACTGTATCGCGCTTTCTGCGAAGAATGTCTCCGACGCACGAACGCTCTGGCAGATACTCGAGGGACATGACGCACTAGACCCATATGCTAAACCTGCAATCGCATTCGAGCGACACGTCAACAGCATTGGACCTCAAGCACAGACCTTCAAGTTCGGTATACCACCACCAGAAGCACTTACCATCTGCTCGCGACCAGCACGCCGAAAATTCAACGAAACAGTCGCAAAGCTACAAAAGATCGGCGGCATCCTCACACCCATCGACTGGTCTCCATTCCACAAAGCTGGACAACTCCTCTATGACGGCACCTTTGTATCTGAACGTCTCGCTTCCCTACCGGATGATTTCATGGAGAAGCACAGATCAGCTCTCCATCCCGTCATCGCGCAACTCATGGACACAGTCGTTGCACGCAATAGTTCAGCAGTAGATGCCTACCGGGATCTCCAATTCAAAGCGCTGTATACCCGACAAGCAGAGCAGGTCTTTGCCTATTCAGCAAAGGGTGTAGACGTTGTCGTCGTGCCTACCACACCAACGCACTGGACGATTGAAGAGGTGCTTGCCGATCCGATCAATAAGAACAGCGTGCTGGGTGAGTTCACGCACTGCGGTAACGTGCTTGATCTGTGTGGTATTGCGGTACCGGCTGGGACGTATCCCATCGCTGAGCTAAGTGGGAAGGACGAGGCTGGTATTCTGCCGTTCAGTGTAACCTTTCTGGGCGGTAGTAGGCTTGACGCTGAGATGTTGGAGATAGCGAGGCGGTTTGAACAGAGCGTCAAAGCAGAAGGTGAAGCCTGAAGGCCGTTAGCAATATCTACATCGTCGCCGCCTTTTTCTATGAGCATAGCATAGTATAGCATACACACACAAGCATTAACACCGCTCATCACCCGTAACAGCTCACCGCTCTCGCCTGCCACCCCACATGTCCCATCCCATAATCTCTCCCATGCTTTCCATCCCATATATCCCCCCGAACCCCCCAACCTCTCATGAAATCACCCCCACAGGAAGCATAGCGTAACGGTAACGCACCCGCACACAATGGCCCCAGCGCCGCCCGACGTCGAGTTGAGCGCAGCGCTCCCAGCAAGCTAGTTTCAAGCTCCAGGTTTCCAACGGTTGACAGCAAGCAAGTTTCAAGCTAGGTTTTCTACGCGTGACGGCAAGCTAGTTGCAAGCTAGGATTCAGAGAAGGAGAGCGAGTTTGTCGGGTGGGCGTGAGGCGGGGGATGCTGGTTCGAATCCGGCTGTTTCTATTAGTTTCATTTGTGGAGGCTGGTTTGGGGGGTTGGGGTAAGCGAGGGAAGGGTTGATGGGGTAAGAGAAGGGGAGGGTGGATGGGCATGTGTGTTATGATAGAGTGCATAGAATGAGGTGGGGATGATACATGATTTTTGTGTGTTAGCGACTTGTCTGTCACCAAATTATACATTTCGCTACGCTTAATAGCCAATCCCATAAAACACGTAAATTACCGTTCGTTCCGTTGCACAGCTGGAACTAGTCATTATAACGTCAAGAACCGTGCAGACGATAGATATCACATGCTCTGTGACTCCCAATGCACCCGGCTCTCGTGGCGCAAAAGGTGATCTCTACGGGTAAACCCTTTCCCTCCAACATTCCGTTTACAGCCTGCGACAGAGCAGAAGAATGAGTTTCTCTCTTCGGTGTGAACATTTTCGTGACCTGGAGGCGGAAGTGGCGTTAGCGATAAATATATTAAGTGACGGAAACGTCGAGCATAGAAAGAGTTCAGTATGTGTCATCTGTGGTCCTTCCGCTAGCTCAGCAACCCGTGGATATCACCAACTTAATTGCTATGGGGTGTACGTACGCAGTAAATCTTTGCGGAATATAAAGTCCTTGGAACACTTGTCGCATTGATGTGGCCGCGGACCATGATTCCGCGTATGTCGCGCGCGGTTCAGATGGGAAGGGAAGGTGGCAGGACAGTAGTCACATTTAAACGATTCTACTGGGGGTCCGATTATTCCCGCTGTAGACCAGTTATATGGAGAATCAGATCGCGACAGGGTGGTAGCAATGTCACTGCGTTTATGGAGTCGGTTTAAGTGGTCTTCAAGTTTGTCCTGGCGGTAGAAGCGGCGAAGGCAGCCTGGAGCTGGGCATATGAGGTTTTGGATTTCGTGTTTCTTCAAGTGTCTGCGCATATCGCTGCGTCGCTGGAATGTCGTTTTGCAGCGGTCACAGGCGATTGTTTCGAGGGGTTTTGGCGACGGTTTCCATGAAGTACTTATGGGCAGCATACGGGTATGGTGCTTGCCCAACGATGATGATGCGTCATATGATATGGAGGAAAATTCCGGATAAGCATCATGTAGCTCGGGTACCTCGGGTAAGCACCTGTGTTGGAAAGTGGCCTGATTGAAGTCGGAGTTGAGGTTGTCGAGAACGAAGTCGAGATCAGGGGTAGCAATAGCTGCCCCAAGGAACATAGATGTCTCCTGCGATGTGGTGAAAGGACTTCGCACTGTAGGACCTATCGCTGCTAGATGTTTAAGCATTGCAGGAGCTGCCCACCATACCTGGCTATCCGTGTTAAGTTTGCTGTCTGCAAGTGTCGCTACATCGGCTTCAATGCCACGTAAAGAGTCCAAAGGTTGATCCTGGCTCGGAAAGGTGGCCGACGCTGGCATACTTTGATACCGGTGTTGCTCTTGCGACTCTTCTCGTGAAAGGTGGATCAATGCCGCTAGGTGCAGTGCCATTACACCCCCAATAAGAACTGCGATGATGAAGTTGTAGAGGGGAAAGCAAGCGGGAAAACAGTGCAAAGCTCAGCGTGCGAATCGCGCGATCTCGAGCTTCCAGGAAATGCAATATCCGGGACAATCTCTCACCATAGACGTGATGCTGAATGTCTAGGTGTAGAGTGGTAATATTTGAGATGAAAGGCTCCCGTGGTGGTCAAAAGGCAAGCGATGAAAGGAGTGGTTGTAGAATGGTGAAGTAATTATAGATAACAGATCGTGGTGGCGGGCACTCCAAAGGCCCTTGAGATGTATGAGAAAAACCTGCCCCCAGATGCAAGCGAGATGTCAAAGGTGTGAAACGTTTCGACTGTTCGCAAAAAGGCCCCAGAGAGCAGTCAACCGCGATAATCTGCGCCCCAAATGCGGTGCGGCCCCATTTGTAGCGGAGGCCGCACGAGCTCTTAGGGCTCAACCACAGGGCGGTGCTAAGCTTCAGTTCAGCCGATATCCAATGACATTGTCTTGTTCCCGGCCTGCGCCCCAAATGCGGTGCGGCCTCAGTTTACAGATGGCCCCGGGGGGCCGCACCATCTAGTAGGGCTCAGAAATATGACCGCACAGCATCCAAATGTCGGGTTGAGCCTCGCTACTTCATGCTCCCACGGATCATCTGGCACCTGTTTTTCTGAGCTCCGGCTCTGCCACCAAACTTTCCTTGCTGGGTGCTTGAGGCCGCACCACGACTTAAGGCGTATGTCTGTCATAGCATCCGGACGGCGACGACGCCAAGTTGTAGGGCTCTACTTTTGGTACTTAAACTTCGAAACTCTCCAGCCTTCTCCAAATAGTTCTCAACTGCTCTGATAAACACATCTGACACCATCTTTGCTCAAACAATCATGATAACGCCGACTAGTATGTGTGCATCTTACCTCAAGCCTGGCACGAAGTAACATGGCGTGCAGCATCTATGCCAGTCCTACCAACAATCCTCGCAAGGGCTACCAATGCAGAGCGATGGTCGAAGTGGCTGGAAGTAGGATTTGGAGCATGTGCCGCAGTCGCAGCGGTCTACGTATGCATCGAGAAGATACTAGATCGTTATGATCGGAAGAGGAGAGGTGACATATCTTGTCCTAATTGCTTGCATGGATGGCATAGCTGACAGACACAAGGCCGTGAAACCCACCTATCGGATGTGCCTATACCACATCGAAGCCCTCAATTTACTCAACTTGATGAGCAAATGTCCAGTAACGAGCCTGTCGAGCCCGTACGAGCGCATGTTCCTAGGCTTCATCGAGGAAGCAACGCAACATGATGTGAGACAGGGAAATATGCCTATAGCCCTGACTGGTACGAGCGCAAAGCCTCAGCGTGAGGAGGGTATATACACTACGTGAACATGTCGTCCGGGGTTGACGTCGTGGCTGTCTAGTATTGCTCGGAGTTAGCGGGATTAGATCGAACTGCAGATTTTCCGATACATGACAACAAATTCATCAAGACATATTACCATCTCTCCCAACTAACATTTGTGCTCCGTTTTAGAAGATCAAAGGTCAAAGGAATAAAGAAAGCCTGTGGAGGTTACAACTTGGAATGACCAGGAAGGCAGAGTTTGCGAGCCAGTGAGCTAAAAACATGACCGCGTCATCTCGAGACATCGCCACCGCGTCGCCAAAGCGTTCGCAGCGGTTCACAGAATTTGAAGCGACAAAGGGGCGCGTCGGCATGTGCGGCATGTTCGTGGCTCCACGGTGACATGATCTGAAGAAGCCGATGTCTGGACGTTGATCGGACGATGCGGAAGCACAGCAACCGCCGCCGAAACATCTCCCCACGAACGCAAGGCGGTGAAGGGGCTCCTGCAGGTCAAGTACAGAGAAGCGCATGATTGGCCGAAAAGTCGAGCAAGATAGGACAAGCGCCGGGCTTGGCAGGGACTAGACGGCCGGAACAGCGAGTCCCTGAGCCCTGGTAAGTGGTCTGTCGCAGATCGCAGTCAACAGCTCCAGTTTAATTTGCCTCCTGTGCGCCTTCTTGTACCTTCTTCACTGCGCTCCGTCTCCACCCTCCACACCTCACCTCTGTGCAGTTGCTCCTTTACTGCCTCGACTGGCATAATCGCAGCCCTTGACGCTTTCTTTATTATCGCCCGCACCCAAAATGTACGTCCCCGAATACTTCCGATACCGAGCCACGATAGCTAACAGCCACTTCAGGAACGCAACCTCAATCCTGACGCCAATGGCGCAGGACACGTACTGGGGCTCTTTCGAGGAGATCTCGAAATACAATGTCCAGCTCAACTACCTAGAGAAGCTCTGGCTTGCATGGTACACATGGATGGGCAACGATGTCTTGGCCACGGGCATTATGTCTTTTGTCATTCATGAAACCTTCTACTTCGGGCGATCGTTGCCATGGATCATAATAGACTGCATCCCATACTTCCGGAAGTACAAGATCCAACAGGTACGTTTAGGCGAATTTGACAATATTTCGCCATCAGTGCTAACTCCCAGCAGCACAAGACCCCCACCGCCTGGGAGCAGACCCAATGCGCCCTCCTCGTCCTCCTCTCCCACTTCACCGTCGAGCTTCCTCAGATCTGGCTTTTCCACCCCATGTGCCAATACTTCGGTCTCGAGACCTCGGTACCATTCCCCAGCCTGTTCAAGATGGCCTACCAGATTGCAATCTTCTTCGTCTTGGAAGACACATGGCATTACTGGGCTCATCGCCTGATGCACGCCAGCTCATTCCTATACAAGAACGTCCACAAGATCCACCACCAATACTCGGCCCCGTTCGGTCTGGCTGCCGAGTACGCATCACCGATCGAGGTTATGGTTTTGGGCTTCGGCACCGTCTTCGTCCCCATCATTTTCTGCGCAATTACGAAGGATCTCCACATCCTAACCATGTACGTATGGATTGTGCTCCGTGTTTTCCAAGCCATCGATGCGCACAGCGGCTACGAGTTCCCCTGGAGTCTGCACCACTTCCTCCCCTTCTGGGCCGGCGCTGAGCACCACGATGTGCACCACGAGAAGTTTATCGGAAACTACGCCAGCAGCTTCAGGTGGTGGGACTTTGTTCTCGACACCGAGGCTGGTGCCGAGGCGTCCAAGAGGCGCAGAGAGAAGAAGCTCGCCAAGGCCCGGAAGGCTCAGTAGATGTGCGGCGACGTGATTTTGCATTTGCATCAACGGCAGAGCAGTTTGCGCCTTGCGTAAACGTGTACGATGGTATTGGTCACTACAAGTGTGAGGTGACAACTCCGCGTGGCGACGATTGCTTGATCTCGAATTGGCGTTTGGTTAGAATCTTTGGGAAGACAGCCCTTTGAGGCAGCACCAAAACTCACAGACCTTTGGTAATGGGTGGCAGCGGCGGATTGTAAATATGCAAGGGTCATTATAGACAATTATACTTAATACTCATCACGGTTACCACGCCTCATCTATTGCTTGCATTCTTTTGACTGTGATTTTGAGTGAATTAAATGGACAGTGACATTTACATTGCGTGCTTCCTTTTCAACACTACGAAGTTTGCCATTGGAAATGCGCTTCTGGTGAGCTGGCTGCACCCTGCGGACTGGTCTTGGCGCGGTAAAGGTGAATCGATTTTCCGGCGCGTCGGCATCTCGAGCTCTCCTTCAACTTTCTTTGAGCAACGCCAAAGCGTGCCCACCACCACCACTCGCCCTCAACAACCGCCAAAACGCAACCATGAGCTCCGGAAGACCTGTAGTTCACCAAGATTACATCGCAAGAATCAGATATTCGAACGCGCTCCCGCCTCCGCCATGCCCGCCCAAGTTGCTGGACATTCCGAACACGGGTCTTTCAAGCGGACAATACACATCAGCCGGCTTTGCGTCGAGGCTTGCGCGAGAGCAGCCGCTGAACATCGAGGCGGATGCTGAGCTGGGAATGCCCATCGACCTGGTGGGCATTCCCAAGGTCTTCGATGGAGATGAATCAGGTATGAAGCATCATACGCGCATCATCTGCACCATCTGACGCGTTACACAGCCATACACGCAATGGCGCACCCACCGCCGCTTTGCGCCGCCGACCGAGCCCTCATGCGACCGCCCAATGCGCTCGGCAAGGGCAACGCCGGCGCGGCGACGGGCATCTCCTTCCTGCGCCGGACCGAGTACAGCACATCGCACACGTCGGGTGGCATGAAGTTCGAGTCTAGTAGCTCGTCCAACACAATGCGCATCCGCAAGAAGCGACGAGCCGGCGACACCTCGGTCGACGACCCCATCAACATCACGCGACACATCCTCAAGGCCTTCAACATCGCATACCCGGCGGACGCCTACAACGGCCAGGACAGTGCCGAGAACCTGCGCGCCGCCGAAACCACACCCGAAGAGCGCTCGGCCTGGAAGATCCCCAAGAACCCGCACAACCCCAGCCTCAAGCTCCTCGACTCGTATCCCCTGCTGCCAGACTGGGACGCCACGCCCGACACGGGCGCATACATGGTCTTCAAGTACATGGCGCCGCCCATCAACAACCCCTCGTACGACCCTCGTCTCGACGTCGCCCTCCTGCGCCCCGCCGGCCAGACCATCAAAGACCAAGACACGTACCTCCAAGAAATGGAGGCCCACAAGTCCGATCCCACGACCTCGATGCCCATCCCACGCTTCCAGTTCGAATTCTACCTCCCGCCCTCGCGCTCAAAGGCCGCAGGCATAAAACGCAACTTCACCACAAACGACCCCGAGGACCCAGCGTTTGTCGACTTCGACACCATGGAGCCCGACGAGGACGGCCAGATACGCAAATCGTTCAAGTTCGAGAACATCCGCACATACGAGACGAGCCAGCAGGTGGGCGACACGGTAGATCACTATGGCGACGTCGTTGCGCTGGCGCTGCATGACCCCGAGAGACACCGTGAAGATCAGCTTAGGCAGGGCAAGTTGCAAAAGGGCGCCTACTTCTACCCCATCATCCAGAAGACGAGCATTCGCCCCCGCAGGCCGGGCAGAGTCGATATGGTCGAGGAGCCGCAGCGCGTCGACGTCATCGAGGCTTCGGGCAAGGAGCCAGGCGGCGAGGCGGAGCGGAGGGACGTGTTTAGGCGTCGGGCAGAGGGTCTAGAAGCTTGAGTGCGTGTTTTTGTTTGAAGTAGTATTATGGGTCTGGGAGCATCATCAGCGCGGCGTTGGGGTGGGGTGACTATGTACAATACAATATTCTCGCCAGAGAGGCGGTATTGCACTGTCACGCTAGTTTTCTAATCTATCGATCGAAAATCTATGAACCTTTTTTTATATCTCGGACTGGTGTAGAGCTATTTATGCTTGCTCTGGATCCTCGTTTTGACTTCTTGTGCGCTGCTTATGTACACCAACTCCACATGCTTTTACATTCACACGCATGAATCACTCTCTGCCCGAAAATTACCCCGTGTGTTAGCGTGCAAGTCGCTGATTTAGCACTAGTGTGTACAAGTCGCTCACGGGGGTGTTCGAAGTGAGTATATTGTCTTGGAATTTGGCGCCAATCTTTCCACACTTGTGCAAACAAAATCTCCAGAAAACTATTCCCTTCCTTCCAAAACGATGTGCTACTTCTTGTCTCATCTCTCATCTTCAGGCCTTTTGTGTACCGTGCATAGCCCTCGCAATTGTGTGCATCGACTATAGCGCTCGTCTCGCTGGTACTGTGCTCTGTGCGCCGCGCGCAGAGTCCTGCCAGCGCCGTTGCGTTCTTCTCTTTTCAACGGCGATTCGACGTAGCATGCGTCTCGAGCCGTGCCCTGCTGTTCCAGTGTCCTGAGCCCTTGCCTCGTAGGTTCGAATCGCTTGATCCCTGGTGAGTTCCCAGCTTCCGAGGCGGCTCTGCGTCTCTTAGCCTCGCACGTAGGGCCAGGTATGCCAGTCCTTGTTTGTTGTTGGTGTCGCGCGAATCAGGCCAATGTCGAATACATCCAGGCCAATGTTGTATCGTGGTATCATCCCGTCGCATGCAAACAGCTCAACGAGTCACCGTCCGTTGCGCCTGACTCCCATCCCAAATGCCCGACCCCCACGAACTTTGACTCTCAACCTGCTCGATGGGCGGCAAATCGCTCCCCGGCCGTCGAAACTCCCTACTGCCATCGAACGTCGGGCTCGGCGATGGAATAATCGGCGTCCGGGGCATAACATTTCTGTCGGGATTTCCGTTGTCGATCAAGCACACGGCTGGGCTGGGGCTCGGTTGCTCCCTGTTTCGGACCTTCAGTAGCGCCTTGCGAAAAATCGGTCGAAGGAAGGGAATCGATCCAGCGATGATGCCGACGTTCTGCTCGACTTGGCTCCATATCATGAGATTCGCCTGGTTTTCGCCTTGGTGCTGGAAGTCGGACAGCCAGAGGATGATGACGCGCAAGCGAATGGCGGACCCGACGATCGCCATGATGCCGATTGAGAAGATACTGATGAGTTCTAGGCGGCGGCGCAGCTTCATCGTCTTGAGGTTCAAGAAGAAGATGATGGGCAACGTCCAGATGAGGATGTCTGTAACGAGGTTGTAAGTGGCGTTGAAGAACCAGAAGGGTGTGGGGTTGTAGCACTGCATGGCCCAGTTGCCGGCCATAGTCTGCTCGAGGACGGTCAACGACCATGCGTCACTGATAGGGTAGCAGCTGAATACGGAGGCTATAATCATGGAGGCGCTGCCTACGAGAATGATGGTGAGGAGGACGCGCACGATGTAGTGAAAGCTCTTGCGCGACGAGGCAATGTAGTTGTAGAACAGTAGGATAGATGTCTTGATTAGACATAGGTCGAGGATGTAGTTGATTCGGTAGACCCATATCGTCTTCAGAGCTCCGGTGGCTATTGGTAGGAGGGTCTCTCGGCTCTAGCTGGCATTAGAATATGACGTGTTGTTTGAGGTGCATAACCGTACATGTACACTGCGGTAATCTAGGAAGTGGATCAAGTACCAGTTCACGACTACTGACGCCCAAGCAGTTATCTGGTGATTGTGAGCTATGTCTAACGCGACGCGTGTCATGCTAACGTACAAGTGCTAGCAACATCACCCAGTCCGAAGCTGTCACTTTGCCAACAAGGAAATGACGGCTGTAGAACCTGTTGTTGGTTAGCTCTATCCATAACAAACTAAATTCTGCTCACCTCAAAGCCACGATGAGTGTTGACAATCCGGTAAGCACGAACGCCAACACCACCGAGAGCGTCCCATGGATAGCCATCTACAGTGGCAAACGAGCCGCGGCGTTGAACGTTTCGCGCTGGTACGAACTATGGTAGGACTTCAGATATGACTAGCGAAGACCGGCATCAAAGATACGATCGTACGATAAATGTTGTTCGCGAGGAAATAAAAGTAGGAGGGAACCCGGAATTGAGGGTCCAACGACAAGCCCCCACAGCGAGATATATAAGACTAGCGACGCGGTGAGCGATCCTTCGAATGGCGTTCGAACCCGCAGCTTTCGAGTAGAGATGTCGATCCCACGCTGGGCTGAAAATGACCCACAAGAATACGAGTCAGGAGAAACCTGTCCAAGTCCGTTGCTCAGCGCCGTGCTCTCATGCAACTCTTGCAGCAATTTACCATTGCGTCAAGCTCATACGTTGTCGAAGTCTACTATGCGAATATATGAATCGTCCGGAAGGCCATCACCTTGGAAAACTTCCCCGCATCTGTACAACCTGGAGGTTGCTGGCCTTAGAATAACCCGGCAATGTTGTGGCTAAATCAGCGATGCAGCTGGGACTCAAGGGTGTGCATCTGCTATGACCTGGGGTTCAATCGTAACACCCGAGTTGCTGGCCAATTGCTGCGTTCTGCGCTCGTTTGGGGCCAGAATGCCATGTTTTACTGGTCATTTTGATTCGCGTGGAAGTGTTCCGAGGTGCCTTGATACGCTTGTATGCTTCCGGACGCTCAGATACAAATTCGCAATTGCGAAGATGTTGAGGATCAGTACCCTGGGTGTGGGCACAGGGCTCAGGGCTTGTCTGGCGTCCAGTCACGGGCACCTCCAATCTTGTGTGAAGAAGCCCTCGTATTGGCAAAGTCGACGTGCGACTGCTTTATCAACACCCACGATGCTAATAATGTTGCGTCCAGCCATGACCGGTTATAACTACCGGCTGCTTCGGTAGTGGTTCTAATGAACCTGGGAACGTCTCCCGCGTAGGTGCAATGCGGAGTGTGACCTGTCAGGGGTAGTGATCATAATCTAGTTTAAGAGGTCGTTGCGCCTTTGAAGGATGTGGAGGCGCACGGATAGGGGAATTCAAGGAAGTGACGTGCAGTTGCACCATTCCACTTCCAGTTGGACACAACGGATGAGACCGCACCGTGCTTGAAAGTTAAAACGCATGCATCTATGCGACAAGCTTTCGTGGAGTGTGTATTGTTGTAAGCAGGTTAGCGGTCTACGGGTGAGGTTGGGATCCGCCGCAATCTTGACCAATGTCAACGACAGCGATGCCGTTGCAAAATAACAGGCGTGATTAACGTGGAGCGCAAGAAAGGGGGGACAGCGTGCGCAGGGACTATACAAAGGCACTATGAGGATCGAAGGGTTTCAACGTACGCGTGTGCTTTCGGTTGATTGTGCATAAGGCCATGGGATGAAAGCACGACCAGCTTGAAACATGGCGCCAAGGCTTGAGCGTCCGGACAAGATCACGTGCTATGGCACCTCAGGAGCCTTGAAAGAAAGAGCACAGCATACTAATATATCTGCATTGGGTACTGTTCTCCATGTGCATGTCAAGGTGGTCGACAAGCTGCTTTTGTTCTGGAGTGCACGGGCAACCTAGGAAGAGGTTCACGTGTATGGTCGGGTCGGCATATGAATTCCGCGATGGCATGTGACTAAGCACAAATGCCTCGGAGGTGAAGTCTGAAGAAGACAAACTTCAATGCAACCACCCAGTAGGCCAGCGTACAGCAAGGGACAAGCAGTATGAAAACACTTTGTAAGAAAAAAAGTGAACAAGCCAAGCGCGCTCGCATGGCAACGCGTGAAAAGGTAGCCGGCAAGGTTGCATTAGGAAGTGTGTTGGGTGCAGCTAGGTGGAGGCTGGAGGAGTGGCTATGCATGAAGGCCATCGCCTTGGGAACGGTTGTCGTATTCGGAAGGAAGGCGCGACCAAAAACGATTCCGTCATGATCGGCAGACTGTGGAAGCTGTGGAAGGTGCGACCACGTTGCAAAGGCAGGAGCGAACGTCGCAAAGGTCAAGAAGGCATTGTGAAAACGTCAACAGACTGAAATTGCAAATGACATGTGGAAAGGGCATCCATGATGATGTTCGTGTCTTGGGCGTGGTGGATCAGCGGATATTAATAGGTGTCGCCGCCAAAATCTCCATCCAATGCACCAGTCCGACGTGCGTTAGTGCTGAAGTGCGCCCCCCTGGCGGCCCGCGCTCTTCTCAACCTCCTGGGGACCAACACTTTCGCCTCGAGACCGACCTCAATCGCTAACACGTCGCATTCCTCATCCTCGCTTTCATCATCTCTTTCGCCAGTCGCTCGTTTTACGACGGAGGAGTTTGCTCGAATCGCCGCATCGCCCTTTCCGTACGCGTAATTCACCCTTGTTGACATCCCGACGAAACACCAAATTCTCGTTGCACCACCGCCCCCACGAAATCGTCCTTCCGCCTACTTCCCGCGCGAGATCCCCTCGACCCTAGCAGCTCCTCGACCGAAATTTCAACCACACACACACACGACTTGAACATGAGGCCGACACAGCTGCTCGCGGCCGTTGTGGCCATGTCATCGGTTACCAACGCCCTGTCGGGCGCTTTTGATAACATACACGGCCTGGATGATGTCAAGAACATGCTACTTGGCCGACAAGAAGACAGTACGTTGACTCTAAGAAATGGAAAGAACACCTGCTGACATAACATCAGACTCAGACGCCTCATCACAAGCACCACGGAGCTCGACGCCGCCACGGTCATCGAATCAACCGACTGCAACACAAAAGGACGACGACAACAAAGACAAGGATAATGCCTCGCAAACAAACCAAGCGAGTGGTTCGGCCAAGGTGACGGGCTCGCAGGGGGGCTCCAAGACCATCACAGGAAAGCCCCAGGCCACAAGTTTCGACCCGCGAATTCCCGCAGGAGGCATCTCCATGGTCACCCCCAACGCCCTTGCTGGCGACCAATTCTACAAGGTCGGCGACTATATCACCTTCGCATGGAACTACACCTCGCTCTCGGTAACACCCTCTGCCATCGACGTGCTCGCAACCTGTGTCGCAAACCAAGCAACGTACACCATTGCTGTAAACATGTCCGCACAGGAGACAAAGGTCGTCTGGGATACCAAGAACGTTCCCAGCGGCCAGGCGCCCTTTTTGACCAACAAATACACCCTCCTGATCTACGATGCCGAGTCGAGCGTTACTGCAGCACCGCGCGCAGGATACCTCGCAGTTTTCAACCAGTTCACCTTCGGCATGTACACACCACAGCCATATGTAAACTGGAGTGGTACGTTATACCCAGCACTCACGAATCGCAGTTCCAGCACTAACCTTCCATGCAGACTACTCATGCTCAAACTGCATCAAGAACGGTGCCCTCTCACACTCCGAAAAGATGACCCTCAAGGTCATGCTCTTCACATCCGGCACCACCATCGCCTCCCTCGTGTACTTCGCCCACGGCTTCGGCCTGTGGTAAAGAACGGCTCGATCCACGCACACATCTTCCGCATCACGACCAACGGCATTCCCTTGTACTTCACCACCTGTCTATATTACACTCCTTATGTCATTTAAAAGACAAGTCTACTGGCGCTAGCGATGGCAGATCGAGAGCGAAGCGACGCATCTACAATCATTTCATGGGTCCATTTACGGCGTTCTGAGGCGTCCGATTGATCACTTTGGATAAAGGGAAAGACCGGAACAAGAACCTAGCAAGCAAGTACTAATCTACGCAAAATATGGGGACTAGCGCAGAGAGAGAGAGTGAAGGCATGTAATTATTTGGAATCTGTTGTTACTCTTTGTCACGATGGCGATGTAGCATTATCAATATTGAACGGCATTATAAACATGTAAACATTGGTTTCTTCGTTTCGTTTCATTTGTGTTATGTTGTCAACATGCGAGATGAAACGCATGGAATGCTTATGCTTGCCAGCACTTGGCAGGAATGCAATGCAATGGTATCTTCCCCTTCCCTTACGCCATACCAAAATACCCGAGGAAATGCATCGCTAAAACCAATCATGAAAAAAACCATCTATTCATCTTCCCCTCCCCGCACCCCCAGTCGTCCGCCACTCCTCCTTAAGCCTCCATCTGCCCCTCTGCGCCCTCGCCCCGGACCCCGTCTTCTCCAACACCGCAATCGTCTTGAGCATCTCCTTGAACTCCTCGTTGCGGCCGGGTTGCTGGCGGCAATAGTGGTCGAAATGGTCGATGAGCATTTGACTGGGCACGACGCCGCCGTGGGTCATCATGAAGTCGCGAATCATTTCGAGCATGCGTTTGCCGCGGAAAGATTGGGGCGTTGTGGCGGAGGGCGTTGAGGCGCGGGATGAGGAGGCGGATGTAGTGTTGGTGTTGATGTTGGAAGGGGCGAGGCGGCCTTGTCGGGCGGCGAGGTTGGAGAGGATGGATGAGGAGGAGGGTGCGGCGCCGCTTCTGCCTCCTCGTCCACCTCGTCCGCCGCGCGAGCTTCTTGCGCCGTGGCCTGCGGGGCGTCCTGCTTCGCCGAATTGGCCTGTCCATGTAGGTACGCCGGCGGGTACTTGGCGCGCCTCTGCCATGCTCTTCTTGAGCTGCTCGGCGGCAATGGCCGCTTGACGCTTGGCCTCGCGTTGTATGAAGGCTGGGTCTGCTTGTACTTTGCGCTTGCGGCCGCCGGCTGTGGAGTTGACAATGGAGTCGTGCTCGAGCACCGAGTGAACACCAGTGCGAGCGAAGATTGTAGACATGAGACGCGAGTCTGTTGGTGCGGGCTCGTCGGTGGAGTCTGTTGCGGGTTTGGTCTCCTCAGTATCAGAGACGGGTGCTTGAAACTCTTCGGCGCGCGAGATGCCAGTGACCGCTGCGAGATCTGAGTCTGCTGTTGCGTCTGCGGTTGCTGTCTTTGTCTCGCCTTTCTTGTCGAACTTGACTTCTGAGCCACGGAACATATTACCTGTCTCCGTCTCGCCGTCTGCGCTCTCGCCACCTAGGGTGAAGAGGTCGTGTAGGTCGCTCATCTGAAAAGTTTGACGCTGCTTGGGGTCTTTTAAAACCTTGTTTGTCAAGAACTGCTTGAAAATCTGGCGATGATAGATCTTCTCCTCGATCGTACCTGCGGACATGAGACGGTATATCTCAACCTCTCGCTTCTGGCCGAGACGCCATGAGCGCTCTCGCGCTTGGATATCGGTTGATGGATTCCAATCCGGATCGTAGATGATGACACGGTTGGCTCCAGTCAAGTTTACCCCAAGACCACCAACTTTGGTTGTGAGGAGGAAGACGTGTAGGTTTGGATCATTGTTGAACTCGTCAACAAGATCTTGGCGGTTTTTGATTGGAGTCTCACCATCCATGCGACGGTAGTTGAAGTCTGGCAAATGGTCGAGAAACTTCTGTAAGATGTCCAGCATGATGCGGTGTTGGGCAAAGAGAAGCGTCTTATGTCCACCCTTCCTCCAGAGCGAAAGCAGCTCCTTGACAACCTGCATCTTACCCGACTTGTTTGGCGCACCGTAATCGAACCCGGGCTTCTTCGACAGAATCTTATGCTCTGTCAGATCTGGATGATTACAAATCTTCCTCAGGTAGTCCACTCCATAGAGCATCTGTCGCTTGCCAGACTGAATTGACTTCATGTCTTCAGATGCTAGAAAGCCCTCATAAGCCATGCGCTGTTGACGAGTCAACTTGCAAAATAGCACCTGCTCCTTCTTTTGGGGTAAGTCGGTTGCTACATCGACCTTGAAGCGCTGGAGTAGATAAGGGCTGACAGCATCCTTGAGGGTCTCTGCGCATTGAACTGCCGTCTCGAACTCGAGGTTGGAGGCGTTCGCATAGCCACCGCGCTTGATGGGAAATTCAAACTGGTTGCGGAAGTTGACCAGGGTGCCGAGACGCATCGGGAAGACAAAGTCAAAGAGTGACCACAGCTCCGTGAGATTGTTCTGCATGGGCGTCCCAGAGAGGATAATTCGGTTTGGCGTCCGCAGCTCCTTGCAGTGTATTGTGATGGAAGTGTTGGGGTTCCGGATTTTATGGCCTTCGTCCAAAATGGCGCACTCCCACTCTGTGGGGATGAGGAACTCTGAGTACGTCTGGAGACCTGAGTATGTCGTGACAAGAACATGGCCCTCTCGCTTGACCTTCTCGAGAATCTTCTTGGCCTGCTTGCCTGCACCGGTCAAGGTGGTGTCGTAGTCACCGTAGTTGCGGAGCTCCATCTCTCGCTCTAGACGGTCCTCGCGACGCGTGTCCAGCATACCACTGCCGGAGGTGTGCAGGATTGAGACACGCAGAGCTGGCCACCACCGATGAAACTCGTTCACCCACTGCTTCATAACGGTAGCTGGGCATACCACGATGACCGGCTTTTTGAGGAGTTTTGAATAGTGAAGACCTGCGACAAAAGAAATGGCCTGAATCGTCTTGCCCAAGCCCATTTCGTCGCCGATGATGCCGCCCACGGATTGCTGGTATAGCTCCCAAAGCCATTGTACGCCTGTCTTCTGGTAGTCGAATAGGGCCGGGAAGATGTCGCCAGGTATGCGGAAGCCGCCGTCGAACTCCGTATCTGGCTCGGTGGGATGAGGCAGGAAACACTCCTTTTCACCCTGCTCGTCAACAGCAACGTCGCCGTTCTTCTCTTTAGCCCGCCTGCGAGCTGTCGACCGATCTAGACTCCATCTGTCCACGCGCTTTCGGAAGACGCGCTCGTTGCCGTCGTCAACACCTGCCAGATCCTCTTCGGCTGCGTCTCCCACCGGGGCTACCTTCGCCTTCCTCTTCGTTCCGCGAGCCTTGGGTGCGCGGCCAACGGTGTCTGGCATGAAGTCATCGTCTTGCGTGACTTCTTCGGAGAGGCCTTCAGAGTCGTCCAAGGTGGCTAGTTGCCGGTCGCTTAAGCCTGGGTCAAAGGCGTCGGAATCGCCGTCGGTGGTGTTGATGGCGGCGCTGGACTCTCGCGAGGCTGATTCGTCGCGGGCGCGGGTGACCTTTCGTCGCTTGGTCGGCCGAGGTTTTGGCTCTGGGCTGGGGGCTTCGGAGCTGGACTCGACGTCCTGAAAGCCAGGCTTCATAAGGTTCCGATGCGACACTGGGGCCTTTGCAGCCTCCTCCACCATGTCTTCCACCTCGGCATCCAGCATGGTCTCGCCTAGCGTGCCGGCACCCGGCTGGTTCTGGGCCAGCTTGGAGAAGGGCGTGATCTTGCCGGTGCGGATGAGGAAGTCGCGCCGGGTCTCGTTGGGCAGTGGCCCACTGGCGCCCTCTTCAACCTCGTCGCCGCCGGGTGCGGCGTGTCGGTCGTTGATGCGCTTCTGTATGGCGTCCATCTCGGCGTCTATCTCGTCTATCTTGTCCCGGTGCATGGCGATCTCGCCCCGCAGCTTCGCCTTCTGTGTGTCGAGCGCGGGCAGCGCCAGGCGGTTCTTCAGCTTCTGGATGGCTGCCTCGGCGCGCTTCGCCTCACCCTCGACCTTCTCCATGCGCTTCTTGTCGCGCGCATCGGCCTGCTCCACGAGCAGTTGTTCCGCCTGCCGCCCGATGTCCCGTTCCAGGTCATCTTGCGCCCGCGTGCCTGTGGTGAGGAACTTCAGCCGCGTCTCCTCGTCGGCGTCTGATGGCAGTTCTTCCTGATCTTGCGCTCCATCCGCTAATATTACATCGTCTTGCTGCACATTGCTCGAGTCCTCCGTGCTTGTGACGGTGATTGCGGGAGCTGCGACCGGCGCAGCTTCCCCATCGGACGCCATGACCGAGGTGGGTTGTTGTGAGGGATCTAATCGGACACCGTCTTCGGATGTGTGGATGCGGGTGTGCATGTATTGTGTCGCGGTGTTGGTGTCGGCGTGCGACAAAAAGTTGCGCGGGAGGCAACAGCGTTGATGTGCAAAGGTGAATGGCGGAGCGCGGATAATCTAGACCGTCGTTTAGGCGAAGGGCATGACTGCAAAGGGCTGATGAAAGTGAAGTGAGCCCAGACACTGCACTCGAAAGGGCGGCATGTTAGACGACAAAGACCCCTACTGGGGTTAACACTTTCACTTCCATCCATACTTAACGTCATTGACGCGCTAGTGCAAGGGCCCACACCGCGGAACCGCACCGCGCACCGCGACACTGCAACACCACACATCCCGATTCTTAACCTGGGTCTCAATTTCGTCACCGAATTACATGCGTTAGTTAGCCACTGGATATGAATTTTGCAAAATGATCCGCATAGTAGTTGGAAGAGCACGCGTATCAGTTAATTTTATTTGCAGGCCTCCAGGGGTGCACGTGACATTTCCCACGGTCTTCCTAGTATTAGAAGAGTAACGCGCCCTAGTCCTTGATCATCACTTTCATAGAGCTTATCGTCTCGTGCAATTACTCATGTCCTTCACCACTGTTCTTTGTTTTCTTCGGTTTCATTATAGAGCCTGTATCAACTATGGTAGTCAAGCTAGTTAGCGCTATATTTTTCCATGGTCTCCTCATGCATCATTTCTTGGTATACATTGAAGTCAAGTCAAGTCTCATACTATTTCTTTACCGTTCATTCCTGCAACTCTACAATCAAAGGCTTCCCTTACCTCTACGAGCAAACTTGTTAAATCTAAACTTTACCACAAATTCAGTACACAACTTGGAAGATGTCTTCACCGTCTGCGGACCCACAGCTTCCGCCGCGACCTTTGGCCAACTTTGTCAGCCTTCCGACTGGACTTGCAATACTGGTTGCCGATTACATTGATGCGCCGGACCATGTGACTGCACGATCACTGAACAGAACTTGGATGATCCATAGCAACATGCACATGGCTATTTACCTTACACCGAATCTCCAGCATCTACGTGTTCTCACCACCCGCGAAGGCCTCCTTACCCTCCAAGGAATCACGAACAACCCGGCATGGAGGAACAAGATTCGCCGCATTGAGTTTGTGGACCATGGGCTGTACACTTTGCGCTCCGAAAAGACAAAGAGCGACAAAAAGGCATGACTTCGATGGCTCGGTTACTTCTCTATTCAACAGGATCAAATCAACACAATAATCGAGAAGATCATACCTGCCCAGCGACATTTCGAAGAATCTGGAGAAGCTCTTGCCATCTTGACCAGTGTTTTTAAGAACCTGAAGGATGCAATAAACCTCACAGAAGTCAGTTTTGGCCTCAAACACGAGACTCCAAGGCCAGTCATCGGTCTACGTCGCATACTCTATAAAATGGGCTTCTCAAAGGACGATTCTTTTGTGATTGACGGCAACTTTCCATGCCACTTGAAACAAGAGCAATCTGGTTCCTATTTCCGACAAGGGCGCGATAGCATCGCTTATCAAGCCATAAAGGAAAGCTGCTTCAATCAGCAAATCGTCAACGTAGACATGCGTCAACGATCACACAAACCCTGTGGCGCTCCCCTTGGAGGTATTCTACGCGCAGCAGAAGGAAATGCCCCTCCACTGACCAAACTGTGGGCCGGTTTCAACCTCCCCCATCTCCGCTCCCTAGCCATCACAAACCTCGAACACACACACGAGCCTTGTGGAACAACCACTGCCACCACCTACATCATCCACGCCAGCTCCCTTTCCCTAACCGGTCGCGGAAACAAAGACCTCTGTCCCAAATGCATCTCAGTTTTCCAAATCTTGCAAATCACCACATTCCCCTACCTCACCGCCCTCAACCTCGACGACTTCTCCATCGACAGACAGCAACTAACTTCCACCCTCAACCACTTCGCCCCGCAACTACGCGCCCTCACACTCGCAAATATACGCCTCACAACTGGAACATGGCAGCCCGTGTTCTACTTCCTCCGGCGCTTCCACCACCTACTCGACGTCAAGTTTAAAGATCTGTTGGAGCTCGGCCCGTTCCAGCGCACGCGGCCCGACGGACATGGCACGCCGTATTTGCTTGCGCGTGGGACGCCGTATCTTCTCGAGGAGTATAAGTTCTTTGCACGGAGTTATGTGATTTTTGGAGAGAAATGCGTCTTGGTATCTTTCTAAGCTGGAGAAGGGGTATCATGTTAGCGAGGAGAGGGGTGGGTTTGGGTGTGTTGCGTTTCCAAGGGCGGGGTGTGTGAATTTGAAGATGTGGAGTGCGTGAGTGGTAGGGCGCACTGCGCCTTCAAGACATGGCTGAGATGGAGGAAAGCGCGTGGGATCGCGAGGGTGAGGAGCGACTACCGAAAGGCAAGCGCGGCGTCTAGCTAGTACGTAGCTACGGTACAGTGGCTAATCAATTTATCGGTTGATCATCATTTCTCGACATCGCAATTCCATCACGCCATGACTACCGCGCGCGTATCCTATCGTTAGCTTTAATGCTTCGTCTTTATCTATTCATCTGCGCGACAACAACCAAACAGCCGGCGAAACAACAACTTCCAGTGCGTTCGTTTCCGCCGAAAGCTCAGCGCACATCTATACGAGCAGTCAAGCCCACGACTCCTCGTCGACCGTCATCCACCTCCACTGAAAACAGTCTTGAGTCATGGCAAAGTGGTGGTAAGCCACACTCCCAGACCACTTAACGAGCTACACGCTGATTTCACGTCTTCGAGGTCTGTATGGTTCATCATTCTCTACCTCGCCGTCCATATCAGCAACTACATAAAAGCACTTCCGCGGCGTGCGCATGACAGTGCAGAAACCAGCTTGAGAACAATCCGGAGCGCTATCAATACCACAGCCCGAGCCTGCCCTCAGTAGTCCCGGAGGGCATACGCAAGCTGTATGGAAGCCGGTGGCAAGACATGGACATGTATTCGGACAGTTTGTGAAGCCGTCTTTGCCCGTATCACCACGCCCATGACTTTCTGCGGAGAGCCAGATCCGGAGTCAGGCCAGGTTGGATGCACCTGCCACAAAACGCCAAAGTTCATGCACACCATTACGCGGCAAAACGGTCCCCCGTCGTCACCGTACTCAAGCCCACCAACGAGACGGGGCGTCTGGCTGGCGCAGTCATGTCCGAGCCACGGATCCATGTACATGGTGTCGGGTGGAGCCGGTCCTGGTCCTTCTGCAGGTTGGCTGCACATACCTGCGCGTTCGTTGGTGAATGGCGATGGCGAGGTCGCGCTTCGAGCCATGACTGATTCTTATCGCGGGTGGGGTTGAATGATGCTTTAGGACGGTTTTGTCGGGCTGGATAATTTGTCGAGAGGATTCTATTCTCTTCAGAAATAATCGAGATTTGATTTCGAGTGTCTCCACAGCAGTCTGCTGGATGTGAGTATGATGGACTTAAATATTTGGCGTTGTAGATACAGGCGCTATTATCGCATTTGTACTCTCAATAAGGCCTAGTAACGCTGCCCAATAGATCTTGAAAAGCTGTTTAGTCGGGTCTATCTCTCAGATAGACTGGTCTCCGAATACCTGACGAGTAGGTAAGCTCGCGACCGGTGAGAAATTTCAAGTCACTGCAGGCGTCTAGTCCCAATAAAGGAAGGCGTATTCCAGCCAAATTAACCACATGTGCATCAACCAAAGCCAGCTTCCACCACCCACTGTGTACTCCAGACCTATATCATACTTATTTGTGATGGCAATGGACTCCAAAACATTTGGTGTTACCTTGACCAGAGAGCGATCGCGACTCGACCGCATCGATAGCCGCCGTCGCAAGATTGATTGGCAGTACTGGCCCGATACCAACGATCAACAGAAGTACCTCGACGCCAGTGCTGCGGAAACATATATACGAAGCCGCCCTGACATTGAGGATGAATCCCTTATAGCATGGGGTCTTGCGCAGGCCAAGGCAACGGATGGCGCTCAAACAACTATTGATGTGCTCTATGGGGAAGGCGTGGACCTGCGTAAGTGTACAAGGCTGATGAAGACGACTGGCTCGACTAAGTGGAGTTTAAGAGTGGAAGTATAATATCGGGGACCAAGAGTTGGAGGCTGTCTTGCTGGTACTTCCCATGTCATACATCAACGTTAGTACAATCTGACCGCTGTTAGCCATCGCAAAGTAGTTCCACCGATCGCACAACTCAGATGTGGTGCGTATAGTAAACATTTCATACTTCCAAATAACAGGGTGTACGCGGTGATGAGCAAATTGAGCTGAACACGATCATCGTGCAGAGGTTGACCGACAGTGCCCAGCTTCCTCAACACACTCCAAGCAAACTCTTCTTGGCTTCCTGGAAACTTCGATATCCGTCCTCAGACTATTCGCATACTTCGTAAGGCGGGTCTATCAGGATTGTTGCTGACCAACTTATACTCGCAAAGCGGGTATTGGTCAAAGATGGGAAATGAGCAACATCTGCGCCATGACGACAGTGGAGAGCTTGTGTCATCTGGTGAGCATTCAACAGCATTCAATGTCTTCGAGCTTCTGATGTGAGCACAGAGCTTTGCTACCAGTATCGATGTGGCTGGGATACTGGAGTCAGCTTCATTCATTCCATTCGAACTCGGCATCGAACAACCTACTTTTGCATCAACTTCCCGTCGTACGCACTTGAGAGACTGAAGGCTGTGATCAAAAGTCAGCCAAGCGTTGCGTATCGCGACTTCTTTCTCGATGCTTTGGTTGCGGACGACAGTTTGAAACAATGGCAATTCGAGATCAGCCATCGGAGAGACGCCCTCCAGATATTCGTAAGCCATTGTATGAATTACAGATTGCAATCTGGTTGCTCACAAGCTGCATAGGAGAAACAGTACGAAGACGAACACATTGATTTCCATTCCTCAACCATCCAACTACATCGACTTTCGCGACACTGGCTCACCTTGGGCCAAGACTGCATGGACTTTCATGTCCAGTTGAAGTTCTTAAGTGAAGCCTACATATCTTACACAAAGGCAGTAAGCGCACAGAAGCCCGCGTGGAATCATGACAAGGCGGTAAATATGTACGAGTCTTTCGGAACGCTAATATCGCAATGTGACATATGCATGCGATGGACGAGACAGTACCACGAACGGACGAACCTCCGTATAAATCTCGTAAGTAGCTAGATCCTTGATTTGGAGTCTATGCGAATGGTGGCACTAATGTTGTATTTCAGCTGTTTCATCTTGCAAACCAGCGCGAATCGCGGACCAACACTGAGATCGCAGCGTCTACGGCAAAAGTAAGGACCATGATTCTCTGCTCGCTGAATGTTACTAACAAATGTAAGGTCGCAGAGCAGACACAGCGCGACTCAGCGTCAATGATCACCATTGCCGCAGTCACAATGATCTTCCTCCCAGGAACCTTCGTCTCCGCGATCCTCAGCACGACGTTCTTCGACTACGACGAGAACGGCTTGAGTGTCTCGGGTAAGTGGTGGATTCTCATGGCTGCTACTATCCCTCTTACGGTTGTGGTTTTCGCTGTCTGGTGGTATTGGCGATATGTTAAACTGCAAGAGAAGCGACCTCAAGTGTCCACCAAAAGCTCGGTTGCATTCGCTAGTAGTACGGAGCTGGGATTGCGCAAATAATCATCCGGAATATGGGAAGGATGTAACCGGCACGGAGATTTGGCTACATCCGTTCCGCTGTGGTATGGACTGTTGGGATTTCAGGCAACCATATTTCTCAGGCAGCTATTGGATTGGGATGGAAGTGTGGAGTAGTACCATTCGAAGACACGACGCAGAGAATACTTGTAAAGATGTAGCTACCAACGGAACGGAAGTCCACTTTAGCACCGCGAAGCGTTAATCGAAGTATAAACAAATCTTCAAAGTCCACAATGAGTAAACTCACCATCTCGCACTCTACCTCTCCACACCTCTATCCAGCAACCACTAACTCCAACAAAAATGTCCACCCCCAAGCCCCTCCGCATCGGCGTCCTCTACGAAGAAACCCAAATGACCGACCTCGCCGGCCTCGACATCCTCGGCAACCTAACCCCCAAAACCATCAACATGGTCGCCGACCTCAACCCCTCCTTCGCGCCCCTCAAAGCCCTCGCCGTCCCCATGGAATTCCTCTACATCTCCTCCTCCCTCGAGCCCGCCTGGACCACGCCTGAAATGTTCGTCAAGCCAACCCACACATACGACACCGCGCCCCGCGATCTCGACATCCTGTTGCTCGGCGGTCCGAACCCAGCGACCGTGAAGGAAGCGAGCCTCACCTTTCTGAGGGAGGCGAGTATGCAAACGAAAGTCATTTTGACGACGTGCACGGGCGGGATGTGGCTTGCTAGGAGTGGAGTGCTGGATGGTAAGAAAGCTACGACGAATAGAGTCATGTTGGACATTGCGGGTAAGATGTTTCCGCATGTGGAGTGGGTGGATCAGCGGTGGGTTATTGAGGAGGGCGCGTTCGATGGCGCGCAGATTTGGACCGCGGGTGGGGCGGGGTGTGGTGAGTTTTCTTTTCGTTCTGGGGATGAGATTGATTGTGTGGATGCTAATGGGTGAAGGTATTGATATGGTTATCGAGTATACGGATCGCACGTTCAATAAAAAGTTGGTGCAGCTTGGATGTGTGGGATTGGATTTCGAGTATGAAGGGCGTAGCCAGTTTTATAAGGGGCCGATGCCGAGTATTGCTTGAGCTGGTTGGTTCTGAAATGCCGGCTCACAACTTCATGAGCAAGTTTTGGTGGTGTTTGAATGTTGGAGCTCGTTGCGAAGAAGGAAGTACCTAGGTACTGTTGATGCTAGATAGTTACTACTCTCGTTTAATGTGAATCAGACCTCCATAAGTTTATGCTAAGGCGTTCGAAACCATTGCAATCGTGCTGTTGATTGGTATAATCAACACAAAACAATTCAAGAAAAGGTCACATATGCTACTTGTTGGAACCTTGGAAGTCTCATATATATCGGAGACTCGCTGAAAGAGCTCATAAGGCTAGCAGATGTTACTTTGAGAAAACGCAAAGTCGAGGCTGGATTGCGCGCAAGGAGGCAAAGTGTAGATCATGGATAGTTCATGCATCTCCAGTTTTCCATAGAATTGCTTGGTTAGAATCATCGAGACACTGGATTGCGGATATAGTCTCTAGGTAGAAGGAGTTTATACCATGGCATATTCACCATAGTTCTGTCCTCTACATTGAGTGATGTGATGTCGCCTCAAAGCACCAAATCTACATAGTAATCTTTTCTCTTGTCCTCAATGCTCATATAGCCTAAAGGAAAAGGCTTCAATGTCCCTAGAAATTTTGACATCCAAATAAGAAGATCGTACATCTATTTCGGACAAGTTTGAGCAAGGGAAGGCGAAGCAGACCTCCATAGCATTTGTCAGCTCCTCTTTCGGAAAAAGGTGGTGGCGGGAGCTCATGACCATGCAGGCTATCCATTTTAGAGGAAAGCATGATCCTATCTGGATGAGAAGAGTGAGTTGAGGAAGAGCAGTAAGAGCTTTATACCCGTCCAGCTCCGCGTTAACTAGCGCGGAAACAATGATCTCACAACCCTGGCCGGTGTGACTGGTACTTTCTTTGAGAGAGAAGCGCTTCTCCACTAGTTGTGGGTCTTTGGTTTGGCCATTTTCTCTCAATCGTCCTCGACATCCATGATTTTTGCGTCGTTGCTCCTGTCATAGTCACCTGGCTACCTATCTTTGAAGACTAACGTCGGAATGAGAATTTCCACAAAGTCATGCCACGCTCTGAATCAAAATTGCACACAGAGATGACTTCTGGAAACATAAATTCTGGTGCTGACCATTTCGAGAAGGTGGCCAGGATCCGCGAGGACATACGGCTACTTGCTGAAGGTTTTGCGAATAGGAAGAACCGAACACAACTTCATTTTGACTGAACCAGAACCTGTAGTGAAGCCGAGGAATTGGCAGATAGAGTAGCAAGAATCAGTATGAAGCCTCAAAGCTTTCATACCTTCAGAATTTATTAATGTGTAGCGCGAGGAGATGCTGGAAACATGGAAGCTCAGCTCGGTGGATTTTTCATCTAGAACTTCTCTTCGACATTTGTTCTCAGCACATGTCTCTGCTTAGTGATTCGTTTTGTCCGTCGCTCAATCGCGAAGCATGTTCGTGGACAGGCTTACTCTCAGAGGGCTCAAAGAACTTGAAGACGGATACAGCAGCATGTTTCCGGGTTATGATGACTTGGCTGCGACGGTGGACCTCATAACCCATAAATTGCTCACGATGTACTTTCTAGAGAAGAGAGGTACTCCGAGCGAAGAACATGTAACGTATCTCTCGTTTGTTTTGGGCTCCGACTCCGGCAGGCAGATTTCATGTGAATGGTCAGTCAACGGTTTCGGAAAAATAGCTAGAGAGTGTAGCATAATGAAGAACCGAGTAGACGACGTGTCGAAGAATTTATATACCACCACCACTCCCATAAGAAGAAAGCAAGACCATCTTTTGCTTCAGTGTGCGTTTTGGTTTTGCTCAGCGCGACCACAAATGACATTGACGTGTCGTGTCTTTTCAGACATATGGACGTTTGGCGTATAGTTCTAGACCATAAGTGTTTCTCAGCCATGAGTTCAATTGGTTATCGTTTGGACTTCGCGCACAAGCAAGAGTTATGGGACTTTAAGACTTGGATTTGTAGAAAAGAATCTCGACTCGATTCGACAAGACATTAATGCGGTCGTTTTGTAATTTTTGAAGATTGCCGTGGTGATCCGCGTCGAAGACATGCATTTTGCACATGCCGGTTTTAGAGGAATGAGCAGCAAGGACCACTCTCCGTAGGTGTCACTTTCGTTCCATTTTTGGAGTTCCAAACAAGAATTGTGGTGTGCAAAGTCCAGAGACCAAGGGGCCTGCGAGCTTATATAGTCCTCCGCAGAGACGAACACCATAATCGTGACTCCATGAAACTGGCATACTGCTCTTTGGGACAGCGCCTCTTCTCGAATCGTTGCATCGAAGGCATACGCTCTTTTGCACTCCCACATATAGAGGAATTTAGTGGCTTATTCGATCTCTTCCTCTGCACCATGGCATCTCCCAATCGACGTTTTAGTTTCTCACAAGCCAGGAGTCTGAGATCTCAATGTTTTGTTACACCCCATGTTGGGCGCCGAGTTTTATTTTGAAAGACGGCCACAAGAGAGCACACATAATGGCGTCGTATGTTAATTTTGGCATGGAATCGGACTTTCCAAACGGAGAGCATGAATTGATATTGGGACTTTTTCGGAGCAAGAACCATGATCGTGTTCTCACGTGTTTTTCGGTCTCAATGAAAGGAAACGTGTGTGATGAGAGGACAAGCCAGATAGGAAGGGCGAAAGGCTTTTATACTGGAGAAGCAAGCAATGGTCGCTCACGCTAGCACTTGCAGAGACATATGATGCAAAACGTGCGCCTTTACAAAAAGCAACTCGAAGGACATATGCCCGGGTCAGGCGTGTTTTAATGACTCAAACTCGAGGAATGCAACATGGATCTACGGCACGCGCCTTTTGGATGCCGCACCATGAGGTTTCCGAATGCTCGATTTTTGAAGAGCTGGTAGAGAAATAAGCAACGTAGGGAATACAGAAAGAATGGACATATGAGGCGAGAGGGATTATATACCCTCAAAAAGTCCGTATGAGATGAGATGAGATCATTGGCACATTGCCCACATCACCAGAGCACCATCACATTACCCATCTGATATCTGCGACACCCCAATCCCATTTCACCAAACTATATACTTGCAAAAGTGCGCGCCATATCGGCCAAACATCCTTCCTTGCATATCTAAGCATACAAGGAGCGCTCGAAGTCAAAAGTTCCCAAATGCCCAAACCGCACGTCCATCCATTATAGCTCTATAGGGGCTTTTATTTCGGCGCGGTGACAACACCCTCGTACTCTCTGCTCGCTATGTAATCAAGTGTGCGCTGGAAGTGTTTCCTTGGGTTCTCGAGGCTCGATGCGTTTTCATTGGATTGGAGGTTCGAGTGGATGAGTTCGATGAGGCCGTTGAGGTATTTGGTTGTGACCTGGAAGTTGTTAGTACTTGTTATGAAGAGACAGATAAGGGTTCGTACAGCATCGTTCTCTTGGTCGAAGTAGTACACATATCTGTTCAGGATCTCGACGAAGAGCTCAACGGACACTGCGGCATCCATGCATGCATCGGCGACGCGAAGTGCGCGTTGTAGGCACTCCAGTACACGCTTGCCGTCGCGGTAAAGCTAGAAGATGTCAGCAAATATCACTATCTCTCAGCGCGTTGTGGATGCTCACAGTCTTCGGATCTTCTTCACCCAACGCTCTGATCTCCGTTGCCCACCACAGATGGCTCGCAAGGTATACTGCACGACACTGATCTGGCTTTTTGAGCAGCTTGCTTCCATGTAACGCACACTTGGTGATCAGGGTATCATAGTTCTCCTTGCCAAAATGTCTCGTGGTATGCAGTCCACTTGCAATGACGCACACTGCCTGAAACTGCGCTCTGGAGTCGCTAATTGCTTCCTCGTAGATTGTGAATGCTTGTGCAAAGTACTCGTATGCGACTTCTTCGAAATCGTTCTGATCTGCGACTTGGCCGCAGGCGATGAAGAGGCGGAGGGAGAGGTCCGCGGAGCCGGTGACGCGCGTGTAGAGGGTAGATAAGGTGTTGTGCATGAACTTGTAGAGGGCGGAGGATTGCGATTGCCAGTTGTCGTCGAAGTGTTCGCGCTTCTTGTATTGTCTCGCGAGCTTGAGTGATGCCGTTATTATCGCAGGAGTTGTGTATTTGACGCGCTCGTTGCCTTCCGAGAAAGCTTTCCGCGCCGCTTGGAGGAGCTGAGGTCATGTTAGCCCTATGGTCTCGATCAGCACCATCAACACGTACCTTGAACTGTGTGTCGTTGTCCTTGCCTCGGATCAGGTGTACTATCCGCGCTAACCAGCCTTGCTCTTCTATCGTCTCCTCGGTTTCTTGCGCTCTTCTTTGGATCGGTCCACCGGGATAACCTGTCGCTTGTTGTATGCCCTCTCGGATGAGAACCTTCAAAATCTCCAGTGAACTCTCGAGGTTCTCGACCGAGGTGATTGTGGTCTGGTTCCGCATCAAGCTTCGTGCAACCTCGCCGGCTACTGCTCGTCGCGTCGGATACGGCTGCGAATGTAGAAGAGGGATATAGTTTGGTAACGCTAGAGCGGTGAAGAGAGATACGTATGTCTTGATCGGCGAAAGGAGGAGGCTGAGGATCTGGCTTTGGGTTGCTTGCGAGTGTAGATCGGCGCTGTTCTGGTACTCGCCGACCTTCTGGTTTGCGAATGTCAGGACTTGGTCAATGTAGTCGAGGCGTTCAGGGTAGATGTTGAGTGCGAGATTGGCAAGCGACACCAGCAGTCCAATGGTGTCTTGTATGGGCAGTCTCTGCATCTTGACCAACGTCTGCACCTGTTCGTGGAAAATCTCGAACAGTTTGACATTGCTGGGTATCCCTCGTCTCTTCTCAACTGCGCCCTCCACCTCAGTCGTTTCAGTATCCGCAATCGAGACTGCTGTAACCGATGATGCCTCTGTGGGTGCGTCTTCTGTGTCTGTCTGTGCTTCGGATGAATCTCCATTTTGTTGCGATGGTGTAGGTTCTGGTTCGGCTGTCTTGTGCTCCTTTGCTATCCGCATCTGTTCTAGAAGCTGTGCGATCGACTCCTCCTCCGTTTTCCGTCGCTGCTCCGGGCTTTCCGTCTCTGCCTCTCGTTGCGCATATGAGGATAATCGGTCCATGAGGCCTACAACGATCGATTTGACGTTGACGTGCGGGTTCAGTCGTGCGACGGCGGAGAGGAACTGATCAAGGGTATGCAGGTGAAACTCATCGGGAAAGACCTGGGTTACAACTGATATTCGTTAGCTCATGTTTTCGGGCGCAATTCGTGTCAACATGCCTTCAAGTAGATATTCCTGGGCCAGAACATCTCGACACTGGACGATCTGCTCCAACAGAGGATTCAAGATCTTCTTGTAGTTTTCCAGGTCCACGAGCTGGCTGAGCCTGACTAGGTTGCTGCCTACAAGAAGCTGCAGCTCTTGTCGTTCCTTGGTCCGCTGCTCGCGCTCCCTCGAGTGTCCCTGGTGCTGCAGGCGCACCCACAGCTTATTCATCTCCACAAAATTTGTCAATATAAAGCTGATGGAGTCCTGCAGATTGCCCTCTGGCCCCTCGCTGTCACCTGACGGCAGGAAGTCACGCGCCTGGCCGGCAAGATAGTACCGCAGAAACAGGCCACGTATAGGGTGCTGTACTCCGCGACTCATCTCCATCATGTCCTTCATGATCTCCTTCACGGGCGCATCCTCAATGGCCATGTAGACGGTGCCGACGGTGCACATGAGGTACAGGCGGGGAATGATATTCCCGGCATACTGCACAAGCTCATACAGGTCTGCGAGGTGGTTGACGGGGTGATTCTCCCGGAGGTAGACGGCTAGGTGCCGGAGGGCATCGAAGACGGCCATGTAGAGCTCATAGTACTGCTTTGGGCCGAGGCTGCTTGTCCGCAGCTCTGAGACGAGCGTGGAGCTGCATATATACTAATTAGAGCCAAACTATTTACTAGTGGTGACTGTGAAGGAACATGGAGCTCACCTGCACTTGAGCGCATCCATCAACTTGCCCGGTGTCTCGAGACACCTCCGCATGAGCATCGTCTGCTGGCGCACAACGGCAAGGGCATCTTCAAGCAGACGCGCCTGGTCTTCGACTGGCGGAGGCGACGCCATTGTGTTGTTTTGGGGCGGTTAGTCCGGGGTTGTGGAGAGCAGAGCTGGTCGACGGTTAGGCACCGCCTAGTCGGTGTTGGAGGCGCACGTCAACGGTTCGCCAAGCATCGCGCAGGGATGGTAGCTTCCCTTTCGAGCTGCGTCATCGCTCAGCCATTGCATGTCGTCTCAGATATTCTCATCATTTTGTCATCGAGTAATTGTACATTATCTACGTAGTCGCGTATATCTAGTCGCGAATTCGAAAACGCCGTTCTAATGCGTCCTCAAGCCGTTGCTATGCTGCCGTGTCCCGTATTCCTTCATTTGCCATGAACGCCCTAAGCCCAGATAATCGCTTTAACCATTCCAGAGTATGTTCGTCGAAAGAAAGTCCTAGGTGCATCCTATCATTAAGGATCATTGAAGTGCAAGCGTCTCCAGCCGGAAAACGAAAACCACGTCTTCAGAACTGGCGGGATAGTAGGAGATGGTAAGGTCAAATCTACGCCGATGCAACTATGGTTGGAATGGCAGCCGCAAATGTCTTGATGCGATAGTTGGTGTGCCACATCCCATTGTCGTAGTACTCGGTAGGACCATCATCTTTGGGGACCGTGACCGTGATGAAGATTGGCTTTGGCGTCTCAACTGCTTTCGATATAGTCGATGTTGAGCTTGTGGTGGTTGAGGTCGATTTCGAGGTTGGTGTCGATGTCGCGCTGGTCGTGCATTTTGAACTCGACTTGGCGGGTGCCAGTGTTGGAGCTGCTTCGATCACTGTGGTGACTTGCTGGGTGACAGTTGGTGCAGGATTGACGACCTCGACAGTCTTCGTTGATTTGATGACTGTCGTTGCTTGCGCTTCGGTTGACCCGCCGTCAACATTGATGACGGAGTAGTTTTTCTGGCGTGGTACAATGTCGCGAGGCATTGTGTCGAGCGGTAAAGCGTTGGCGACGATTGAGATGCTGGCGAGAATGGCGATGCATCGAGTGTTGAAAAGCATTATGAAGAGATCAGGTAGTGTTGATGTGAAGGATGATTGTTTGCTCTAATGTTCGTTGGTGATTGAAGGAGTGTGGTGGTCGCGGATTGGTAATCGTTGGTATGGACTTGCGTAAGGGAGAAGTAGCTGTAAGACGTAGCTTTGCGTATAAGAAGTCCATTTTCGCCGGTTGCGGTGCGTAATCTCTGGTGGCAGGAAATGTGGTGGTTGGTGTTCGTGAGGCTGGAAACCCCTGTTCGCGCTAAGATTGGCGCTAAAACTCACGCGACTGTCGGACGCATGCGCGCATCAAGTTTTCCTCGACAACACCATGTTTCGGCCTGCTTTTTCGCACGCGTCCTGATCAATATCTGCCGGTCCATGCCACTGATCTGCGCTCGCTCCAGTTTCCGACCTCAGACTTCGGGGGCGCACCCGTCCAACAAGCAAAGCGTTTGTAGTTCAACCGAAGGTCCATGGAAGATGTTGGACCTGTGAATGGCTTCGTTTACATCTCATCATGAAATAAGCGAATCTTTATACTGATACCTGGCTGGACACAATACTGTGTTAGGTTCATGGGATCGACGACGCCAAACGATCAAACAACAGGCACTCGGATGTCACCGTCAATGCTCCCAATTTACGTCCACAGACCAAGCCTAGTCACGCTGCGCTCAACTCGTTCGCCGAGCCGATTTGTGGATGGAGGGTTCACTGCGGCAGAGTGTGCTACCAGCTCATGCCGTTTCGATGCTAGTCTATCTTTCATAATCTATCGATTTGGTCGATACTCATTCAAGTCTTCATTTCTCATCCGCATTTCACGTACAACGTCTGTTGCCTCTCAACCCTCCGCTGGTAACTCTTCAGGCCGCCTAGGATCATTTAATGCTCTTACGCGCATACTCCCCCTGAAACGAGTGCTCCACCAGCGTGCGATGCCACGACCATCTAACTCAGCTGCTTGTCTCCCACTCCCATCAAGCTCCGCCTTGTATCCCAACGCTCTGCAGTCCGGTTCGACACTTCGTGAGGGAGCACTATTGGGTTTATGCCGTGCTCGAAAACCGAGGAGGAACGCTGCAATGGCGACCAAGACAACACCAATCACGACTCCAATACCGATTCCAGCTTTTGCGCCTCTTGACAAGCCCGAGCTCGTAGTTGTCGTTTCCGTCCCTTGAAGTGTCTGCTGCGGTGGCAAGCTAAAGATCGAAGTTGATGTTATCAGGGTACTAGAAGCGGGTCGTATTCCGGTAACGGTAACGACCATAATATCTGGAGAGACGGTCGGTGGTGTAGGCAAAGGAGTCACTGTTGACATTAGAGCTACTCGGCCTTGACTGAGATATACCCACGTCGCTCAGTCGCGCCAGGGACAGGCGGACAACTCTCCCCGTTGCGACCGCAATCCGGAGTTCTAGTTTGTCGTACTCCGCCTGTTCGTGAACTCATCGTGTGTTGAGCAAAATTAGGCAAGGCTAAAAGCAAGAAGGCGAAGTACCCAACACGAGTTGGGTGTTGCTTCACTCTTCTTAACTCTTTGAACCAACTGAAACACTGAAAGTTGTCCGCAGCATTCGGTCGCTCATAGTACGACTTCATTGGGTGGTTACCTCGCTTCGTTGCAGCCACGCGCAGCCTCGTTGGCAGCCATTGGCAGCACCCCGCATGCCAAGATTACATTCAGGTTTCAGCCTCGCGAGATGCCATAGCGGTCTACTATAAATACGGTTTGCAGGTTGTTGGTGGCGGAAGAGTTTTCGGGGATCTGAAAACAGAATTTCGACATGTATCCTTCCTTTTACTCTGGAAACCACACCAGTCATGTCGTCTCTCCAATTCAACGGATTTTAACACTGTTCATGTCTCTTTCTAGCATCCGCCACCAAGTCAACGACACAGAAATGTCCTCAACATTGTACAATTTCGGGGCGGGCCGTGGCACAACGTGCAGTGTAACCAGGTACCGTTCCATAGTTTGAGGAATGTCTGCCTCCAAAACAACCATGAAATGTAGCACTTGAACACGCAGGAAGAACTTGAGCGCAGTAATAAGGCTACGTTTCCAAGATTTAGGTGAGTCATGGTTCGAAGATCTAGTTCATGAGTCACCTGTCTTTCATTTCACTTCATATCACACGGCCAATAACAGCGTCCGGGAAGGGGAAAACCACAACCGGAGTAGCTCGACTAACATATACGACCATCGTGTCGTTTACGGGTGAATATGTGCGACGGAGTTCGGCTGCATGCGCCCGCGTGTTACGCTTGCATTTCCTCCACGCACGATCTCTCCTGGCATGAGTCAATATTCGCTGGAGTACAAGAACGCGTTTTCTCTCAAGTGTTCTTTTTCCACCTTCAGTTCCAATCTTCATACTCTCTTAACACCAATTGTACCTTTGCTTGCACCCACATCGCCAGTCGATAAGCACATTCAAGCACGAATTACACCTTCGACCAACCCATTGGATATCAAATCCATCCTCCCACCTATCAGCCTCCGCTCGAACATGGCATCTCAGATCGCATCCCAAAGCTCGCCACATTCGAGCCTCGGCCAATCTGAACCTCATTCGACCGTCGCCTCATTCCCAACCACGCGACTGCCGTACTGGCGCGACGTACGCGTTCAAGTCGTCACCGAGACTCGACTCATCATCAATACACAAGGCAGAAGGGTGGTGGAGAAGAAGAAGTATCTAGAGTACCCGGAAGGATGGAGTAGTGAGCGCGAAGATAGCATTGGGGATAGCGACGACTCGCGGTGACCGAAAGGAGGATTTGGAGGACTACACGGCCCCAGCGCTGTTATACTGCGAAGGGCTGTGCAAGACGAAAAGGTTATTGGTTCTTTGGGCACGGAAAAAAGGTTCACGGAAAGCGGGAGGGGAAAGGAATTCATCTTTCTTTTGGATGCGTACACAATTACACAAGCAGTGGTTACAGCACTCTTAGATGGGGTGGGAAATTAAAAGTGCTGTTTGGAGTTTCGAGATTTTGTGCTTGCTGAGCGTGGCGGAGTACGCGACTACAGCCCCGAATGGAGCTTCTGAGTAACACTGCGCCCCAAATCAAAGCAGCCGCCGAGGCGCAGCTCGATCAATTTCTTTAGGTCCGTGATGGCTTTGGATGACGAATATATTATGAAGTGCATACGCTGCCTCTAAGACGTTTGTAGGCCCCGACCTCCCATGCTCTCAGCCTTGCAACCGTCTTGGAATTGTCAGTCGATGCACTGGTCTAAGATGGCCAGCACCATAACCGCTGGGGAAGATGATAGACTGGATACAGAAGTCAAAAGCGCACTTGAAGGAAAAGGGCCCCTGGAATAAACCCAAGACTTGCCATGGAGGGCAAACCCCGCTGACCCATCCCACTGTTGTGCATAACTCCATCCAGGATTCCGATCATAGTTCCACGGACGACTTTACGCATGAGCCATTAGACACGACTCGACGCCATATTCGATTGATTCGCGTACAGCAACACGCGCGAGCTCCATGTTTGCAATCTGTCGATGACAGCATCCATTGCACAATTAGCAACTTCATAGCCGATTCAGCTCCACCATATATTGCGCTATCTTACACCTGGGGCGCTCCTAGTCCAACACGAGTCATTTTGATCAATGGAAAGCGCTTCGCCGTCCGGGAGAACCTGTACCACTTTCTCGACACCTTCAAAACACACAGCCATTCCAAATCCTACCTATGGATAGACCAATTGTGTATCGACCAAACAAACAATTTGGAGCGCAACCACCAAGTAGGCATGATGACCAGGATATATCGAAGATGCACCTTCGTCATCACCTGGCTCGATGCATCTGCCAAGAGCGCAGCTCAAGAGTTGAATTCCGGGAAGAAACAATATCTCGACAAAGTCGCTTTCCGGTCACTGAATCACCTTCTCCACAACCGCTATTTCACACGCCTCTGGATCGTCCAAGAAGTCCTCCTTGCGCCACGCGTGCAGATCGTATGCGGCAATATCTGGCTCGAATGGGACAAAATCCGGAACGCCATCATGGCGCTCACAGATTCTCGACGTGAACGCCTACCGGACGCTATGTGGCTTTTCCGTATGAAAGAGGAGCGATGGTCGGAATATACCTGCGCGGGAAAACGCGGGCTGCGATTGTCTCTGAACGAGTCACTGTCCCTGTACTCGGGCTTGAAGTGCGAAAATTACCGCGACAAAGTGTACGGCCTACTTGGACTGGTGCACGGCGACTCACAGCGCCCAGATCTCGACTATAATAAGTCGCTCCAAGTAGTTTATCTTGATACAGTCAAGATTTTACTTGCACAGAACCAGTCCGAATGCACGCTGCGGCAGTCCGTAGGTACAGCCTTGTATTTGAGTCAATGCATGGAATTTTCTAAACAAGATCTGAAAGCGTTGACAAATATGTTCCGGGATATCTCGGAGCTGTGCGCGATTGATGCTTTTGGGCTCAAGAGCTCGGCGTGTCCGATGAGCCATTGGTGGTGGTTTGAGTCGGGGGGCGAGAGGTATTATTACTATGATAATTGCAGGTCCTTTGACATGCGAGAAGTTGGTGGTGCGGGCCAGAATCTGATCTACGATAGTTTGGAGACAGGATCGTGAAGGACAGAGTTTGATTGAAACCCATGAGAATAAATTGGATTCGCGGACGCGGTTGTGTAAACTACAAATCGGTCTTGTAGACGTGATTTGTGTCGGTCGCATCTTGTAGACGAAACCTACATGAACTGGCCCTCGCCTTCAAGTGAGAGCGCCATCCACAAGAGCATGGACAAATCGTCCGCTCTCTCACACCAGTCGGTGAGCTCTTCTTTAGGTTCAAATCCTGTAGCCATATTCGACGAGGAGCGCTTTAGCATGAGTAGATCTCCAAAGATCAAGCCTTTTCTTCCCTTTTGCTTACATGCATCCCTCTCTTCTTGATACCTCCTCTTCCACTCCCGGTCAGTAATTGGCTGCCAGAGTTCGCGGACGCAAGGTAATGGCATATTGATGAACTCTGGGCATTCTCCGCTCGAAGGTGATTGACCATCTATCTGGAGTAGCAAGTCAACCAAGTAAAGAAGACATCCAATTCTTTGCAAGATCGTTAGCGCTCAGGGCGACATGCACTTGACAACCAAGTTTGCGAGGACTGCATGTAGCGCAACATACCTTCTCATACTTTCCACCAGGAGCCATTCGTGACGCGTGGTGCATATGAGGTCAATATCCAGACCCCATGCACACATCTCGTAGAGTCTCTCTCCAAAGGTCTATGGTAGCGATCAAGAGTTAGCAGGAGCCTCCGACTGCTGGAGTTCTTTGCTTTGGAAGACAGACCTCGATTGTGTCAACCATCCATGCAGCGTCATGACTTGACACTATCTCTGTACATTGAGAACACAGCATACCGTACACAGCCACTGCCTGCATAGCCTGCAGCATCCGTTGTTCGTCGTAACTTTCATACTAGTAAACTTTTAGCACTTGACGAAGCGACTACTTCTTTGCGACATGATTTAGCATACCTCCACCCACATCTGTCGAACATGTGTGCATATCTGCTGCCACACAAAACCATGGCTACCTGGTAATCGAGCATGAAACATCTGGGTCAGATTCGCACATATCGCCAGCGTTTCGGGTAAACATTGATGGCGAGAAACCGGAGGACACTCGTCGTCATTACCGAGAGCGCAGGGGGGATGTATGAATGGCGGCAACTGTTTGCCGTCGGCTAACATTCGAGTGTACTCAGTGAGACGACTTAACAGCATCTTAGCTGTCAGTGACCCCTGCTGAAGTGATCTCGTTCTTGGAGAAAGATTTGTCGCGCTGAATACTGCGAGTGATTCCGGGACATCGAGGCTATGAATCACGTGAGATACATCGATTGGCAATGGTGCCAAGAGCCCGGAATACTCCATAGGTATTTCAAAATTCAATAACCACGAAGGTGATTGAGCATTGAGGAAGGAGGGATATGTAAGACCACCACCAAAGTCATCCACAGAACTCGAAACTGCCGTTTCGACCGACGATAACCATCCATTTTGGTGTTGAGTATCTTCTAGCTCGGCATTCAGATCTAGTGGTTGGGCATTCTTGACAGACATAATTAATGCCACAGCTGCTGTGTCGCTGACGCAGGATGTCGCCCCGACCGTGGCTTGGGTGGTGGACGTCTGACATTCGGCCACCGAAAGGGTACCCGCTGCTGGCCTAATGGATCGAAAGCCATTCAGTTTACGGTGCTCGTAGCTACGAGCAGCATTAGGCGTGTAGTAACACTGTACATTTCGCCTTGCGCATCGTGAACAAGGAGCCGCCAATGAGCATCGTGCTTTAGCAGAGCGGCAACTCTCGCAGGATTTGGGCCGGCGGGTAGGCATAAACGGAGAAACGGAAACAGTTGTGGATGGAAAAAGAATGATGGCGTCTCTTCTCCGGCGCTGACAGTCGATGGGATCTCACCGTGCACGCACCGGAGTTGTAGGCAAATGGCATGCGACTTCCTGCCGGAAAATACAGCCAATCACGACCCGCCTCATGAGTCAGCGTTTCCAATCCGGCTTTCAGCCTCTACAGTTTCAATCTCTTGCTTCATCACCACTATCGATTCGTCAATGCTCCGACGTGATCAATATGCTGCGCACCAAAATAGAGCCGAAGAATATGCTGCGCACCACAGCAGAGCCGAAGAAAAATGTATTCGTGTATATATATATATATCATGGTATAGCCAAAGATGGCAGGCACCTTTTTATCAGTCCCTTCACGAAGCGTCCACGATTCTGATTTCAACCCCTCATATATTTCGGTCGCTCACTAACAATGGGCATTACTCACAAGACATGTCTGGTCACAGGCTGTTCTGAAGGTGGAGTTGGAGCCGCTCTCGCCGAAGCCTTCCAGAAAGCCGGTTATCATGTTTTTGTGACAGCACGCACGCCGTCCAAAGTACCAGCACGGCTCCACGAGGCATCCAATGTCACTATACTCGCCCTGGATGTAGCGTCTTCGGAGTCTATCGCTACAGCTGCGAAGATCATCCGAAATCAGACAGAGGGTCGACTCGACGTTCTGATCAACAACGCAGGGCATGGCCTCAACATGCCTGCCCTGGATACCTCCATCGAAAAGGCTAAAGAGTTGTTCAACTCCAATTTCTTCGGCGTCTTGGAGATGATCCAGGTGTTCAGCCACATGCTGATCAAGGCGAGAGGGGTTATTGTCAACAATGCGTCTTTGGGCGGGCTTAGCCCCATTCCGTTCATTAGTAAGCTCGCCGAACGGCCTTCATAAGCTCGATAAAGAAAATCGCAGGCTAACTCAAGCGCGTTTAGCTATCTACAACGGTTCCAAGGCTGCTTTAATTACTGCAGGTGAAGGCTGGCGTCTGGAACTGGCTCCTCTCGGCGTGCGCGTCATCACTCTTGTTACTGGTGGCGTCGCAACGAAGTTCTTAACGAATCTCGAACCTCTAGTACTTCCGGAGGGCTCTTACTACACGAGCATCAAGGACATGATCGAAGAGCACCCCGAGCATATCCCGTTCGGCATGGATCCTGGAACGTTTGCGCTGAGCGTCCTGCGCCGTGTAGAGAAAGGATATACCGGGAAGTACTGGGTCGGGGGTGCTACTTGTATCGCCCGCATAGCTATGTTGCTCTTCCCACAGTTTGCGCTTGTGAGTGTTCTGCGATACAACAGGCTTTAGGAAGGTATGAAGGTTGCTAATAATTGGAACACAGGACCAAATTTCGTTATGGCCGAAACCATTCACTAAGAAGCTAGCAGGAGAGCATGGCAAGCGAATGACTGAGGAGCGGAAGAAGATGGCTTGAGGTGGGCAAAGAGCTCAAACCAACATGTGTTATCGCTCGCCAGGGTTGTGATTGGAGATGGCAAGTGTGGCCGAACTTAATTTTAAGGCCCTCGAATTGCACCGCTAAAGTTCTGTGTCTTGTGAAGTTTTCAAGGTGTTGATCCCATCAACAAGATCTTTGCAGGTCAGCTTGAAGCCCCATCCCTCCATGTTATATTCCACCTCGTTTTGTGCAAATTGAGGGCTGGTGGTCGCTGTCGCATCGCTCAGCAAGATGCAGTCCCAATTCCTCCAGACGGCATCCATTAGGCTTGATGCTACGCACTGATCGGTGTTGCAGCCAGCGAACATCAGTGTTCTGATACCACGGCGTTTGAGAATATCCTCGACCTCTGTGCCACCCCAAAATCCAGATAAACGATTCTTCCAAGCTCAGAGATCGGCCGACTCTGCTTCTTCCTTTAAAGTACCGTAGAACTCCGAGTTCCATTGGTCCCGCATGAGCACCTTGCTGCCATCCACTGTTGAGCCGTCGTCTAGCTGAACCGGTCCGATGTCAACACCCAGCTCGGGAATCTTGTAGTCATCTTCGAAGTTGTTGTCCAATTAGAACCCACGAATCATCGCAGGCGGCATGGACTCGATATCGTCGTGGGTCAGTCCCCAACCAAGCCAGAGTATCGGAATTCCCGCTTTTCTACAAGCTGGAATGGCTTCATTTATCAGTCTTTCGACAACACGCAGACCCCGGCTCTCGGACGGCCGCTTGAAGGCAGGTGACAGGAAGTAGTTCTGTAAGTCGATGATAACAAGCGCAGTTCTGGCAGGAGCGATGACAACACGTGAGCTGTCCGTTTTCAGTGTCATACGTGGGTAGATTTTCGGAGCATCGGGTGAAGCGGGATGTGTGATATCATAGCCTTCCGTCTCGGAATAGAGCCAGAAATTCTCTGCGCCTCCAATGACCTTGGGGTGATCCGCCGTCTGCGCTTCCGGAATGACGACCATAATGTTTTTTGGCTACCACAGGCGGATATCGAAAGAGTTTCCAGATGTCTAAAGAACGTAGAACTCGCGGGCTGAGCTTATTTGCGCAGTGGCTCACTGCCCCAATGCGAGCAAACAAGACAAATGAGTGTATTATTTAGATCTGAAGATCTGAGTGTAGTATGGCACTAGTCTGTTCTGGGTACTAGCTCCGTCCTATCTCGACTTTAATCATGGCTGTATGACCAACCCACAACCTTGCAAGTTACAACTCGACAAACGCCACCTCTCATACTCACTACGAAGTTTCTCTCTTGTATACGAGTTTGAAGTATCGTATTCGGGTTTTGTGTGTCCATTTTACGCGACATACCTAGGTACCTAGGCACATCCAAAGGCGTATCGAAGGGGCGAGGATTAGGCCTCCCTTTGCTCAACTTTATATATACTCATGGTACACTAACACTAGTATGAACGAGACTAATACCTGCAAAGTTTTCGATGAGTGCGAATACATGCAGCTATGACTGCCGAAATCCTCCGAAGCAACCCGAACCCGAACCTGACGTCTCGGGTATTGGGGTAAGTCCTCTTAGTCTACATCGCCGTATCTTCAAGCTTACCGTACAACAGGTTACTCTAGCTTATACAATTACAGCTGGCCTAGCTGTGTGTATCTTCATCGCATACTACTGCTGTGCATACCGTCCAGATGTAGACCCATTCCACCAGGCTGGCGAACCCAGAGACCAAGGAAAGGGCAAAACACCAAACGCAAGTTTCAGGACAAATCCAATCGACGATTATATCCTGTGCTGGAGAATCAAACCACACCATCCTAATATTCATGCATCCCGAAATCAACCGGAAAGCGCACGCCACAGCCGCATCCAGAAGGCTTTCATCAACGTATGTAACCCTTCCGCGTACTTATCGGGTGCTAAGTCCTTCAGTGTATGCTTCTCATGAGCGACTTCCAGCTCATCACCGGTCTCGCCATCATGATCAGTGGCTACGCGCGGCTACGATGCGGACTCTCAGCATACCACTGGCACAAGATCGTTCGACTAGCATGGTTCTCCAGCATCACGTATCTGTGTTGTCTCACATTTCTTCGCGATCACTTCCGTCGACACAAGATAGCTCAGCTTTGGCGAATTCCGGGAATGGTCGCTTTGGTGGTTATGCTTATAGTCGGCATGTATCCGACTACGCAGTATGTGTGGGGTCCAGGCAAGGCTGATTCCTTTTTAAGACCACAGGATTATGCTATCTGTTATTTCTGGTCTTCTCGGCATATATCAGGGAAGCCGCGGATACAGATGGTTGCATGGTCCTGTGGTCCTTTGGGAGTTGGGATGCTGCTTCGTCTTTGTTGCTTGTATGAGGCGCCATCCAATGCATGCGCTTCCCTTCGAAGTTGTTGCAGCAGTAAGACAAGGGCAGGATTACGGACACTGTTTGCATGGATAGACGACGGTTCGTTTCTCGCATTCTTCGTCGCGATCGTTATCTATCGTCCGTTATTTGCCCTCTTTTTGACCACGCGGATCACAACCGATGTGATGACGTCAAAAGCATTTGAGGTATGTTCCATCGATCTCTCGCTTGCAAAAATGGCGGCAGGTCAGCTTACGATCAAGGTTTGGTGGCTTGTGATAAGCTTTGCGTGGGGTGCAGTGATGCTATGGTCCAACGACTCTGTCGATGAACCGGAGAGCCAAAGGTGGTCATTCGGGCAGATCATCGCGCTCATGGTCTTGCTCGCGCCAGCTATCGCTCTGATTGAGGGGTATCTCAAGGGCGAGCCAATTATTTTTTAGCCTTGTTACTACTTTTGAAGCCCCCCGACTGATCACAATGTGCCACAGCGCTGTCTTCAACAGGATCGTCGTCTCCAGCCCTTCCGTTAGATATCGAAAAAACGACGTATCAAACAATAATCACGGTGCTGACACCCCACCCAAGCAATCCGAGGCCGACAATATCAAGCCTTCCGCAGCCACCGACTCCGAAGTCCCGGTCCGAGATTTTACAAGCGAGCAGAGGCAATCCCGACTCCGATTTTTATCGGCCACTCCGTCACCTATACAGCCTTTGTGTATGCTTGGCTCCTTTTCCTAGTGTCCATGAGCATCGTCAAAATATGGTGGCTCGCACAAGACCCATAACCCGTGATACTGGTTGCTTTTTACTTCATCATGCCTCCTGATTTCACCGGCGCAGGACCCATTGGGCTTAGCCTTCCGATATACTTCTATGCGTGTATCCTTTCTTCTATTCCGCTTGCGGGTCAAGCCCCAAAGTCGCCGACGAAGCGCTGTGTGTTCAACGTTGTCGCCTTCCTTTTCTATTCTACTATTCTTCAGCTGGTGCTGTTCCTCGGTCATTCCAGTGTCCTTGGGTCTCCAGTGTATTTGTGATTACTGATATCTTGCGTTGCTGTTTATTTGGGATCTTCGATACTGCAGTTCTGTTAGATGAGATGGCGCCGCACCTTGCCAGTTCATCGAACAGCATGAAGAATAATATGAGCAACATGAATTCACAACTCCATCAAATGCGTTCATTGATTCCGACCAAGATCCACTCGTGAAGAGTCTTTCCAATTTATATCCGGGCGCCCCCGTACTGCTCCTATTTGCGGTATCCGTTTGGTGCGTTCCCATTCTGCTGCCCGTTGAGCTTCCCGTTGAGCTTCCCGTTGAGCTTCCCGTTTTGCTTACCCTCAAGCTCCTTCGCATACCCCCTGGCAGTCTTCAATGAGCTATCAAGCAACCTCGTAAACCCCCACACATCAAACTGCACACAAATAGCTCTCCACCCCTGTTGCATGAACAGCGGGATCTTATCCACGGTCCACACAGCGCCAAAGATCGGAAGATTGTTTTTAGCCGCAGCAGCGTTGAATCTGCCGATCACTTCCAGGAACTCGGGTTCCGGCTCACCACCAAACGTTTTCCCGACATCGAGACCGGCATTGATGCGGTAATCGCCCGGCCCGAACATGAGCGCGGAGATGCCTGGAACTGCAGCGATCTCCTCGATGTTGGCCATGCCTTTGACAGACTCCACTTGCGGAATGACGCAGATGTGGTTGTTGGAGGTTTTGACGTTGGATGTATCGTCGGGATACAGTGATGTCGTAAGCCCGGGGGTGAAGTTCCAGGGGCTGAAGGATCGCTCTCCGATCGGACCTAGCATCGTAAGCCATGCTTCCGTAGGCGCTGTTGGAAGTTGACTTACCGTAATACGCTTCCTTGATGAAGTGTTTGACGTCGTCAGCGCTCTCACAATGCGGGATGATGATTCCTGCTGCGCCGGCGTCGAGCGCAGTGACTAGACTTATCTCATCATGCTTAGGGACTCTTACGAGAACCATGGATTTCCCCTCAGAATGATGCTGAGCGGCGTGTATAGCACTGATATTCGTCAGTACATGCATGACCACTGTGTATGGATGACAGAGAACTCCGTCGACTTACTCGTGCAGCTCCGTACGATTCCACACTGCATGCTCAACATCAATCCAGATAAAGTCCGGCTTCGTAGAGGCAATAAGCTTTGTGACGTATGTACTGGGAATACCATGAGCAACGCCCATGAGTGTCTTGCTGGCGTCTGCTTGTGCGTCCGCGAGGGCTTTCTTCAAATTGCTGGGGTAGGTGAGCGTCGAAGCGCGATATGGCGCCTCAATATGAAGAGCCTTTTGCTCGCTGAAAGGCGTGAAGTCGGTCATATCGAAGACGTGGAGCGGAGTGTTTCGAAGTTGGGTGGTGGACTCGAGTATTTGCCTTGGTTATTTAGCTCGCAAGAGTACGAATGAAGTGACGGAATTGACAGCGCAATTGGCAAAGGTGTCGGTATCCTTGTGACTTTCCGCATCGACTCTCTGTTCTTATATGCTGGCGTGGGTTCAATCTAACCATTCTCAGTGTCAAAAGCCAACATCTCACACTGCAGGAACGGCTGGAGCATTGTTCATCTGATCCATCCGAGTGGCTGGGTTGCCATGAGAATGTAGGATCACTACGCCCAAACCAGTGCTGAAAAACTATCATCGCAAGCCACCGCTCTGGTGCCAAGTCGGCTTGATTTCGTCGATGTACTTGTTCATAGCTGATGCTACAGAAGAGGAAATAAAGACACAAGTATTGTAAGACATATGCGCTTACACCTGCTGGTCTCGCGCGCGCAGGGTATTGCAATTGGTCACCCACATTTTCGTTGTTGGGAGCCTAAGACGAAAGACAAAAGACGATCAGGCAGCGCCATTGTCTTCACAATATTCACAACTGGCAGTCAGAATGAGAGAAATCGAGTAGACTTGTGTTTGGTCCTCTCGTGGCTGCATTCGAACTGCTTGCAACGCACGTACACACATAAGCCGTGGCGCTGACCAATGCGAAATCGCTTTCGTAGGACATTGGACGCATAGAGAATGAATATTTCATATTGATGATTGTGTCCGTCGCTCGGAGTAGCAGATCGGAAGCACATAAAATTCTTACGTGGCTACACATATCCAATAAGAAGCGCAGCGTGCAGCCACCCGGCGCGGATGCATATCCGATCTTCTTCAAAAATGCGAGACAACCAACATCGGCTCTCGGGGCACGCGACGACAGCAGTCCGACTTCGACGTAAGTTGGATGACTTTCGGGACTCGAGTCGTGCCGATGTGCGAGGACAATGCTGGACCAGCTCATTGAGAGCAATGCCCTTATGCATCCTTCACTAACTCTCCCAACTATTGTCCTGCGTCTGCCTTGTCCACCGTCTATGTGGTGACTGTGACATGGTAAGAGAGGCACGACACGGTGCGGCATGCTCCTATCCTTCTCCCCTTCCTCCTATGCGGATGACACCTTGCTGGAGCATTCCAAAAGGGGATATTTGGATATGTACTCGTTGCTTGCAGAAGCTAACGTCGCATACATGGTGTTGGGATAGTCGTGAATGAAGTGATTCAGTGTGGACAAGGTGACTCTCGGTGAGACTCCACATCGACATACAGTAGACAGAGACGTTTCACTCTAAACTCGTGGCGACTGTGCAGGGACCCTAGGCACAGGCATGGGATGTGCGCACTGGCACTCCGGCGAAGGCGCTCGCGTGATTTGGCTGCTCTTGGTGATTTGGCTGGTCTGACTGTCGACTTCTGTGACCGAGATAGTAGGTTCCCCTTTCTCCGCGTCGACCTCTTCCGAAGTATTGCTTTGCTTTCCTCCATTTTTGGCAGCTTTCCTCCGTCGCATGCGGCTGGGCAGATCACAAATGAATGCAGTGATGGTGATAAGAGCCAGGAGCACGAAGACACCGCCTACGGCAATGACGGCGATGATAGGAGTTGAGATACCTCCCACGGATGCAGTCATCTTGATCGCTGGTAGGTGTTGATTGAAAGATGGTTGAGATAGGTGAAATTGGTCAACAGGGGTAGACAAGTGCCGCCGAGAGATGGCTAGAAACGGGTTCCACTGGTAGTGTAGAGCGAGTGTATGATGTGTAGCGAACGTTGAAGCGAATGTAATGTTGAGGGCGTTTGGGGTAAAAGGGTTACACAGCAACACCATAACAGCGCAAACGCCTCCTTATACCTCAACGTCCGCCATGGCAACGCATGTGCCGTCGTGAGCGCCGCAAGCGGTATTCTCAGTCGAGCCGGTTCGAAATCTGCGCAAAGCTCAGCTGTGGCTTTCACGGTCAAGCGCTGTGCCGGAGTCAGCTCAAGGGCTTGGTACTAGAGGAGCTTGTCGAGTAACCATCGTGAATTACCCAACCAGGAACCTGGGTTGCACATCTTTTTAGGAGAGCCAGGCTTCACACTAGCCGAAAATGGATTCTGGGCTTGGTGGCGGTATCGAAATGCTCAGCTTTCATTTTAGATCTGACGAGCACCATTTTTACGCGAGCGCGCCCCTTGCAGTGATCCGCAGGCCTAATTAGCGTCCGACGAGACGGTATTCCTCGCATTCGCCGTTTTTTGACGCCGCCACTTTTCATAGGTTGTCTATCGACTGGGTCGTGCGTGGGAATAGTTCGACAATCTCTCCGGGAACTCGTCGTATTCTTTCAGAAATAACAAATGAAGATTTTGAAGCTCGAAGCTGCGTGACCGGCGTGTAGGCACTACGGTTCAACAGTGAACAATTTTGATCGGCGCGCCCGCGAGGCTAGACGGCGTGCATAAGGCTAAGCTAGTGTTCTAGACCTTACTGCACGTGGAGGTGGAGTTTTCGCTTGCAGCCGTGTGTCCAAATAAAGCACCACCTATCCCAGTCAAGTCAAGATGTGATTTAGCCAACATGCCACAACCGTTTATGACAGGCCGGCAAAGGATTGCGTGTCACTTGCGTGGCCGTTGAGAAAAACAGAGAGAAGGCGCGTGGCCGACCTTGATTGCTGCAGCGACAGAGGTACCGGTAAGTTCACTTGCCAGATACGAGAAGGACTGCGCTACCGGAGATATTCATCTTAACTCTACTTGGCAGGGGTGGCGCGCGTATCCCATGCTTGGTCTCCCACCTGGGCCTGAAGATCCTGTACTGATCTCGGGAGTTCTCGTTCCTTTTCCGGGGAAAGGCAGCGAAACAAGGTTTACTGCATTCGCCCGACGGCCAGAACAGATCAACAAACACTGTTTTTCTGCACATCAAATGTGTCTAGTCTTCTTTGTCCGTCCACTCAACAAACACGTAGAAAAGCGAGAACACAAGGTTGAAGAAGTCTACTTCCAGTTACCGGTGGTGCGTACTTGTCGATAGTGCTTGTGGCTATCTGGTCAACGTCCGACGGTCCAAAAACTACTCCTAATCGTGCGCGCCATCAACGGATTTGACGCCAATCTGAGGTCATCGCGCATCTCGTCTGATCTAGAGCATTCGAAACGGGGAGCACAGTGGAGGAGTGACCACAGCTGACGCATGCAAGACAGTGCCCGCGGAAGAGGTGAGCGTTGCCGCAGTCGAGACGATCGAGGCCATAGCGATGGTAGAAGCAAGTGAGGCAGTGGCCACCGTGGACGGTCAACAGAATCAAAGCCGTGACATGCTCACCTGGCGAGACGCTACACCTGTGGACCCGAAGTCGAATACTCTAGGCACTCACTAACAGAGTTGCTTGCTTGATACTGAAAACAAGGTTCCACTTGGATAGACTGCAGCGAGGTAGGCGTGCATGAATGAGATTAATAGCGCTGCTGCTGCTGCTAGGTCTATTCCAGCCTGATCTGGTGCGCTTGCAGGCTATCCTTCATTCTAGAAAATGAAGATTTATGGTGCGACTCCGTGAGGAGTTTTACTCACGGCTGTGGTTAACGATCATCCGATGCGAGGTCATCGCAAAGCTCGTCTGATCTGGATTGCAGTATTCGAAACGGGGGTGCTGGGCTTCGATGTTGCGCATCAGCACCGTGGATCCAGCGAATAGTCCGAATCAAACACCAGTCACTATGGACAACCCTCCTATCGACCTCCTCTCTTATCTACAAAAGCCTCAGATATCGCGACTTATGTTTCGACACTGTTCTCGCCAACATGAAGTCCAAACAAGCGGACGGCAAATCTCTCACTACCGGACACAATGGAGTGTGACGATAACGAAGTCCCCAATAAGATCTTTCTATGCTTTTGCTCAAGTTCAAAACACGCCCTATGAGAGTGCAATCGAAAGGGTACCACGTTCCACGTGAGCGAACTAGAGGACGTGTAAAGAACATGATGTGTAAACCCAACTGCCGCCGATCAATGGATGGCTGGGTCGCGGAGGCAGACTACTGAGAGCTTATGATTGCTTGCGTCGGTGAAGCGTCCTAAAAGGAAGATGTTGCTGATGCTTGCACGGTGGTGCAAAGCCGTCCCGCTTATGTCGTACACGTTCACATACCCCACGCTTCAATCGATGACAGAGCACTTATGCAAGAATCGAAGGTTCTCGACGTTGACGTTATATCAATGGCACGAATAGACTGTGTGATGGATGTTTTGCTTCTCTTTTACGTGATAAACATGCATTAGCGAGGAGAGCGGAATAGAATGTTGCATCCTGGAGTCGGGCAAGGGAATTCTGGAGCATTTCGTTGCACGTGGTAACGTAGCCGTCGTGTTGTTCTAAAGTCGCGATCTGCACGTTGCTCAAAGAAAAAAGGGAACTAGGATGATATCTAGATTTTGAGCTGGACAGGCTTTGCAGAATCTGCAGAGAATGGCAGAGCCCGTTGGGGCATGTAAGAGATTGAAGAACGAAGGGAAAGATTGTGTATTGAGTGTAATGGGGGTAAGTAGATGAAAATGCTAAATGCAGGCCGCCATGATCAGCTGAGAGAACTTGATGCGATACACCTTGAAATTCAGGACTCCAGAGCTAAAAGAAATGCTACTGATGACAACTGGCAGTTGGAGACGTCGGATGCGTTGCACCTACGCTCTTCGTTTGGAAGCATCGACTCGAGTCAGCCGCCATCCCAAAACAGACTAGTCGGCAACTCAGTTGAACCTCGGCCTGTGCATCATGACATGGGCCGACGCGGTAGACTTACTCCGCATTTCGAGAAAGTCAAAGTCTCTCCACGCCCTGCGCTGCAAGCCTGTATAGCCGAAGTTCAATCATTAAGTCCAAGTCCACGTTCCGTTTCGCTTTCTCGCAATTGTCATAATCCAAGATGTCGGCTTCCAATCGTGTGAATCAAATCGCGGGCCATCTCAACTACCCGAAGGGTATGTTGGCGGGCCAGGTTGCGATTATTACGGGCTCTGGACAAGGTATTGGCGCTGAGGCGGCGAGGCTGTTTGCTAATGAGGGCGCGAAGGTTGTGGTTGCGGATGTAGATGCTAGTAAGTTAACTCTACCTTTCTAGAGACATGTATTGACGTTCTCACAGAGAAGGCGGAATCCGTTGTCGACTCCATCAAAGCCTCGGGCGGCTCCGCTATCGCAGTCTGCGGCGACGTCCTCGACGACGCATACATCAAGACGCTGATTGAGAAGGCCGCTGAGTTCGGTAACGGCAAGATCCACATCATCGTGAACAATGCTGGTTACACATGGGACGGTGTCATCCATAAGATGACGGACAAGCAATGGCATACTATCGTCGACCTGCACGCAACCGCGCCGTTCAAGATTGTGAGGGCTGCGGCGCCATACTTCCGCGTCAAGGACGGCGAGCCGAGGAACATTATCAACATCTCGAGTACGAGCGGTGTTAACGGAAATGCCGGACAGATCAACTATGCGCTTGCAAAGGCAGGTGTGACGGGTATGACAAAAACGATTGCGAAAGAGTACGTGCCTCCACGCTCCTCATCATCCTCCAAGCTGACATGTATGTAGATGGGGACCACTCTTCGGTGTTCGCGCAAACACTGTTGCATTCGGACATATCCAGACGCGCTTGACGGCGGCGAAGGAGGCGGGCGCATTCGTGACGACACCGGATGGCGAGAAGGTCGCGCTCGGCATACCGCAGGCTCAGAAGGGCGCGGCAAAGGGACAGGAGCACATGGATATCCCGCTGAGGCGACCGGGTTCGGCGACGGAGGCGGCGAGTGCGGTGTTGGCTGTTGCGAGTCCGCTCATGAGCTATGTTAATGGTGAGACGATTAAGGTGACTGGTGGGCGTGGGATGTGAGGAATGGCCAGGTAGAAAGCGCAGTCAATAAGCCAATCCTACATGGTGTTTAACATGCTCCTTGTTATTTGCAATGATGATACAGCTGGGAATAAAAAAGGTTGTCGTGTGTTTGCAGTTTCAAGATACCAAGCCGGAAACGAGGGCATCGAAGATGGCTCGGCAGTCATGGTCTCCGCCGCTACCGGTATCTCCAGACACGACCAGTTGCGCGGCACACGTCTCCAACGCATCTCTCCCTCCGCCTTTTACCTCGTTCTGCTTCAGGTAGTCGCTCCCTATCACCAACCACCATGTACACGCGCATCCGGTAGCGTAACCCGAACACGTACAATCTGACCCCGGACGATTGGCCGCGGTCGAGCACCCCCTACATAGTTAACGTGGTAACCTACCACGACGCAGTGTCCCGACACCGGGACACGGCATAGCCCGCAATGGTCGACGAGAAACACCATTACGAGCGTGCGGAATCGCCCCCGCCGATACCCACATACGAAGAAGCCACGTCCTCGCGGCATGCCTCTGCGCGCCTCGGCCCCAACGAAGTCAGCGACGATGCCGAGCGGCAAGGCCTCCTGGGCCCGGATGTGCGCGTGCAGTCGGACCAGAGGAGGCGGCATGGCTACTACCAGGCGCCCTCGGTGCAGTCGGTCGAGGACGGGGATTCTGAGCTGGGCAGTCCGGTCCGGGCGAGTCAGGATGAGGACCTGCGGCAGACCATGGAGGAGATGGAGATACTGGACCCAGAGGCGGCGGAGGAAGGGCGATCGCGGCGGAATCGGTCCAGTTCGCGCTTCTCGAAACGCTTCTACAGCATCACGAACTCCTTCTCGAGCTTTCACCTCCCGCGGATACGATGGCCCGCCTGGCCGGCAAAGTGGCGGCCCGACTTCACGTTCCTTACACAGCGGATGCCGACAATACCGGAGGAGTACAGGCCGGGGTGGTCCGTCATAGCGCGGTTGTGCGGGCTCATACTGATTGTGACACTGGTGTACTTGCTCGTGGTGAGCGAGGTCGTACCCATGGGCGGAGGCTTCGGCGCGCAGTTCAACCCGGAGTGGGTGCGGCAGACGGCGCTCGACAGCGTGGAGAGCTGGCGCATAGAGAAGAACCTCGAGTACATCACGAGCTACGACCACATTGGCGGGACCGAGGGCAGTTATGTGCTCGGGCAGTGGATCGAGGGCAAGTTCAAGGACGCCCACATGGATACCTACACACACGACGAGTACAGGGTGTACATGAACTATGCGCAAAAGGACGGACGGAAGGTTTCAATCGTGGATCCGCCGGAAAAGCGGTGGGTCGCGCGACTGGAGGAGCCAGATGTCTTCAACCCGCCGAAAGCGCAGACGCCTGCGTACCACGGGCTTTCGGCGTCGGGAAATGTTACTGGACCGCTCATATACGTCAATTACTGCGACAAGAAGGATTTCAAGAATTTATCGGATCGCGAAATCAATGTCCACGGAGCAATCGCGCTTTGCCGGTACTATGGGACACAGCCAGACCTCGCCATGAAGATCAGGGCCGCGCAGGAGGCCGGATGTGCTGGTGTATTGGTGTACTCGGACCCCGCGGACGACGGTTTCAAGAAAGGCAATCCCTGGCCAGATGGCAAATGGAGGCCTGGAGACAGTGTACAGCGGGGATCAGTCGCGCAAACGAACATGATCATGGGCGACGTCCTGACTCCCGGAAAGCCGAGTATCAAGAAGCAGGAGCGCATGTCCAAGGACAACAACCCCGCTTTGCCAAAGATCCCCAGTCTACCACTCTCCTGGAAAGATGCGCAGAAATTGCTGCAGTCACTACAAGGCTCTGGCGAGAAGCTTCCGGCTGAGTGGGTCGGTGGTGTGCCCGAAATTGGCGACGATTGGTATTCTGGCCATCCTGACACTGCGCCGAAGGTCAATCTGCAGAACTTCCAGGACGAGACGGACCATCAGCTTGTCACAAATGTTTTCGGCGCATTCCGAGGTGTTGAGGATGGAGCGAGAAAGATTATTGTCGGAAACCACCGCGACTCATGGTGCTTTGGCTCGGCGGATCCTGGCTCCGGCACTGCTGTCATGCTTGAGGTTGCCCGTGTTTTGGGCGAACTTCGCGCACAAGGTTGGCGTCCGCTTCGCACGATTGAGTTCGCATCTTGGGACGCTGGCGAGTACAACAAGATTGGCTCAACCGAGCACGTCGAAGCCAACGCCGACGCCCTCCGCGAGAACGCAATTGCCTACCTCAATGTCGATGTCGGCATTACAGGCGACCAACTCTGGGCCAAAGGCTCCCCCATCTTCCAACACGCATGGGGTCGTGTCATCGACCGCCTCTCCGACCCCCACGAGAACAAAACCCTAAAAGAGCTCTGGGAGACCAAGAGCAGCCAAGTAGGTAACCTCGCAGCCGCAAGCGACAGCGCCCCCTTCCAATACATCGCCGGCACATCCTCCTTCGACTTTGGTTTCTCGAGCTCGAACACCGGCTCGACAGAAGCCAACGCCATGTCCGGCTCCTGTTACGAAACCTACAACTGGATGGCCAAATACATCGACCCGGGCTGGTCCTACCACAACCTGCTCGCGCAGATCTGGGTTCTCCTCATCCTCGAACTCGCCCAAGACCCCATCATGCCCCTCAAAATCGACCACTACGCGCACCACCTCCAAAAAGAGGGACAGCAGCTCCTCAACTTTGCCGAAGCGCAGGCCGTCGGCGGCTACGACATTGAAATCTTCCAACCCTTGATTGATAGTCTGAGTGCGTTGAAGAAGAAGGCGGATGAGTTCCATAAGTGGGAAACGTATTGGTATAACCAGGTTTATGCTACGGGGGGGTTTGAGACGCAGAGCGTGACGGTGCAGCGCGTGGGGCATAATGCGAAGATTGCGAGGTTTGAAGCTGATTTGTTGGATTTGCCGAGTGGTAAAAATGATAACGGGCCGCATGGTGTAAGTTCAGCTTTCTATTCTCACAGCACTGTGCTAATGTTGCGCTAGTTGCCCGGCCGCGACCAATTCAAACACGTCATCTTCGCGCCCTCGGCGCAGAACGCGCTCGAACCGAGTGTCTTTCCTTTCGTGAGAGATGCGCTTGAGAAGAAGGATTGGGATGCCGCGGCGAGGGCGATTCGGTTGACGGCGGATGTGCTGAATAGGGCGGGGGATGCGTTGTAGGACTTGCTATAGTGGCGTTTTGGGGCGTTTAGATGGGGGTGCATCATAAGGGTTTGGCATTGGGGTTTCGTTTGTGGGGCTGAGAAGGGATGTGTATAGGTCGCTGCTGAAGCTGAGTATCATTATCATCATCTTTCGATCATCATCTCATACCATTCGAGAATGTGGGGTGTTACGTCAGCGAGTCAGCGATTATAGGTATATAAACTCTTCCTCACCTCCGTTCCTTTTCTCCTTACCAAACATCCAGAAGCCGGCTTTCTCTAAAGATTGGCATGTCAATGCTATGAGAAGCCCTCTCTGCTTTCTTCTTCTTTCTAAAAACGGGATTCTGCGACCTCATGTTCCGCTGCTTTGCGCCTCGTCGCCGAAACGATCGTAGCAGCTTTCCATGTCCTTCTGCGCTCCAACGTCTCGGAACCGATGAAGCAAAAAGATATGTTTCTTCGAGTTGTCTGCGTCGTCTAAAACTCGATTTCGAGAATGACATGTTCTTGCGCCTTGTCTGCGACCTTGAACTTCGACAAATGCGGGCTGGATTAGTACGCGTCCTCGAAAATAGCCAAGAAAGCCTGGACATGGACTTCCAAAGTCCGAATGTGGCTGGGCGATGGAGTAAGTACCTAGCATTCAAGCTAGTGTCTATATAACTTCTTTGTCGCCGACGAAGACTTGAATAAACCAGTATTCCGAATGCCATTGGCAGCTTCTGCCCAGGAATGTGTGCGCGGGCCTGTGGTTCTCTACGTAAATCTCTCACCGCCGTATGAACGTCCGAGATGAACTGCCCATGGCTGGGGAGTATATAAATCCCCCTCGCATTTGGTCCTTCTATTCTACAACACATTCTTTATTTTGCGGACTCTAAAACTCACGTACGACAGAGGAATGGAGAGTGTGTCCGCCTTCCCTCAAAAGGCAACTCTGGACATGTCATGTTGTCGCTTGTCCTCGAGACCTTCGCCAAGAACACATAGCTACAAACGATGCGTGGACGAAGTCAGCGCTGGAGAAACGTTGAAACGAAGGGCCAGCATTCGCATGGCCGAAATACGAATCGTGGTTACTGCACAGCCATGGCTGGAGTCGTGAGCCTTCTCGAATTCAAAATACATCAAATGCCATAGATTCATGGGTTTGGGGTATCATACCAAAGAAGCGCATACACATGCACATGCCCGCTTTCGTACGCACCTCTGCACGGTACAAGAATGACTATTTAAACAACTCTCGACTTCGTTCTTTTTACTTCACAACACCACCCAGGCTTTGAAGCTCTCCAAAAAACCTCCATACCTATCCGATGAACATCTGTCCTCGTTTTCTTCTGCACCGGAAACTTGCATTGAGAGTTCGCATGTTCGTCGCTGGCACCAATTCTGAAGCTCAAAAATATCGACGGGATGGTGTGTGTCCGGTCCTCGCTGCTCTAAAAGTGCAGCAAGATGCTCGATATGTGGTGGGAAAAATTGGACTGAGACTCCGAAGCCAAACTTCATCCGTGCCATGGAGTAGTGTCGGACACAAACTCCATCATCTCTGCTTTAAGTCCGGCCGAGCGACTCGCCTTTGCGCACACAAAAGGATGGCAGCGATCCGATTTATGTGTGTGCACTTCAGCGCCGTCTCAAACCTTCGACACCATTCTCCATGGCGCGAGCGGCGTTTGTTGAATGGGTGTATAAATTACTCTTTCCCCTCTCTGGTCACTTATCTTACAACACCTCGACAACTCTTCACTTGACAAAAAGAGTGGCATTCACTGGCATGGAGTGCTTCGTTCGCGTCGCTCTCTTAAAATGAAAGGTTGAGTCTGGCCCGTCATGACTGCGCCGGATCAACGCTTCGAGAGAAAACGAATATACGGAACAGCTCCAATGCATGGTCTTCTTTCTCGCTGCTGCGTGGTCTTGAAGCTACACTAAGCTGGTCTGATGTGTCGAGAACGCTTTTCCGTTTCAAAAGTTTTGCGCTACCGCCTTATGGGTGTTCCCTCTCTGGATCCGCGGATTTGGAAGGCGAGGAAAGTAAAATGTATGGACGACATGTGGAATCCCATCACACCATGTTCGAGCTTGTAGATTGCGAAAGCCTCAATCTATGGTTTCGCTCTAAATTTTGCACTCCCGTATTCATGGTCGCGAGAACGACACGAGTTCGATAGATATATTTCTTCACCACTTTGCGGTCTTTGAACCGCTCATCTTGGCGGCAATCTAAGTCGTGGATTTCTTCAAAAAGGTACAGGGATCGTATCATGGAGACTTGTTCTGTGGTCGTTCCAAAACAAACCACAACACAAGACTTCTATGTTCGCTCTTAAAAGCCCGAGTCCATCAGGACATGCTCTCTCTCTCTCTCTCTCTGTTGTGTTTCGAAACTCACTCCGCATGTCCTCGATGGTTCCGACATCTTTCGAGAGAATTGTATCCCCACGAGAAAGACAATCGGCATATCAGAAAGACTTCTGAGACTAGCAAGATCTTACAGCGGCATTTTGATGCGATTCGGAGGACCGAAACGATTCGATGCCAACGGAATGAGTCCAGTTGCTCGGACAAGCTACTAAAGCTTCAACTACTAGTGGTTGCTGTCGCAGTACATAAACCCATTCATTTCCACACTCCTTCCTTCGCTCACGTCCGACATGCGAACATTAGATGTGTGAGCCCTTCTTCAAAAGCCCATTGCACCCACGCATGGAGCTTGTGCTTTGATATCTGGCTACAAAAACTACTACCGGAAACTTGTATGTCCGTGTCTCGAAGACTGCCGCCTTTTCTGAATCTGCCTAACGCCTTCGCCATGAGTTTCATGCATCGTGAAGACGCTAAAATGACTGATTCAAGCTCCCGATGATGTGGCGGTTGCCAAAAACTACATGGCCAACATTTCATGGTCTGAAAGTGCTGCTCATGGAATAGCGCAAAACTCAAACAGGAGAAGACATGCCCTTGGAGGCTTTAGGTGGCGTATTACCTGCGTCAATACACAGCCCGTGGCATTGCGAGTGTATAAGTAGCCATGCTCGCCTCGTTTATCTTCTAACACACCTGCCACTCGCCCTCAGCATCTCGAAAAGACCCCCGGAGTTCGTCATGGAGGAGAATTTTCTGTTCTGCGATTGAAAAGGTTTTACAAGTCCTCCATGTTTGCTGGCAGGTACTTCCCTCAAACAAGTAATTTGATGCGTATGTTTGCTTTCGTAAAGATGCGCTCGAGGACTATTATGGCAAGGGCGATACGAAGTTGCGAAAATCATGTTACCATGTAAATATGTTGGGGACAGATTTCGAGCAGCTGAAAACTGGTATAAAGCCACCGCGCAATCGTGTACTTCTTCTTCCACCCCACACCTCTGCTTCTAAAAGGCAGCTGAAGAAAACGAATGACCTTTGCTGTTGCTGTGGTTCTGGTCCCCTAAAAGGGCAAAGTCAGATATTTCATGTTCGTTGTGTTTCGGTCTTTTGTTTCAGAAAAATTAGGCGGTGCTTGCATGTTTTTTCCCATTGGAGGAAAGACGCCGTGATCAGACGATGCGTAGTTCGTTGACGGTGGTGCAAAGAACGTGTTCTGATGTATCATGGGAGTGAGAAGCTTTTCGCATTGCCAGATTATGGAAAATTGGAGAAAAGCAAAAGTGACAAGTACCTGTGCATGATGTATCGCGTAAATTCTCCATGCTGTTATAAAGTCGCGACGCAGCGAGTCTACCTAGCCCTGGCTTTTACATTGCACGTAATATGTGTGCCTCGCTCAAGAGACGACCAGCTGTGCTCAACTCACCCCCTCAACACCTTCATCGCCGCCTCCAAGCTTTCAATCTCCGCTTCCAGCCAAGCCCTCCGATACTTCGTGGCCTGTTCCTCTCCAGCAATGCTCTCCAACACATCGTCCCCCAGGCCCATGACCAACTGCGAGGAAAAGACCTTGAGGGGGCTCTGCTCGCCGTCCAACAGAAAGTGGCCAATCACCTGCCTACAGATGACATCGACGAAGCGCTTTCGAGACACTTTGTAGTAGCTCACAAGCACGTCTAGAAGATCTTCGCGCACGTGTTGTACGTTGTCCTTGTTTGTGACGAAGTTCTGGAAGTTGCCGAGAGGTATGGCTAGTCTTGCTTGCCCTCTGGAGTTGGATTCCGTGTAGAGAGTGGCTGCTTGTTCTGTAGCGGCCGCGTTCCAGCGCTCGAGGCGCTTCTTCTGGACTTCCGAGTTGAAGTAGTGGTTATACGTTGTTGGTGTGCCGTCGCGCTCGATGCGCAGTAAGAAGCGAGCGTGCTCCATTGCGCGGATGTATGCTTTTTGAAGCTCTTCTACAAGCAATATCTCCCAAAGTTGAGTGCGGACTTGTGTGTCGGGACATATGTGTGCCACGAGCTTGGCGATGTAGGTGTGCACTATCATGATGGACTTGCTGACGTGTGCGAGCACGACAGGTTCCCATTTCTCGGACTGTTCTTTGAAGGTCATGGCTAGGATGGAGCCGGGGAACTGCACTTTGTTAGCGTTGATATAAAGGGGGAATGGAGAGATTTACCGTCCCAAGTTCGGGACCACGGTTCTCCTGGAAGACGCTTTCAACATGGTCCGTGATCGAATCTTCAGTAAAAGCTTTAGGCTTGGGACACTCATAATCCTCTTCGTCAACAAATTCGCACAGCTCAGGGAAGCCGGAAAGAACTCTCTGGTAAGCCTCCTGGTTTGCTCCACCTTCGGCAACCTCGTATGAGCTTTCACCTTCGTTATTCCAGGTCGGTGAGATGTGACGCTTGTGGCCTTTTTTCCACACAGTATTGGCAAAACGTTCGTTCATCTTGGTTATGGTGATAATGAGTTTGAAGTCTCGATCATTCTCAAAGACCTTCTTATCATTGTAAGAACCGTTCAAAGCGCATTGGGTAATTTCTTGAAACTCCGAACCCAGTTGGCCAAGGAATTGCCGCTGAGCAGCATGTTCCTTGCGCGCAGGGCCGAGGTTCCTCAATTCGTTTCGGCTTTGATCCAACCGTTGTGCGATGCCAGCTCGGACGTTTGGGAACTCGCGCTTGGAGATAGTCAAGAGCAGGTTTTTCAGACGTATCTTGAGAGAACTGGTTCCGCACCTGCCCGATCCTGACACCTGCCTCCATTCTCGCCCATTGAAGAAAGCTTCCTCCTGAGCAAGACGGTCGGCGAGAGTAGAGGACTGATCATCCGCACTGCGATTCTTGACGAGACAATATCCGAGCTGAAGTTTGTTGCGTCGGTCGAGCACAAGGTCTTTGATAACATCTCTTGTCACATTCTCCGTGACCAAGTCTGGTTTTGTAAGCACACCCATTGTTCGAGATCCTTTGGGGTCAGCTATTGTTGCCATCTGGAGGACGCTCTGTGTTGCTGGATCGACGTTGGAGGCGAGGACAACCAGGATGACAGTACGGCTGTTCCGCATGTACGTCTCGACCATGTTTCTCACTAAGGAGATGTCGCTCTCGGTCGTCATACCGAGATCAGGATTACGGAAGATACCAGGCACGTCGATGACGGTAAAGTGCTCTTGATCAGGTCCGTTGATCTCAACCTTCAGAATGTGTTGGCTAAAAGCTTGCAAGTTGGCGTCTTTCTCGTCTCTCGTCATCTTGATGCGCATGCGACCGTTGGCTTCCCTCATAATATCTGCGAGCGTGCCATTCGAAAGCTCGAGCATTGTGCGCTCAAACTTTCGAAGTTCCTCCGCCCACGCTGCATCGCAACCCGGGCTTGGGATGATGGACACCTTGACACTCGACTCGGACTCACGTCGGCAGGAGATCTGTGTAGCGTATCGCGTACAAAGACCGGGGGCTTGAGGGAAGGCGAATCCAGTTAGGCTTTCAAGAACTGAGCTCTTGCCGGACGATTGGTCTCCAACCACGACAATCTGATTGTATTTAGTGAAGAGCAAAGCAAAGGTTGAGCTCAGCTTACCTGAGGGAGTTCTATCGACGAGACGTTGAGCTCTCTCAATCGATCGATATTGTAAGCAATGTTCGATCTGCAAGACCACCTGCAGGCTTGTTTTGGTCACCCATATTCCGCTGATATGAATATATGCTGATCTTAAGCTTTGAAGTCAAGTGAGTAAGACTGATTCCAAATTCGGTCGTTCGCGATGATGCTACTTGATATGTGCGAGACCCAACATGTTTGCAGCTTGTAGAAACTGCTTGGCGCAAACATCTAAGTTTCCTCTGTTGGCCCTGTATACATCCAGTGATTTCTAGAACCTGCCCGCCCAAGCTCCAACAAAGCAGCTTTGTGCACGTGAGCAAAGATTGCTACCACAACTGTCAGCAGGACTAGGACCTGTTTACGTGCACACGGTGCCTGTTGTTCAAGATTATTGTATAGCATACTCGTTCGTAGTGAGCCTGGTACTGTTGTGCTTTCTTAAGATGTCATCCATTTCATATAGCGTTAAGTCGTGAGACCGCTATGCGATACCGACCAAGCAGGTGCACCCGATCCACGCAGAACGAGCCGATTTTAAAGGCCACCAGTGTTTTCCGTATGCTGTACTCCCGCCGTTCCGTCGTTGACGCCAACGTCCTCCATTCCCATCTTTTTCACGTCTTTTTCTAACTCCTCTTTCGGAGGCAAGTCTTCGATGACCTCGTCAAAGATACCGCCCTCGGGCTGCATGCCCTTGCCAATAGCACCCATAATCCTCCAAGCTCGACGGAACTCGTCTCGGATCGCCACGATACCACGATGCGTCACGGTCCTTGCGACATTGTGGTCCAGTTCGAATGGGTCCTCAATGGCGAATAGATATCGGTTGGTCACCTTCTTCTCCGCTGTAATTGTTGTTTTTGCGCTGACCCAGCCTTTGTCCTGTTTCGTCCGAATACCACCTAGTGTGCGCAAAGAAAGCACTTCGTTCGTCCAGTAAAATTGTGGCGGTCGAGGGCCGTAGTTATTGCTATATCCCGAGATTGAGGCATAGTATTGGAAGAAACCACGAAGCAAGCCACCGACGTTTTGCTTGTTCTGTGAGAGCTGGCCTGCCTGTGCTGCTTGTATAATCTCCTGCTCATTCCGCCAAAAGCGGACTGTGTACCCTCCTACGGTAGGACCTTTGAAGAAGTTCTCTAGCTGGCTAATATCCTTGGGCGGGGGTATGGAGTGTTGAAGGTTTGGGCACACGGGAGGTTGAGCGATGTTCACGAGGTAGTGCAACACCATTAGCACCCAACCATACGAGTTCAGTGTACCGGAATATGCGCTGTTGATCTTGCGACGTTTCGCCCATGACTTGACGAAGAGGACCATAGGACGGACGCGAGGGTCGGTGAGAGAGTAGCACCGCAGCATGTGAGTGTTGTGTATGCCGAGAGGATTCTCAAAGTTGATGTCGCATTGGATGCCCACTCCTTGCTTAGGGAAGTCGAGAGGGCCGAGGACTTTCTCGCGTACCCACGTTTTGTCATTACGACGGTGATTATGCTGTTGCTTATCGGAAGCGTTGGCTGTACTGTTCACGTCGGATGTAGCCTCGGTGGGCGTTGTAGGAGATTTCGTGTGCGTTGTTCCAACATTGGTGGGTGACTTGGATCCGGCCTTCTTCTTTGTGGATGACGCAGCACCAAGCGCTGGAAATGACTCCCCGAATGCTGGGCTATCCGCATGTTGCACAATATCAGCAGGCTTCTGCTCACCGACGTCTACCAGTGGCTTGAGTGAGGGTGAAGGCTTGACTGGAGCGTCTGTAGGGTATTGTTCTTCGTCGGGTAGTTCGTCCCATTTCTTCCTCTCTTCGAAAAGAGCGCTGTAAAGCTCATCCGTTGGCGACTCACAAACCTTCAGGATAGGTACGCGTGTCCTGGTCAGAAGACGTCCGCCCATCTTTGCATCCAGTACGGCTCGCTCGAGTAGGCGCGGAATCTCACGGTCAATGCCGATGCGATCTGCTTGCGACGAGTCTTTCCAACCTGGAACGACCGCAAGGTCCATGTCAGAACCTGGCATGCCGAAACCGGATGCCAGACTGCCAAATCCCACCAAGGAAATTGTGGCAATATCCCCTGAATAGCTTTCGTCAAACGCCTGTCGCAGAATGCCCTCGAGGCGCTGTCTGAATACCTCTTTCCCCTCGAACTCATCCAAGCCCATTTCGACTTTCGGAATCTCCTCTGCGGCTAACATCTCCAGATGCTCTACCTGCGTCATTGGATTCTCCCGAGGTTGAGTAACTTGTGGTCGAGGCTGATGTGGCGCCTGCTGCCGGAGGTGGGGGGCGACTGAGGGACCATGGCCTTGAGCTGGGTTGTTACTGTGTGGGCGTTGCAGCACCCTTGGGGGATGTGCACCACGCTGAGGTATGCTAGGTGCCTGGGGTACATGAGGCGTTGGCGGGGCATATTGGCGATACCTTCCCCGATTGTTGAAGCCGCCTGCTCCACCACCTCTGGGCTGTTGTTCTTGGCTTGGGCTTTGTTGATAACCTCCTCGATGGTTGCCGCGCCAGGGGCCACCACGGCCACGGCCGCGTCCACGTTGAGTATGCTGCGCTTCTGGACTGGCTTGACTGTCACCTATTCTGACGTTGCCGAGTATCATGCCGCGAAGCTGATTCTCGAGACCGGTAGTCTCTGGTCCAGTCTTTTGGTCCATGTTGACGAACAAGTCTTTAAGCGCCCAACAACTTCTGCGTATGCTCTCTGAAAATTATGAATAGCCGCAAGTCTACAATTCAGTCGGCGTTTTGGTGTTGGTGCTCGTAATGGCTGTGGAGATGATCTTCGGTTGACGGTTAATGTTGTCGAGGAGCGCGACAGTAGAATGAGACCGGTTGCGCCGCGTCCTTCGAAAGAAGAAACCACCCCTTCTACACTGGAAGCTGGACCCACTCAAGTGAGCGTTTGCTCGCGCCCGTGATGGAGTCGTTGTATCCGTGCCCGATCAATCAGGTGACCATCCGAAACGCAGCAGAGTGTACGTGTCAATCAGATGCACGGCTCACCGGATATCTTTTTGTATTCGTTTTCGCGTGTGGGAACACTCGACCACAAGTTTGCTGTAAAGAGAAGGCACATTTTGGGAAGTCGAGGCGCAGGGCTTGGCGCGCTAGTGAAGCTGGGGTGGAGCCTAGGCGCTACCGTAGTCACTCAAGCGTGGAACCGTGGAACGTCTGTTCGCGCTCATTGCTCATTGTTTAACAAAGCCCACGGCGGCCTGCCACTCTTTTCATCATCCACACTCGCACCACCTGCACCTACACCCATTTCACCCGCATTATCAACTACACACAAACTGACCTGCTCGCCACGCTCGCCATGAACGGACATCCAGCGGCGCCCTCTGCGCCTGCCGCGCCCGCAGTCACCAATGGACAGGAGCCTGTTCGGCGCCCACGCCCAAAGCCAAAGGTCGGCGGAGCGTTGCGCGCGCCGCGACGGCCTCTCAAGAGCGTGACACGGCCTGTCATGTCGATGACCAAGATGAACGAGACGAACAAGGCGCCTGCCGGAGTCAGCGCTGTCCAGGACAGCAGGCAGGAGAACGAGGCGCTGAAGCAGCAGTATCTCGCCCAGGGCGCCAGCGTCTTCCCCCTCGTCGTCACACGCCGCGACCTGAAGGAGCTGCGACACCACGTCCTGCGCCTGCAGAGCAACAAGGGCCCCGTTGATATCCAGGACAAGGCCCAGTTCACGCCTCCCATCCGTCTGCATCGCCGCGACCCGCGCGCGCCGCCCAGTGGCGTGGGCTCACACTTCGAGGAAGAGGAGACAAAGGAGGACCTCGAGGAGATCAAGGAGCGTGAGCGCATCGAGCTGCAGAAGGAGGACCGCCGCAAGATCCGCGAAGAGAACCAGGCCAAGATTGCGCCCACGGGCAAGACAAAGACCCAGGCCTTCCAGAAGAAGACGGAGCAGAAGTACCGGCCCGACGACACACCAGAGGCAAAGAAGCGACAGCTGCTGCGGTACGAGGAGACTCTGCCTTGGCATCTGGAGGATTTTGAAAACAAGCAGACGTGGGTTGGTACATATGAGTCAGAGCTTTCCGAGGCACATGTAATGCTCTCCACCGACCCCAACAACCCACACGGCCCCATCCGCATGGCACCCATGGAGCGGTGGTACCGCTTCAACGTCAAGGGCAAGGTCAAGCCTACGGGCGAGGATGTCGACAAGGTCATGTACAAGGTCGAGAACATGCCCGGTTTCCTCAAGAGCATCGAGGCGCGTGCTGTCAAGCGAGAGCTTGAACACGAGCAGTCACGCACACGGCACGGCCTAAGCACACGCGTTGGTGGAGGAGCCGACGACGAGGGTAGAATTCGACGTGTCCGCAACGATGTCGCGGGAGAGCAGATTAAGCGCGAAGCAGATGCCGACGACATCGACTTCAATCTTGACGAAGACTTTGCCGACGATGAGGAGGGGCTCAATGGGTTATTCGAAGGAGATGCAGAAGACGTCAAGGAAGCTGAAGACAAGCTCAAGCGAGACCAGCTTCAGGCCGCTTTATGGGAGCGCCCAGACGAGGTCGAGCTGGCACGAAAAGAAGAGCAGGAGCGGAAGGAAGCCGAGGACTATAGGGCCATGGAGAAAATATACAGGAAGTCACTGGCCAAGCGAGAGAAGCAGTACGAGTATATCGACAGCGACCCAGAGAACCCATACGTGACAGAGAGTGATTCGGACACCGACTCAGAGACTGAGCGGTTGCGAGCCAAAGAAGAGGAAGAGAAAAAGGCTTTGGATGCTGCAAATGGCAAAGCACCTGATGGCGGCAATGTCCCGTCTGGATCATCGACCAAGGGCACCAACACACCCTCTGGCAACCACAAGGCCGTTGATGTCAAGGGCAAAAAGCGGCCAGGCTCACCCAACCTCTCAGAAGCTAGCGGCAACGAATCTTCGCGTAAGAAGCACAAGAAGAACCGCGACAAGCTGATCGATGGCTCGCGCAAGTCATCGCTCGCTCAACTCAAGGGTGCTGCGTCTGGTAGCGACAGCGAGATGACCGATGCCGGCAAGGCCAGGAAGAAGGAAAAGAAAAAGAGCAGACTTAATCATGGTGCCTCACCAAGCGGCACTCCTGGAGCAAGTCGCGCGGGTAGCCCAGCAGCCTCCTCACAAGTCAACGGCAGCCGCGCTGCCAGTCCTGCTGCCTCTCCCAAGCCAGGCATGCCCTCCGCCAAGGAGATCTATGATTCCCTCCCGTCAAAGGGCATGGCCATCGGCACCCTCATTCAGAACTTCAAGGGCCGCGTCGATAAATCTAACAGCCAGCTGTTCATCAGGCTCGTGAAGGCGGTTAGCAGCTTCGATAAGGGAGCAAGCTGGCTTACACCCCTTCAACACATGCCTTCCGAGGAGCAGATCCAGGCGACCATGAACGCCGCCAAGGCCCCTAAGCCCGCAGCTGGATGAGGCATTGGGTTAGTTTAGCGTTGGTTACGGTTTATGGGAGTGCATGGCATTAGGATAGCAAGATTGATAGCTCTTTTTAGTACGGGATGGTCGAGCCTGGAAGGCATTTGCTTGATATTTCAGCGAGCGGTGGAAGTAGACATCTAATTACGCTGCGAATACCTGCATGCCCTTGTTTCGTGACGCGTTTGTGAGTGCTGCTAATGCGAGACCTCGGCTCCAAAGGAGCTATGGTCATCGCTGCTCACGAGAGACAAGCGGCCATCCATACACTAGCGCACGCCCGCCGCCTCCCCGGCCTTAGCGGAATTAACACCGCTCGCCCTCCTATCCCAGCCCAGATCGGCTCCTCACCCATTGCCGACGCGACTACGGAAGAGCTAGTCGCCTGTATGACGGGACGTTAATGATGTCGTTTTTTCGCATGGCGCCCTCGTGGCTTGTGCAACCATTTTTTACGCCTGTTTTTGTATCACTGTTACGCTTTGCGCATTGGGTAGAAACGTCGCACACGGGCGAAATTGATGACGATTGGCAATCATGAGGGCGGGCGTGGTTCCGCGGATGGGGTTTTGACGCAGGATGGGTTGGAGAGCGTGAAGGCAGAACAAGAGCAGGAATCGCAATTGAGGAAGATATACAATGTGCTGTCTTGGGTGCCGCCGAATTGTCGCTGGGATGCTGCGAGGCCGCCGCAGTTTTCGATGGGGATGAATGTTTTGTTTGCGTTTGCTGCTGGGTGTACGTTTGAATCTTCCTGTTCAAGGCACGAGTGAGATTTGATTAGGAAGAAATGCTTTGAGGAAATGGACGTGCTAATACGAGTGGGCAGTCACGGTGGCGAATTTATACTACAACCACCCGATTCTCAATATCTTGGCTCATGACTTCGGCGTCCCGTACGAGCAAGTCGCGCAGATACCCACCGTCATGCAAGCCGGCTACGCAGCTGGATTGCTCTTCCTGTGTCCGTTGGGAGATCTCCTACCGCGACGGCCGTTTGTGTGTGGCTTAGTGTTTTTCACAGCGACGATGTGGTACGTCTCCAAACCCCCAAGATCACCACAATGTACAACATATTGATATATCTGTATTTCACAGGCTCGGCCTCTGCCTAACCCACGACCTCAACACCTTTACAGCAATCAGCTTCATAACCGCCGTCACAACCGTAACACCCCAACTCATGCTGCCTCTTGTCGGCGACCTCGCACCACCCAACCGTCGCGCCGCCGCCCTCTCAATCGTCGTATCGGGCCTCATGCTTGGCGTGCTCGTCGCGCGCGTGCTATCCGGCACGATGACGAATTTCGTCACGTGGCGCGCCGTGTACTGGATGGCCTTGGGGTTGCAGTATCTTATTTTCGCTCTCTTGTGGTGCTTCATGCCTGACTACCCTGCGACGAACCCGGGGATGAATTATTTCCGCATTCTATGGGATATCGTCAAGATGCTGTTCAAGCACCCCGTTCTTGTGCAGGCGTGTCTGGCGGGCTTGTTTTGCTCGGCGCCGTTTACGAGTTTCTGGACGACGTTGACGTTTTTGCTGGCGGGGGAGCCGTATCACTACAGTTCGCTGACGATCGGACTGTTTGGGCTGATTGGAATTGCGGGCATGCTTGTTTCGCCCGTGTATGCGAGACTGGTGACGGATCGCTTCGTGCCGCATTTCTCGGTGCTGTTTGGGCTGAGTTGCAGCTTGGTAGGTGTGTGTTTGGGCACGTACATTGGACCGTTCAGTGTTGCGGGGCCGGTGATGCAAGCTTTACTACTGGACTTTGGAAATCAGACTGCGCAGATTGCGAATCGAAGTTCAATCTATAGTATTGAGCCCAAACGGCGAAACGGAGTGAACACGGCTTTCATGGTTAGTACGTTCTGCGGGCAACTCATCGGCACGGCAGCTGGTAATCATATATATGCCGCAGCAGGTTGGGTTGGATCTGGGAGTGCAAGTGTTGGGTTCATTGGTGCGGCAATCTTGACCATCATTGCGAGAGGACCGTGGGAAGAGAACTGGGTTGGTTGGAGAGGCGGATGGAGCATGGCCAAAAAAGATAAGAATAGTGCGGATGGAAAAACGAGTGAGAAGACGCATTTTGATGGTGGGAAGATTCGAGATGAGGAAGTAGGCGCGCAAGAGAAGGTGCTGGAGGAGGTAGCGGCCGAGGTGGGCGATGAAAGCCCGCTGAAGGACGATAGCGAGAAAGAAAAAAGCGCGTGGAGCAATGAAGATGATATTAGGCCAGCGAAGTTGTAAAAGGGTAACTTTGCCTGCATATAGACGGTTCGCACACGTTGCATATTAGCATAACCGGCGTTGTTAAATTTGTATTCGTCGCAACGAGAATCAGAGGATGTCGATGACTCTCTCGTCCTCATCCTCTTCATCGTCTTGCAACGCGACCATCTTCCCACCATCACCACCGACGGCTTCTGGTATATCCTCCTCTTCTCCCTCCTCCTTCCGTTGTATAATCTGCACCACTCGATCGCAGGCTTCTCGCACATCGTCATCCTCGACGTGCATATGGCACTCTCTGATGATTGGGTAGACCTTGACATTCCTCAGCACATCTCTTCCTTCTTTTGTCGTACTCAGCAGTAGCAGTGTTTCCAGGTGTGTCTGCATGATATGGACATCCTTTTCACGCTCCTTGTCTGGCTCCAGCAGTTGCAACTCGTCAAGCATTCCCTCTGTGTCGTCGTCTGCGTACTCTTCGGGACCCATGAGCGGCAGGAGAATATATGGGAGCAGATTGGCACCTATTGAGGGAGGCGGTAGCGACGGATCTGGATTTAGGTTCGAGAGGAGGACCGGATGCGCCGGTACAAGGAAGGCGACGTTCTTGATCGTCGACGCCACACCAAGGCGTCGAATATGCGAGGCGTGGTCCGTAAAGACCTGTATCTTTGTGAGGGGTATGATGTTCGCATCGTGTTCTGAGGGCGTCGTGAGATACTCGCGCGCTTTGGGGAATTTGGCCAAGTCGGCAAAGAAGTATGACAGATAGTCGAAATCTGCGTTCTTGTTGTATGCGCCTGCGGCACCTTTGACGAAGCAGTCCATGAGTTGGTCCATAGCCCATTTCGAGGCTGATAGCTCTTTCGGTGCACTGCGCTTCAGCTCCAGCACGCGTTGAAGTGAGTCATCCTTGGCCATATTGGCTAAGAGCATGGCGATTTCATTCGAGCTCTGCTCCTTTGGATCCTATACCCAGTATTAGCATTTCACCTTTCCCCACGGCTTATGTCGGTGAACTGACATACTGTTATCCGCGATAGTAGTGTTTCGAGAAGCGCATCGTCTTTTGCGAGCGACTTGAGGACTTCGGCATCGGAAGAGATGTTGATGAGGATGGTGAGAGCGTTCTTCGCTATGGGGGCGTAGTCTTTTACGAGGAGTTTGAGATCCTTGACAGGCTCTAACTGGTTCCGCTTAAACAATGTTACGTGCGACTGGGAGTAGCCGAGAAGGTGTTCTGCAGCTGTGGAAATGTTAGCAGTGTCGCGTGGTGGAGGTGGAGGGGTTGTGCTGACCAGACTGTCGAATCTGAGTGTTGCCATGGTGTAGGAACTCGACGAGCTGGAGTCAAAACATCAGTATGAGCATGACAAGAACGTGTGAGGCTGTCCCATACTTCTTCTAATTCGGTCGGCATCCTGGTGGTGGCTTTGCGGTCTTGCACAGAGCGATGACGAGCTTTTCTCGAGTCTCAAAAGTTTTAAGGTTATCGATAAGCTTACTGGGACCTGCTAGCGTGGTTTCTTCGCGAGTCCGGCTCGCCGCATGCTCACTGCATTATACCGGACTTTCACCGCTTGAATACTTCATCTAGAACATATTGTCTTGCCTATTTTTGCCTGAAAATGCCTCTTTGTGTATGTTGCCAAGTTGAGACCAAGGCGCAAGCTGCGTGATCTCTAGTCAGCATACACAGTTCACGGAGCTGATCCTCAAGGATCACGACTAAGACATCTGGACATACTTCGGACGGCATGTAAAACGGCTGACTTGTGTGATTTCAACAACTCGTTCAGTATACCAGTGATGCGCGACTACAAACAAACAGTTGCCTCGCCATCAGCTAACCCGCATTGAGAGTAGTCCGGCGGCTACATTAGCCTTCAACTGCAGGGTCGCCCTGCTGTAACCGCCGAACCCCTCGTGGCTTCACGCCCTTGGACCAACAAGAGACACCAACGCGAGTCTTGATGCCACCACTTTTTTACAGTCAGTTTCTTTGTGCCTGGGCTGGAGATAGGGCCGGAGTGCATTCGGAAAGAACGACAGCCGGTTGCTTTTCTGGACCGCGCACCCAAGTAAACAGAACCAGCTTCACCCGGCAGACATGGTTCTCCGCGTTCGGCGAGCAGCAGGTCAAGAGTCTCGCTGGCAACTTTCTAGGCGCTCGAAATAGATCTCCGAGATGATCGCGTCGGCCCGCTGGGTCGAGCTCGTCACGTACATTGAGTGCTCTGTGCGCAGGCATGCACAGTACATCCGGCCAATCAGCGTGATGTGCGACCATAATAACATCCTGGGCAAACGTGCAGCAAAGTGTAGCGAGACTCGAACGTTGGCGCTTACTGCAGCATCAGCCAACCACCATTTTTATAACCGCCGCTCATCAACTGATCGAAGCGCCGAGGATTACAAACGTCTCCATTGGATCCTTGTGACCACCACCATGGCCGAAAGGGGTAAAGCTGCAAGGGAAGCACATTTGAACCGCTATTGCTCTCGACGGGGAGCCATAGCTTTTCCGATATCTCGGTAGATGTTGAGGCGGGACCATGTTAAAGTCCTTATCCCCAGATTGTCCCATATTCAGGCGTGTGTACCGTGATTGTGTTCCTGGTGCTACTGTTCTAAGTCTGTTCCACGCTTCTTTGCACGGTTGAGCATCGTTCCGGTTCAATACTTGTTTATTTTCGGCATTCCATCTACTAGAAGAGAAAGAATTAAACCTCAGTATGGCGGGACCAGCGCTCCAGTTGTTTCCTCCTCCACCTCGCGCACCAAGACAAACGAGCCCTAACAGAAGACCTCATCACATTAAGCCGCCAACACCAGAACCGACAGCAGCGAGCACGAATAGCACCAAGCATACAAAGCCCGCGGCAGACTTTCATGAACTAGTCATTCAAGTCAACTCAGTTCCGGTCTCCCCTTCGAGTACAATGGCGCCATCATCGGCGATTGCCGCACCACCACGAGCATATGTTGCCAACTCACATGCAGTGAGGACACCTCCGCAAGCGAACATGCCTATCTTCGACTCCCCCCCACGGCAAAGAGCACAGACTCCGAATCTCATGGCACAAGACGACTACCATAGAACACAACGAGCACCATCACCATGCATCTCGGCGCGCGAGGACGAGAGCAGACAGCAAGATCTGAACCGGGCAGCATCACCCGCTTTCTCCACCTGCGAAACACTGGTACGAGCCAATAGTACGGCGACTCGAGTGCGAAGCATGTCACCTGTTCCAATGCGTTCGATGTTTCCCGTATACGACCCGACTGTACCTCTTGGAAACCAGCCATACCTTCCTCCACAAGCTTCACCCACTCATCTCGCGCGGAATCAGATCAGCAGATCGCCCTACTCTACCGACTCTTATGTGCCCCATGGCAATGTTAGGACAACGGCTTCGACCGCTCCTCAGCCTCCGCTGCGACCTTTCTTCACCCCTTCACATCTCCTCGACAACCTATGGCTCGCGACTAACGGCCAGGAAGGACCTGCTGTTCAGCTGTATACATTGAGGATGCACCGAGCGACTGCAGCAAACCCCACCATCACATTCGGCACAACACCTTCACTGCCATTCTACAGCCTCGCTCAGTCCAATCTGGCTCAAGGCCACGATATCCCAAGTATCATGAACGAGTTGTTGATTCAGCGCCATCATCCGACCCAACCGCGAGTGCTACCCATAGCTCATCTTGATCTCATTGCACCACCATCATTAGACACCGGCGCGTTCAGCCCGCAACAACAAGAAACTACCACGCTCCTCACCAGCATCTACCCAAAGCTCGCCGCACTCCAAGCGCTGGATGCCGCAGCAAACTCTCCTGCTGCCTCGCATATCGCACTAGCAGATCCTGGCGCCCAGTCGCCTGCTGCACAGCGACTGGCCGAGGACGTTCTAGCTGGCGCTGCTCAGCGCGAATGCTGTGCGCTCGCTTGGACACGAGATGATCCCCAACAACAAGCCAACCCATGGGCACAACACATTCCTTCAGAAGGATCGTATCATCTCCACCATCCTACTCTTGGTTCCTTCCCAATCAAAATCGAAGGTGACTGTTCGGTTATCAACAATGCGTCAACGCGTCCTATGACTGCGATATATGGCCACAATATGCCTATGTCACCACCATCATCAACACCAAAGCCAGCTTCAATAACGATAATGAACCCTTTTGTACTGTCACCTATCACGCCACGAACGAACGGGTTCGCGCCACTTCCACCACCACCACGGCTCGACCGTATGAACCGCCCCATCTCGATGACGCCATCTGAGATGTCAATCGGCCAGCTCCCGACCACCACCGATGCCTCAGCCGATGACAACATTCTCGGGCGCCTCGACTTCACCAACGACGCACTGACTCTCAACCTTGGTGCCATTTCACACTTCGGCAACCCCTTTCTCGTTGACGTTGTGACGTCTACCCTCCTCGCCGTTGCAGTAGCAGAGGCCACGCGCGGCCGCAAGAGTCGAAACATCAGCCAGACAAGCTTCGAGCCACCACCACCTAGCTTCCTTCTCACCCATCAGAAGGAGGACACTGCCAAGGCTTTCAAGCAGTCTTTCGTCGAGGGCTTCCAGGGCTTCGGCGGCAAGACGAAAACACCGATCAGTGGCTCCAGCTTGAAGAAATTCGCGTCCTCAATGAAGAGTTCGGCGACAAGTCGCACTACGAGTTCGAGCTTCGATAAGGATATTGAGATGGAGGCGTGGCATGGACAAGAAAGTACCAAAGAAAGTAAAGAGGAAAAGAACGCGAGGAAGAAGCAGGAAGATCAGGAGAAGCTACCGCTGGTCACACGCACCATCATCAATGTTCTGACGTTTGCGTTTAAGGGCGTTGTGTTCGTTATCAAAGTCGCCATCAAGATCGTTGCAGGCGTGATTGTCATGATCACACGGAATTTCAGCAAGCTGTAAACTCATCGCATCGGACACAGAGTTACCACGGTTGTGGGGTTTTCTTTCTTGTACAGGGCTTCCTTTATGATACCATTCTTACACATCATTGTTCGATACCAATGTTTTATCTGTGGCTGGCTGGGAGCTACTGGTATAGCTGTGGGGGGATTAATTCCAATACGAATATTTCTACAATGACATTGCATTTGTATAACACGTCTCTGTGCTTCTTTCAATGTGTTCTCGCGCTTTTGAGTCTTCTGGGAAGTTATGCAGATAAGAGGCACGCTCCGGCAATGGTGCGTTTCTGTTGAGTACTTCCCACAGATAGGCATAGCCTTTGCCTGCCTGCAGGGATGTATAAGAAGTGCAAGTGCAACATTGGTTTCTTGCGCTCATGTCAATTTGCTACAATCAAGATACGTCGAGTGGGAAGCCTAAAGAGTCGGAGTTGTGGCTAGTAGTAATAACTGGACAGAGGCCGCCGAGCTCGGCCTAGGTATCTCGATGAGAGTGAGCCAAATGCACTGGTGAGCGAATCTTGGACGTGTGGTTTACGCAAGGACGCCTCATGCAGGCGTGGAAACACCTGTGCACGTATTTTAGCCGTCAGCGCAACATGATAGAGCTATCAAGTAACAGCCTATCGGGACATTCGTTGTGCGTAATCTTTGAAAACCTGAGATGTGAACGCCCGGGCGTGCATGAAAAGGGCGATGATCGCGTGCTTCACGCGCCCGTCCAAGCCCGATTCGGCAAGGTCCACGCACGAGCGTTACCAGCCAAACCATTAGTCTAGCCCTCAGCCTTCGTCCTTCACCACGCTCGGCTTGCCGGAAGGCATACAACGAGGCTCCGCTGCCGACCATGCATTGACAGCGAATCCTGCGCCCTGAAGTGCGACGTCGCTACCTAGAGCCCCGCGGATCCTGTATTTCTCAGCCTTCCTCTTCGCTCGCTAAGAACCCCCATGAGCAGTTAGCGTTGTATGCCTTCTGATGTTCTCGTGTATAAGACACCATGGTGTGACCTAGGTTGAGTTGTCTTGTCAAAGTCGCCTTCTCTCAATTATTTAGATCCCCTGGTTACCATCCCCCCTTTGTTACAAGTTTTACGAATCCTCAATACCCCGGCGCCCTCTGTGGTGCTGAGGTCTCGCGGGAAGGGCTTCTTAACTTCACTTTGAAGTTGTTGGCGAAGGCCTCCGTAGTCTTCGCCTTCAGCGCCTTCCATCCCCTCCTCTTTCAACACCGAATCTGCTTATGCACGTTTCGTTCTCTCTGATTCCAATTTTGTTTGCCCTTACCAAGTCGAAAACGACATCAACCCCGTTATTCACCGTCCCTACATACTGAATTCCTCAGTACCAGTGAATCCACACACAGTGCCACCCATAATCTCCGAAGAAGATCGTACTCCAGAGCCGCCGCTATCTACATCTCTGCCAGCGCAAGAATCTGATCGTGAGGTCAATCCACAGCAGACTGCATCACCAACTGGAATCGTGACTGCCTCGCCTTCGGAGAGCAGCCAGTTCCAATCTTCGATATCATCGCCAACTGGGCCTTCGACAGTTTCGAGCTCAGGACATACTGTCGAACTTGAGACAGCGACAAGCTGTGATGTCTGCAATGCAATCTTCGCCCGTACATGCGAACTCAAGTAAGTTCATACACGCACTCATAGATCAAGTACTCACAACCTTCCTAGCGATCATGTACACCGAAAACACAAGCGACGATTCCATTGCGACTATCCCGAATGTCTTCGAGCCTTTCATCTACGAGCAGATTTGGACCGACATCGCCGAACCCATTCTGATGCTAGATTCCGTCGGGATTTTTGGTGTCCAGTTGCTGAGTGTGGACGAAAATTTACGCGCAAGGACAATATCGCTAAGCACGTCAGACAGCATCATGGTGCCTCCCGCGCTCATGCTGGCCAACCATAGCATGCAACAACCTCGCCCCAGCCGTAAGACATGGCTGTTGTGGTTGTTGTTGCTACTTGTTAGGATTTTTGTGTCTTTCGGTCGTACGTTGACCAATTATGACTTGCAACAAGCTCATTATGGCACCTGGACCGCACAATCATCGCTTCTGCCAGTGTATGTTGTGGAACTACAAAAAGGCCGACCTTCTTGCAGTTGTAGCATGAAGGTTGATATAGCTGATAGTCTGACATATGGTTTCGGCCTCAAGCACTTCCTGCTGTTACTATTGTTGCGATTTCTGGGGCGTGGATACCGTCAATCATCCGATCAAGTTGAATAACATAGGCCGAGGGCCTCTTAGCCGGTAGTTGGGCAGAAGGAGAGGCAACCTGTTCGGTTCTCAAACATCGCAGCGCATGTTTACCGAATCTCCGAGATCACTTTTCCCTCACAACACAAGATCCTCACTGTCTTGCTTCGGCATTCTCATCAGGGGTTAAGAAATGCGATGGCCTTGTACCAGCTGTGTTTCTTCCTGTTGAGACGGGAGGTCTGCCCCGAGCGGTATTACGTCACCCAACATATCCTCCACGGTATAAGTCGCAGCGCTGCTAACGTTGACTATATGCCGGGCTAGTGCTAGAAGCCTTCGTACGAACTTGTCGTGTTTAGCACATACGGACATACTTTGCTTACAATCAGCGTCCAGTCGTTACCACATTCACATCACAGAGAGAATTAAAATTGTTCATAAATGCTTGTCCAAGTGGAATCGCTGTCTGTGAGAATATTTAGGCCTTTGTACCGACTAACCTTGATGTAAGCAGGAATGACCGAGACATCGCCTGATACCAGGTGCCTGGTGTGCAAAATCTGAATAGGTTTTGTGAATGCATTAGGATGTTACCTATTGTTCTTCGAGCACAGATCAAGAGAATTAGCCATAGCAGGCCTTTCTCACTTTCTAGATGTTCTTGAAACTAGAAGAGACACAACGAGAAATAATAAGTGCGGCATCTGCCCCTGATACCTTAGCGGCAGAAACCCTCTTGAGTTCTTGCACTACAACAGCTCGGCCGTCATCCCTTTCGGAATGTGGAACTATTTTCATGAAATTTGGATTCCATAACATCTAAGTGCACTTAACTAAGCCGCATAATGGTAGATCGTACTGATTGAAGACGCTCAGAACATAAAACAGATTGGTCCACGTCGGATCATTGTTCTTTTCCTTGGACCTCTGACGGCATTCTATAAGAAGTTGTAAGTTGTAAGTCGTTGCTGTCAGCGACGTCTGTGGTGATCCAAGCCAGTTAAGAGTAGCCGATGCAGTTCCTCTAAATCTTTTCTTGTGGAGAGATTCGTATGGCAGACTAAGTAAAATGGCAAGCGGGAACACCCAGGTTGCAACTAATCCGAGTGCTGTTGCCGGCAAGTTGAGTTGGGTGCCTCGACCACATAGGGTTTTGCAGCCTAGAAAATTAGCGTGTGACCAATGACACAAAGACTGCTGTCTTACCAAGGAAAGTCGGCGTGATGATTTCTGTTCGCGGGTAGCTGAGATCCAGTCCGCGAACAGTACCGCTATAAAGATATCCAGAATCCCAAATGGTGTTGTTGTTGATCATGCCGATCGAGAGACTACCATTTATGATGCTTCGGAAAGTGATTCGGCATTGCTCGAAAGGTGGTAGCTGGGCTTGAGCTGTACCAAATATAACGCATAGGACAAAGGCTCGAGACATCCAAGCTTCTTGACGGAAGACAGAAGCCATCGAATTGTAATGTGTAGTTGAGGGAGTATAAGTACACATTACTCGACTGTGGTGAGAAATGTTCGTGTGAATTTTCGTATGGAAGAAAAGTGAAGAGATAGCATATCTAGATACATATGCCCAGCTCATTCACCAGGCTGCTTGGACCCTAAAGGCCCCCTTATAACAACGCCAAAGCGTTCCGAAGTAGTCGTATAGCATTCCATAACAAAATGTGTTTCGAAAGGAGGCTGTGGACGGATGACGCATCATGGGATTACCGTGTGGCTTGTGACGGTGGCTTGTGGCTGTGCCGCCGTGGAGGACAATCGAGTAAAGCGATTCACCAAAAATTATTCGATCTTAGAGGTCCAGGCTATTGCTGCCCGAGCAGGACTGGAATAGGCGAACTATCGGTGACCAGGGCGCAGCATCTACCGTCGAACGACAGGAGTCAGTTTTTTGGTGGTGTTCGCGAGTGACCAGGTTCCCACCCCCACGCACTTCTTGAGCGTCGACACTCTATGGCTCTGTCCAGGGCCTTGTTCCCCTGAAACTGAAGTCAGCAAGATTTCGACCTCAGCCTGCCGACATCACACACCTGAGCCACACTTGCTGAGCCACACTTGCTGACTGCCATCATATGTGGTTTTCGTGATCCCCTTTCTTACGCCGCTTCAGCTGTAACCAGGAACCACTTCTTCCGCATTCTCCCCATCTCGTGTCAGCGGTCGGCTGAAACGAGACAAACTTCGCCGCGTCATTCTAGTGGCCCTTTGCGAGCTACACGAGTTCTATCGCATACCGCACGAAGGCCCAAACTTACCGTCGTCCCTTTTTTGTTGTTAGCGCCGAACCGTCGAATACAGCTTGAGTGTGAAACACACTACAACACACAGGCGACGACGCCCACTGACCCATAGCCCAGCCTGTGAACCTTTCGTCGACAAGTTCTCGATGCTTCATGTACCACCATCGTGTTTTATTGGGCCAAGAGGACACCGGGTTTGAATGACGCCTTTTGCTGACTTGGAATTGTTACGATTTCGAACTTTTGTACATGATTGTGCTCGGATCCCACCTGGCTCTGTAACAACTTGCCAGTCATATATCTCTTACAAGCTCACTCAACTTCCTTGTTGCCTCCCACCTCGTCGCGAACCATTCATCGTGTTCGAGCATCTAGCGCAACGCGACATGCGACAAGAGCCCTGGGCGCCTGTAATGTTGGCATGAATAGATGCTGTAATATACTAGCCCACGAATGCGTAGCCGAGCGAGATGAACTTGCGTTATCTTTGGTAGACAAGCAAGGTTTGAAGGTTTGAAGGGTTGGCAGGAGCCCTGGAGGGATGGGACAACCTTGGAAGGTCCCAAGGTCGGGCCGCCTGGGGTTGTGCATTTATGCCTAAACTGGAGCTAGCGCATTTGATGACGCCCGAACCTTGAAACTTTAGAAAAATCAGATCGCACAGTCTTACACTCTTATCAGAACCTCTACACTACCACTTATAGCTTATCCCTAGCGATGCATTCATATAAGCCATCCGAAAAGTTCAAGTGAGTTAAAGAGGCATAGAGCAGACCTTGAGATTTTGGCCACGTAGATGGCTTATGCGGGAGGCATACAAGCAACCTTGGAAGGCTGAAAGGCCTTGCAAGCCATTGTGCAACACTAGTGGAAATAGCCTGTACGTCTATGGAGCCAATTCGTCGCCTTGCTATTTTCGAGTGACCGACTTTCACAACGGCGGACTTTGAGGCTCAGCCGCGTTGTATGCCTCTGCTCAGGCCTGAATACTTATAGTACTAGACACATGCGACATACTCCTTCCATCAATCTACCTAAGGACCTTCATTTTAGAATCACTCGGCTTTCCTTACATATTGCTCAACTGCGACAAATTCAACCAACTTACACACACCCCTTCCCACGCCATCTCGGTTGTTGGTGTTGGGGGCAGCAGCTACCACGTCCCTTATACTATCCACGATTGGCGAAGGCACATCTAGTCTTCGCCTTATTCTTGTTCTATTTCCCTCTACCAAGATACAGACTTTGTCATATCTAGTTCCAGACTCTCTGACTCTTCGTCTTCTTGTTTTAGTCCATTTGTGTTCGAAAACGATCTCAATCCAGTTATACATACTCGATATCTACCTACCCCGCGGAGACCAATCACATTGTTGGCAGAGGCGAACCCGCGCCATTCGAACGTTACGTCCCCACAGCACGGACCGAGAACCTTACCTGAAGACCCTCCATCCCACAACCCTGACAACGACCCTGTTCTCATCTCAGAATCGAATCTAGCTGATCAAGCGAGCGGACCGGATCCAACCAGCAAGAATACACAACCGACAACACCTGGATCTGAATCTCTGTCCACATCCCCCAAGCCCGAAGACGCTACGCCCTTGATCGAATGCAGTACATGTCAAGCAACTTTTCGCAGGAAGTGCGACCTCAAGTAGGCTATCAGTTTACACTGTTCTCCATCCCCACTAACTATTGTATCCAGAAGTCACATCAATCGCAAGCACTATCGTCGATACACTTGCCCCATTGCTGGATGTACTCGAGCCTTTAGCCTCAAAGCAGATTTAGAGCGCCATTGTCAAACCCACCGAGCTTCCTCAGTACGATCTATCTTCCATTGCGCTGTGTCTGGATGTTCAAAGTCCTTCACTCGTAAAGACAACCTCTCAAGACACCTTGCAACTCATCACCAAAGGCCGTCTTGAGTATAGAGCACGCTCACGTTCCCAGCTGAGACAGTGGTCCCGTTCCATCAGTCGCCCCAATGGTCATTCTCCTCTTGTTTCTGAAGGGCCTCAAGATCGATGAGGCATGGTAGCAACGCCGCTATCATCAGACAATCCAGACAAGTCTGCAAGAAGTCCGTTCATTCAACATCCCATTACACACAAGCATTGGTTCAGAAGTCAAAATAATTAGGTGTACCCACATCGGATTGGGGGCGACGTACTGGATCGTCCCTTGTCACACAAGACCTCGGAAGCCGCAGGGTTTCAATGAATGGAGCTGATCCCTTGATTATGGAGAAAGGAAGTAAGAGCTCTTCGTCACATCTTGGACTATCTCCGCAGCTTTCCGTCGTATGTATCAACCTCAAGTAAGAAGGAGGTCATTTGTTGTGGATAGAGATGAGAAGAGTTGGAACCAGTGCTCAGGATGGATCAACATGATCCCAAAGCAGCCATCGGCAACTGGTACACCTCACTCCCTACTACTACAAATTCGGCCTACTTACATACATACACATTGGTCTTATTTGCTTACGCTGGCCGTGAGTCACTGTAACGTAGCTCCCCAGCTAGAGGCACACTGCAGAATTTGGGCGACAGCGCAATCCCGCTACCCTGAAGCAGCCTCTTTTCCTAGTCATTTTTCCAAACTGTACTTTCAATCTTGTTTGTATTGGACCTACAGCTTCTGTGCTGGTTGCAGCAGGCGCTTATCAAGTCTCACGGATGGCATCATCTGCTCGTAGCATCAATTTACCACGCCCCGCTTCTGCAAACCCATCTTCAACCTTGAGTGACCACTAAAAGCCCGCAACAGACGCACGTCTACTGCTGATGGCTAAGAAGCAGCAGGATTTATAATGCAACGCCATTGAGAAGTATTTTTGAGAGACTCGACATTAGTGATATCTGCAAGACGCTAGGCTTGGATCTCTAGAGGAGAAACTATGGAAGATTGAGCGGTACAGTGCTTTTGTGGGCTAATTAGAGCCACTAAGGATGCATTTCCCTTCAAGTTAGTGCTTGATCGTTCGCGGGTTTTCATTCCGTCGGCTAAAAGCTTCGTTATCCATTGCAATCCAGGCAGATACATGTTCCAGGTCGCCTACTGCCTTAGCCATTGTAAACATTCTGAATGTTTCATTGAGGCGGGTCCACCATCGAGTCTGTCCAATCAGCGCTGGCCTGTGCGCCAACAAGACTTTGAAGATGGGATCGCTGTGAAGCGCTGCGAGATTGTCTGGGTCTAATGTCTGCAGATGTTCCAGGAGCGTCTTGGTGTGATACATGAGGACAGTGCCCTTGAAAACGTCATGTCGACCATTGAGGTAGGTGAAGAACTCTCCTGCGGGTGGCTGCGGATCGAAGGCTTCCTTGAGGATCGCACAGACTGTAGTCTTGTCGTCCCACAACTCAGCGAGCAGAAAGGAAGCACGGTGATAGCCTAGCTGACGATAGACGATACGCTTATCACTCGCAGGCAACTCTGGCTCGCTCATTCGAAAAATTTCTCGCATGGTTGCAAAGCGCAGCACTTCTGACGCATCATTGAATCGCCGCAGCTTTGGCGTATCATGTTCCCTCATCTCCATCGTCTCCGACACGGGGTTCCCGATCGCCGCCTCCTCGAATGACTCTGGCGCAAGGAGTAGCTTCATCAGGTACCGACCATTGAAAGGTAAATGTTGGCCTGAGCTGTGGCCGGGCAGACTCCGTAACGCTAATGCGGCCTTCCGATAAGCGGGGAAAAGAACTTGGAGGAAGTCGTTGTGCGCTAGCTCTCCAAACTCCCAATATTTTTTATGACAACTGCAATGCCGTCCAATGTCATGAAGAATGGAAGTTTCTGGGGTGCACCACAACTCAGTCGTGACAAATTCCTCGAAACCAACGAGGCCCATTGGACCATAATCGAACTTGTTCCGGTAAACCCTTTTTTCGATGAAATTTTCCAAATTGCTGGCAACGTTCTTGTCTTTCCACATCTTCCTCTTGATGGTATAGATACAATTGTTCACAGTACGAGCATGCTGTTCTAACCAAACAAGAGCTTCTTGGGACTCGTGAGAGGTTATCAACTCGAATTGGACGCGTGACTGTGACTTTGATATTTCAGGATTCTGCAGCGATGTGAGCATCTGGGTTTGAGACTCTGCAAGAGTTTGGTAATCTGATGCATTGGCATCGTTCAAAATTCGCCTAACGTTCAATTTTCTGATGGACGAAAGGTCCAGCTCATTCAGACCTGTCGCCTTGCCCACGGAGTCCAATCTTCGCAAGTCACCGATTGTAGTCGCTTCGTTGGGAACATTCGTATGAACGGTTTCCCATGTCCATACAAGGAGAAATTTGTGCATTGAGCTGGTGGAACGTTTCGAAAGCCACTGGTTCACGAGACGTTGCGCTGGCAGTTCGCCTTGACTATTCCGGTGGTTCCACGGGCCGATGATGCTGGTATCATTAAATTGTATGGTCCATTTCGACGTCAGAGCTATAACGATGATTTCAAAATGCTCTTCATTAGCCCGGATGACTGTGGGGTAGCGAGCGCCCTTGATCACGCAGATCAGATCGCCTCCCTTGATCTGTTTGCAATACTTTCGGATCGCAATTTCGGCGTTCCAACCTGTGATACGAAACCTATCCTTAATCGGAACGTAGGACTTATTGGAGAATACATTTATCTTGTTGTGGTCGACGTAGCCAATGACACCAAGTGCGCACCCTGTGGTTGAGACAACGGCGTGATGCTGTTGCTCATGGGTCAGAACTTGTGCCTCGGACCCAAGTACGAATTGTATGAATTCCCGAAACACGTGTGCCCAGGGTTTCAGATAATTGGGTATGGGAACCCTCGTAGATCCATTGTCAGAGCGAAGTCCAAGTAGAGCGTAGATCTTATCCCGCTGATCAGTCGCTTCCTTGGTATGAAACATCTCTACAATCTCCTCCAACGGCGCAAAGTTCAGAGTTGGTAGCGGATGGTGTATCGTGGAGACAGTGGGCGACCATACCATCAGATCGAGAAGGGCAGGAACGTAAGTGGCGAACGCTTTGTCTTCAGACGTGAAAGCTTGTGAAAAGTTCTGCAGCCCACGTGCGAAATTCACCCCAGACATTTCTTCGTTACCGTACAGGATGGACAGTGCTCGGGCAGCAGCAACTTCTTGGGTTACCTTGGTTGGACATTAGTTTGGTGACAGTCTATGCGTTGATGAAACGGCTTACCCAAACCCTAGTAAACCACTCCCGTTTTAAGAGCGTGCGAACGTCGTCGGGAAGAACATTGGTATGTGTAGTGCTTTGGCGAATTCGTGTAAACGCCTCTCGACAATGATGCGGGTTTTCGCCATCGGACGAGCCTGGTCCAAGCCATACAACCACTTGGGAAGAGTTTGCATATATCGTAGCCATGCGCTGCACCTGCTGTCCCCGCTCAACGAGGTCGTGCTGGTTAATACTGATAGCATCAATCCAAATAAGTCGCGATGTTCTAGTATCTCGTAGGCGCAGAAGACCTGCATACAGATTTGTCGTCACCTCTAGGTATCGAAAATGCGCATCGTCTTGATCCCTGACGGCTACTCTGATCTTGTTGGACGGATCCCCCCAAACGTACGACAGTGCCTCGTATAGTCCGTAGGACCGACTTTGATCGATGGAATAGTTCATCATCTCACATTGTATCTCGGCGTCTCTCGGCCCAGGAAGCAATCGCAGCAAGCGCACACAAAGATTTTCGGCTGGAAGAGGTTTATACACATATCGATCCATTGTGTGGTTCGAAACAAACAGTTTCTGCGATGTTGTTCGTGAAGAGAGGTCACTTTAGATGGGGGGTGTGCTCAGACATGCCAAATGAATCGACGTGCCTAGAGAGGATTGGATGACGACTTGTTCGAGTGCTTTGAATAACTGAGAATGTGACGTATGACGCGAAAATGGAATAACTGAGAACAGCGGTAGAGCGTCGTGGTTGAGGTGTCGAAACCACCAGCGAAGGAAGGTGGGGTAATCAGCCCCACTTGCTGCAGCCTTGCGTTATGTGGAAGATATGTATCGTGTAGGTGATGGAAAGATGGCGAAGTGTGAGTATACAAAGGAAGAAGAAGTGCAGACTCGGGACGCGACTTCCATTCTCGTGGTTGAAGAGCACGGCTCTAAGAAGTTTAGTTTTCTCGGCCCACACCAGCTGTCAACATGCATCTGGAAACTGCAGCCACGAGGTCAAGCTTTGATCTTTTGTACCTAGATGCAAGATTGACAGTTCTGCAAAGTTTCCCACGGGTTCCAAACTTACGTCGCGAACAGACACTGGATACACATCGAGAGGCACCTACAGTGATAACCCAGAGCTTCCTCATGTGAATATGGAGTGAAATCGAGTGTGAGGTGGGCCGCTTCCCGACTGTGTGTCGACACAGTTGGAAATATGGTACCTTGGAAAGGCCAAAATGTATGAGCCTCCGGTACAGTGTCTTGTGTAGTCTGCACAGTATTCAACGTCGGGTACGGTACCTGGGTAGGTAAATATTTGATGTATATAGCTGATGGGATGGCTCATTGCTGCATCTCCAATGTGTTGTTGGTAGTAACATGGAAAGCATCTACAATAGTCCAAACTGGTGGTGGTTGTGATTAGCCTCGGTGTCGAAAAGTATGTGATGTGTTGTACGTGGGTCGGGGTGCGACATGTCCCTCTCGTTGCCAAGGCTGGCGTCTCCGTGCGCATGTCGCGCCGACGTTCATCAGCACAAGGCCAAAAGCCATCCACCATCCGCCGTCTCCACCTCCCTTTCCTCGACCGCCCGCGCGCTGCTCAATGGACACGCCCTTTCGATGAGCCAGCAACATCCCTGGGGTGCCCCGAGACACACGCAGAGCACACGCTTGACGCCCATATCAACCGCCTTCAACCCGCACGACCAGCGCAACACGCCCTCGCCCAACGCCTCGCGTCCGACATACTCGCCTGCCACGGCCAACTTCCCGTCCCTGCCCCCCGCCTCCTCGCGCCTCGTGGGCAGCCGCAAGTCGTCGGCCGCCTCGTCGACGTCGTCGCCCTTCTCGCCCGCAGGACAGCAGCTCCCCGCCAGCCAGCTGCTGTCCTCTCGGTCCCGGACCATAGCCCCCAACGCTGTCTCGCAGCTGGCCTCCTCCGCCGCGGCAACCGCTTCGCAGGGGGGTGGTGCACACTCGAGCAGCGGCGGAGGAGCCCCCAAGCTTGTCCGCGCCTCGCCCTCGCTGTCCACCTCGAGCACCGTCGGCTCGCCCAGCGCCGCCGCCAATCCCGCCTTTGGCGCCTCCTCGCAGAACCTCTCGCGCATCGTCATCGCCCAGATCTTCCTGCTGCTCAGCCAGTTCGGGCCGCTCAAGGACGACAAGGACCGCTCCAAGTGGGACACGCAAACCGAGCAGATCAGGAAGGTTCGTGCACGCCGCTGTTTGCGCCCTTGTCTAGCCCCGTATACTAACGCGCTGCCAGCTGGTCGACTCAAACGGCATGGAGGTCTTCTCAAAGTACTTCCGCCGCCTGGTGCAGAACAACGCGCCGCACGTGTTCGGCGCCGGCGCTCGCAATGCCGACCCCAACGGCAGCTACCAGATCCTCGTGACGGAGATGCAGAAGCTGCGCAAGGAGCCCGAGCAGGCGGACAAGATTGCCGAGTCGATAAGCTCAAGTGAAGGCGACCTGTTCCGCGACTTCGACCTGGCCACGCTCATCTCTCACTTCAAGCTGGACCCTGTCGCAAAGACCATGCTAGCGCTTGCGTGCCGGAGAACGGAGCTCCGGCAGAAAGGTATAGCTGACCCCAGAACCCCAAAACACCACGCTAACCCCACACAGCCGACACAGTCCTCTCCACTATCGGCGACGATCTGCTGCTCGCGATTGCGCAACCCACACCCGGCGACGACACGAGCCCCGACTACCTCGCCGCAGTCGTCGAGCGCCTCATACAAGATCCTCCCCAAGGGTGGGACGAGGACAAAAAGCTGAGCTTGGCCTACGCCGTCCAGATGCGGTATCAAAACATGCACACGCAGGTGCCCGGCCCCGTGGAGGCGACATTGGTCCTGGTCGACCTCACCAATGGCTCACAGAACCCACTCGTAAAGCTGGTGCAGCGCGCAGGGCCGAAAGCGACAGACACGGTAGAGGCATGCAAAGAGGTGCTTGCCCAGGCCGAGACACGCGACATCAGCTACCAGCAAGTGGCGACAGTCTTGCTCTACCTCGCGCTTTCCACCGGCTACAACGCCACAAACTTCGTGGCCGCGCTTCGAGAACACCGCGCCGGACAGCGACTGGACTGGCAGGACGTCGTACACGCCTTTGACCGCGAGCACCTGCGTATCGAGAAGCACCAGTTCATTGCCATCTACGAGGCGCTCCTGCCCGTCGCCCTCGACACGGACACTTTCGACATCCAGCTCCTGTGGGGTGGCCAATGGGGGCACGACCTAACACACCTTTACTTCCTGCTGTCATTCTTGTCGTGCACACCGCAAGACCTCGACGTTACACAGATCCCGAGGCTGCGTACCTCCTACTCACTCAAGACCTTCGAAAACGCCTCAGACGATGTCAAAGCCTTTGCAGAGCAGGCGGTCAAGCACCCGTTCGTCTCGCTCGACGCGACCAGCGCCCTCTTCAGCATGATCTTCCGAACCTCCGAGACATATCACACCGCACAGCTGATGGGGATCCCAGACATGGTCATCAATCCACACACGGCAGAGTTTTTGGTTGCAGCAGCAGCAGTGCCAAAACCCTGGGGAGCGTTACAGGAGCAAGCGCTTAAGCAGCTGTTTGACCCGTACTTCCACAAGAAGCTGCCCATCTACAACTTCGTCCTCTACGGCCTGTGGCATCAGGATCTGCAGTGGCTTGTTGACCGATTCGTAGACGCGTACAACGCCGATTCCATGTCGCTTACCCTGATTCTTGAACACGCGGAGGCTAACGACTGGCTCGAGGCATTGATCCGTAGCAACACCGATATCAGCCTGGACCTCGCCGCACAAGCGCATGCGAGGGGGAAGTTCGAGGTCGAGCCGTGGTTACAACAGACCTTCGAACAGGCCGGCCCGCTGTTCCGTCGCATCCTGACCAATTTCCTCACAGCTCGTGCTGCCGAAGAGATGCAGCGCGTCCGAGAAGATCACCAGCCCCTAAGCCTCCCGCTCGCTGTCAAGACAGTTTATCCCCTACTCTGGTTCCTTGCCGAATGCGGATTACCAGAACAAGAACTGCTGCCCCTCCAGCGGAATTGCATACAAGCCTATCCCCGACTCATCAATTACGGCGAGACTGTGGATGACGTCATTGACGCCAACGGACAGAATGGCAATGCTCTACCTGAAGACGCCGACAAGAAGATGCAGGAGCATTTTAAGAACATGTATAGCGGCGAAAGCGATGTCCGGGATATCATCTCCGCCTTGAAGAAGTACAAAGAGTCCAGCGACCCTGCCGAGCAAGAGCTGTTTGCGTGCATGATTCACGGGCTGTTCGACGAGTACAACTGTTTCGGTGAATATCCTTTGGAAGCTCTAGCTACCACCGCTGTTCTCTTTGGTGGCATCATCAACTTCAACCTACTGTCGAGAATTGCACTACAAGTCGGTCTTGCGATGGTGCTGGAGGCAGTACAAGAGTACAGGCCTGATGAGTCTATGTACAAGTTTGGACTGCAGGCCCTGCTCCACTTCTCGAACCGACTAGCAGAGTGGCCAAACTACTGCGACCAGCTGTTGATCGTACCAGGCCTTCACGGTACAGAAATCTTCACCAAGGCCGAGGAGATTGTAGGCCAGCAAGTAGGAGAAGTGAACGGTGACGGACACAATGGCATTGGGCTCACGAATGGCAACGGCCTCGAGGATGCGCTACAGCAAGAATCAGCTGTGGCCAAGTTCAGTTGCCTTCATGTCGACCCACCATTGCGACCTGAGCTGTATGAGGAGCCTGATGAGGACGTTCAAGATAGAGTGTTGTTCGTCCTGAATAACGTCTCCGAGCGCAACCTACGCGAGAAGATCACCGATCTCACGGATGCAGTTGAAGACAGGCATCACCAATGGTTTGCCAATTACCTAGTCGAGGAGCGTGCAAAGATGCAGCCCAACTTCCAGCAACTGTACCTCGACATCCTGGCGTTATTTGATGATAGGGTACTGTGGGCCGAGGTCCTGCGCGAGACATATGCTAGTGTCATTCGATTGCTCAATACTGACTCGACGTTGGGCACGACAGAGCGCGGGCATTTGAAGAATCTCGGTTCGTGGCTTGGCTCTCTCACCATTGCTCGCGACCAGCCGATCAGATTTCGAAACATATCATTCAAGGACCTGTTGTTGGAGGGCTACGATTCCGATCGCCTGTTACTTGTCATACCCTTCACTTGCAAAGTGTTGGTACAAGCTGCGAAATCCTCGGTTTTCCGACCTCCAAACCCATGGCTGACAGAGATGCTGGGCGTCTTGATGGAGTTGTACCATTTCGCAGATCTGAAACTCAACCAGAAGTTCGAGATCGAGGTTCTTTGCAAAGACCTGGACCTTGATCACAAGGACATTGAGCCTACAAATAGCATCCGCGCTCGCCCACAGCCTGAAGAAGAGTTCCTTGGACCTATGATCACAGATAGCCTAGAGGTTTTCGGTGGTGATATGTCTATCATGGGGCTGAACCGCGCGAGAGGACCGAGCGAACGTTTCTCATCTGCAGCGATCACAGCAGCACTACCCGACTTCACCAACCAACTTCAGTACCCTCCGTCTGGCAGTAGCGTTGTTTCACCGGCCAGCCTGAAAAAGATATTCCTTGCAGCGGTCACGCAGGCTATTCAGGAGATCATCGCTCCTGTCGTCGAACGATCTGTCACCATTGCAGCAATTTCGACCTCACAGCTCATCAACAAGGATTACGCCATGGAGCCGGATGAAGAGAAGCTGCGCAGCGCAGCACACACTGTCGTCAAGGCTTTGTCTGGTGCTCTGGCTCTAGTGACATGCAAGGAGCCCTTGCGGATGAGCATTCAGAACCACATCCGCGTAATGGCCCGAGAGCTACCTGAGCAAGCCCTTCCTGAAGGCCACGTGCTAATGTTTGTCAACGACAACCTTGACACAGTCTGCAACACCGTCGAACAAGCCGCAGAGATGTCATCACTCGCAGAAATCGACATGCAGATCGAGGAGGCTGTACAGGCTCGCCGTTTCCACCGCAACACCCACCCTGCTTCCGAGCCGTACAAGGACCCCAACATCAGCCCTTGGGCCTTTTATATACCGGAACCATTCAAGCAAACTACTGGAGGATTGAACCGGGAGCAATTGGCCATCTACGAGGACTTTGGCCGACAAGCACGAGGTGCTCCCCATGTCAACAGCGCTTCCCAAGACAGCGGACGGCAAATGCCTGATATTCTGCAAGACCAGTTTGCAGCAGTCCCGAATCTGCCAACTCCCGGCGCTGCCCCTGCTGAGCCACGTCAACCGACACAGCAGCCTCGTCTTCAAAGCCTCCAAGCATCGCAAGGTCCTCCGGCGCAACAGCAGCTCAATGGCTACATGGATGCATCAGGACCGGAGCGAGGTCAGCGTGGTGCTGAGGATATCCTCCTCGAGCTTACACGGGTTATCAAGGAGGCTCCTGAAGAACGTATCAGTGAGCTTCAGCCTGGTAGCAGCACTATCCATCATGTTTTCGAGCAGCTGATCTCAAGCATTGAGTTAGCAGGCCATAACAAAGATACTTGGGCGTTCCGTATTGCTGGACAAGTTACGAACCACCTCTTCTCGGACTCCCTAACGCGCTTGGAAATCGAAGTCATGGCCCATCTTCTCAGCCACCTGTGTCAGTTGTCTGTCCAGACTTCGCGGCAGGTTCTTATGTGGCTGTCCACGCTCCATGATGACGACCGCATCTTCAAAGCCCCCGTCATGGTAGCCCTCATGGAAGTGAGCCTGATGGATATCCACCGTCTCAACACGACTATTGCCAAAGCTATTCACGAGCGTCGCATTGCTGCAGTCGAGATGCTCGCGAACCTCATGGATGAGCTATTGCTCAGCGAGAACCCCAGTGCATTCCGTGCTGACTTTGCCTTGACCATCGACGCTCTCACCGGCTGGCTGGCAGAGGATCCCTCGTTGGAACTGGGCAAGCGTGTCATCAGCAACCTTCAGCCATCGCCCAGCAACCCAACCATGACGCCACCAGCAAGTGGCCACAAGGATCAACTGGAGTACGTATTCGAAGAATGGGTCCATCTGCAGCTTTCAGAGACACCAAAGAAGACTATTGGCGCCTTCATCTACCAGGTACATAAGCAGAAAATCTTGGAAACCCAAGAAGACTCGATCGAATTCATCCGCACATGCATCGATTCTTCTGTCGTTGCTTATGAGCGCGAGCACTCTCCGCCATTCGGCACAGGCAACGAGGATCTAGCTACTGTCAAGGTTGATGCACTTGGAAAGCTAATCGTCGATCTGGTCTTGTACCAAGGAGAACAGGAGGGCGCTGTCAAGGAGAGCAAGGCACGCTACATGGACCAGATCTTGGTCGTTGTTGTCTTGGTACTCTGCAACCACCACAACACACGTGGAGATGACTTCAACCAGAAGGTCTTCTTCAGGCTATTTTCCACCGTGCTCTTCACGTTGAACGATGCCACCAAAGATGAATCCTTGGCCGATCAGAAAGCAGACCTGTTCCTCGCTGTCGCTAGGGCTTTGTTGATCCTGCAACCGAGCCACTTCCAGCGATTCACCTTCTCTTGGCTGGCGTTGCTTGCCCACCGCATCCTCATTCCAGCTATGTTGGAAGAGGGTCAGAACGACGAACGTTGGGATGTCTATGCCAAGCTCATGGAGACACTCTTGATCTTTACTGGGCAGTTGATCAAACCAACCGGCGAGACACTCATGGCACAGCACTTCTACCGCGGCGTCCTGCGCGTGTTGCTTGTCATACACCACGACTTCCCCGAGTTTCTGGTGGAGAATCACTTCAAGTTCTGCAACAGCGTTCCGATGCATTGCACGCAGTTGCGCAATTTGATTGTGAGCGCATACCCCTCCACCATATTGGAGATGCCCGATCCGTTCACTGCTGGACTCAAGGTCGACCGACTCGAGAAGAATCTTCAGGCACCTGTTCTTCGTGCTGATGTCGAACAGGGGCTTGTCGAAGCAGGTATCAAAGACACAATCGATGCTCTCCTCAAAGGCTCCGACATTAAGCAGCAGGACATGGATAAGATATCGCAAGCAGTCTGTTACCCGCAGGCCAAATCCACCACCTTCGAGTTGGTGCCTACGACCGCAGACCCAGTCCTGATCCATGCTATGGCTCTGTACATTGGCATTGCAACATTGGGCACTGACGGAGTTAACACGCCTCTTTTCGACGCCGATGGTGCAGCTGCCAGACTTCTTGAGAGGCTAGCCAAGGACTTGCAACCTGAGGCTCGTTTCCACTTCATCAGTGCCATCGCGAACCAGCTTCGCTTCCCGAACACGCACACCCACTTCTACAGCTACGCGCTTCTGCACCTGTTTGGCCTACAGGACGACAACTCACAGCAACTCGAAATTCAGGAAACCATCACTCGGGTGCTGCTTGAGCGCCTGCTGGTACATCGTCCTCATCCTTGGGGACTCATCATCACGCTTTTGGAGATTCTGAAAAACCCCAAGTATGCGTTCTGGGAGCTGCCGTTTGTCAAGGCAGCACCTGAGGTACGTTCTTTGCGAACTCTCCACTTTTGCGCAATGCTAACTTGATTTTGCAGGTCGAGCGTCTTATGAATGCGCTCTTCACGCATGCTCAACAGAGCCCGCGACCCCTAGCTTAGTCGGCAGGGGCTTTGACTCTCCAATCGAAATCAACACATGTGTCTCGGGTCACAACAGACAGCACATCAACAACCGTGGACAGCGGTTTCGTATTAGTCTAATCATTGCATCTACGTGCGCAACGGGGTTCATGCATCATGTTCTCGCGCTTTCCAACATCACGACCCTATTTCCGGCTGGCAGGCATTTACGGAGGACCACGGTAACGGATGGAATGACAAAAGGGCTTTGGCCACTTTGGCCTCGTTTGCGTCTCAATAAAAGCAAGGCGTTTATATGGGTTGGCATCATTTTTACTTTCACCGAAGGACGGATTACTAGTACCTGCGTTATTACGCGGAGCCTTGTTTCGTGTAGAATAAGCATTTGTCCGGCGAAGTCGTTTTGAGGGCTATGGCGGCACGTTCGGAAGCTGTGCAGATCGATGCATATATTGTAGGTGTAGGATATTATGAATGGTGTTTAGTTGCTTTGCCCCAATTTGACTTTTAGTAGACCCGAGTGACATGTTACTAGCGACTCAGCCTTGTAGTAGACTGCTCGTACGAAGGAGCTCGTATTCTAACTCACCGGTCACTCCGTTCGTGACTTTTACTGTCTTGAGGGTTGGTTGATCGCTCCCTCGTGCTACTCCGCCTTGCGTTGATCGCCCCGCAGCCACCCGCTAACGCTGGCCCTGCATAACTGTGTCATCCAACCAAACCACTCCGCAGCGTCACGCCGTTCGATCAAATCCTTTAACTTTTAGCCTTCTGCCACTTAAATCAGACCTCACAGAGAGATCGCGCAAGCTAAGCTTCATCTGTGCAGTTGTGCTTACGCACAGCGGGGCTTAGCTTTCCGGTAACCGATTGTTTCCTCATTTATTGGGAAGGTGCCCAGATGACGTTAGGAACCCAAGAACGAACGCGGGTTAGGTGGGAGATGCAGCGTGAATTATGAAATAAGTATGATGTCGTGCATGTGCTAAAGTGAAAGAGGAGATCACTGTCAGTCTGTTACTTAGGTGCCTCTTGCGCATTGCGACTTGCGGTACAAGATTCCAACGTGGCATACCGGCAACACCAAGCACTGGGAATCACGATGAACGCGCAATTCTATCAGAGTGCGAGCTACGTGCCTGACGGTGGCACCAAGTCAGAGAAGACAAGAAGACAAGAGCAATGGAACGAGTATCAACGGCAGCAGCGCGGTATGCACCTTCCACCCGTAACAAGTTTATTGTACTCATGGAACCTGCAGCGCAAAGAGCCTCGATGAGCAATATACCCGAAGACCCGAACCATCAGTCATCGCTATCGCGAAAAAGGGCTGACTCACATCAACTTGTATCCACCACACATCGATCGCGTCGATCTGTCGATGCATCGCATATGGAGCGCATTCACCCTGTGTCAAACGATGCACACCCTGCGTCCTACTCGGCACGCCCTGCATCTAACTCGGAACACCGAGGGTCATCACACGACGACGAGTGGCCAAGACGTTATTCAAGCGTGGACTACAGCAACCAATTATCACCACAGCTCTCGCCGTCATACCCACAGGGGGAGGTTAGGCGACTGAGCGGAAACTTCAATGCGCCGACGCACGTGGAATTGGAGCGAGACAGGGAGCATAGGAAGAGTCTGAGGGGCGTGGAGAAACTGCGGAGTAGAGTGAGAGGATGGGTCAGGGCGTGAAAAGGTGCTGGATTATGGACTACGCTTGCATGCTTGCTCGAGACGCACTTCCGGCCAAAGTTGAGGACCTCCACGGTAATAGCAATATGCCCTGTTACCAGGAGCCACGCGTTTCGCTCGGGAGTGATAGCCGGGCTGCGGATATGCCGCACTATCTGGGACACAGGTTTGTAAGCGTCTGCTATCTCATGTCTCTTCAGCATTCGATTGATTGCTTTGCCTTCTTGTATAACACGGCGTTACAATACCCTTAGCTATATTATCGACTTTGTTATTCTCGTATCCGCTTCACAAAGTTAGCAAGCAACACATGTCGCCCGAGTAACGGGAAGGCAAATCGTGATACATGACATCATTGCGGTCGAAGCTCAAACGCCATGATCTTTCGCTCCGTAACCGGTTCCGAACAACAATCTCCAACGCTCGCTTCAAGTTTCTTCGCTGATCCGCAGTGAGGGGAGTGCACAATCAGCTCGTCAAAGGTTACCTCGTCGTCAGGCCGGGTTCGATGTAGAAATGATAGTTGATTGGCCAAAGATCATTGCCTAGTCCGGACAAGTGATGGACAAAGCATGGCGCTACAATGACGTCGCGGGAGATGACCTGCAGGATTGCACATGCGGGATGGTCATGCTTGGCGGCAAACAGGTGTTTATATCGATGAGACCGCATGCGCAATAGCGGGACTTGGAAGTATTATCACCCTGCACTATTCGCCGACATAGCCCCCTCACCACCCAACATACATCGATCTCAAAAACGTTTCAACCCTAAAATTCATATCAACGATCCAAGAACCCGACAACATCGCACGACTCGATATCAAGATGGATCACTACCCCGAAATAAACGTCCAGGAGCGCGAGCGCGCATCGCGTGTTGACTCGACTGCGTCGTCCATGAACAAACTCTCGACGCAGCTCCCCCAGAACAAGCTCAAGGTCACCGACCTCACCCCTCCGCAATATGCCTCGTTCCCTCCCACCAACAACGCCAACGCCGAGCCCTTCCGTGGTCGCACCGACTCGGTAGACTCGGCGGCGTTCGAGGACGAGGCCAAGGCGCAGGACATCGATGCCGAATACGCACACTTCACCGACGCCCCGCCGCCCTTCTCCGAGAAGCAGTACGAGGGCAAGAGCGAGGAGCAGCAGACGAAGATGCGCCGCGCCGACTATGCAAAGGAGATCAACCGCATGATGGGCAAGCAGCTCGTCGCGGGCCTGAAGTCGGACGAGGCTCCTCCCGAGGAGACGTAGTCGCCTAGCAGCAAGCGTCAACGTCAACGTCGTTACGACCCCCTTTTATGTTTCTCACTGCATACGCTCGTTTGAGCCCATTAGTCTTAGCAGGCCGGCCCTGTACCCCCAATACTGCAAAGCGACGGAGTTACCGGCTGCTGCTGCCTTGGCAGCGAGCATATTACTGCTATCTATCTATATATACCACTACACCTTTGAGTTGGGTGTGTTACTTAGTTTCAATACTACTACTTCTGATGTACCGATCTTTTGGTTCGGGCTTGCTAAGCCTTGGGGTGAACTAATTAAGCTTCGTGTCGGACAAATCGTGGTGCGCGGACAGGGCTCCTAGGCGCTGATCTTTGGCAAGGCGCAGTTTTGAGTTGCGCTGTAAGAGCGTGGTGGTGCTTGATGTGACGTGCTTTTTGTAACGATGGAGGGTAGCGTTGTAACTCTGGTATCGGTGTTGCACTTGTTGTCATAGGCCTTGATGGCTTATATCCGGTGTGAACGTATATGCTTTCGATCAGTAACTGATACTAGACCATACTATCATCTATCTACCTATCTAACGTCTTCACCACTCTCTGTACACATCATCCAGCAAGCATCAAATGTCTCCACCACGCACATCAACCTCCTCAGACTCCTCCACCTCCACTTCATCTACTACACAAGGTACACCACCCCTGCCGCGCCTTCAACTACCAGCCCCCATACTCACCCACCCAGCTCCCAAGACCCAGAAAGAAATCTTCGACGCGCGCGTCGACGCGCGAATCGAACACCTGCACAGCCTCGACAGACTCAACGGCCGCGAGCCGCCTGTCAAGGGCGCCTACAACGGGAGCAAGAATACGGGCGAGGCGGAGATGTCACCCGCGGGCAAGTGGGCGAGTGTAGCGGGGTTTATGGCTGTGGTGTTGGGCGGGCTGGGGGGTTCGTGAGGAGGTTGAGGGGGTAGTGGATTGGGAAGGGAAAATGTAAGGTTTGTGTGAGATATGCTACTGAGATGGATGTATTGACGCTTTATGTTGGGAGGATAGTGTGGTGGTAGATGTATGGGTTGGGGGGAAAGGGTGCCACGGTGTTTTTGCGCGTGATGGTCCCGCGCGCTATTTCGTGAACTAAACAAGAACGATAGCCAATGCAAAACTTATTGTAAATGCTATACATAACCTCACAGCATCGTGTCGAGAGCCCCATACACCCCAAATAGAACCCATCATTTCCCTATTCAAGCCGTCGCGTCCCAAATCGGCAATAGCTACACCATCAGCACATACGAATCTAGCGCTTTGTACATGCAATCGTATTCAAGTCAATGCAACATTCCTGTGTATCTTTACTGCGAGATGGGATGCACCTTCCCATCGTCACGATGTGCGCAGCAAATGCTCGTATACCTGCTTCCCACATGATGCGCCAAAGAATTTCCCGATTCAGCTGCTCGGCAGCTAGACGAGCTGTGGCGAGGTTTCACATTCCCTGTGCACCGCATACAGTACATCATTGCTACATTGCTAACTGTGCCGCACGCACAGAATCTTGATCTAGCACATAAAAATGCAATAGTACAGTCGTGGCGATACTTGTCTTTCCGCAAAGGCCCTCGGAAGTCTCGGCAAGGGCTTCAGCTTCTATACATAGCGCCCTGCGAATCAGACATGTTCGAACGCGACGATCGCTCCAACGGCTCTGCGGCAGGGCGCAGTTCCGCATCGTGTCTTGGGGGCCTTGACACCGGATGTGATGACGCCTCAACGCTGACGACGCGGGCGTGTCGTATGTCGCACAGCCACGTGATGGTCGGTGGAGGGAGTTTAAAATGCAGCGCAGCGCTGTGCGGGTTCGGTAGCAAGATTTCGGAATCACAAGCCATTTGAAGAGTTGGAATTCAAACTTGATTTGTCGTTGGAGTTGGTTCTTGCCATCTGATAAACAGGGGTACGTGCAATTCTACCGCGACATCCGAGCCTCGTGCATGCTTGATCCCTAACGCGCATGCAGGAACTAGCAAGGAAAAGCAAGGAATTGTCCCTAACGACGAGCCGCGTCCGAATCAAGAAGCAGAATAAACAAAGACCTTTTACATCCAAAGCTGGGACGCTCAAACTTTCTTGTTACACTTGCTGTACACTTCTTTACACAGCGCGCGCTGATCGCAATCTCCTGATAATTATTGCAACGAATACGCCTATTTCGACGCCTACACATCCGACGACTACAATCGACGCTTTTGTTCCCAATCACCCACTATGGACTCCCCGCCCCGCTGCACATCGCCCACATCGCCATCGCCATCGCACTCGGAACCCACAACACCCACATCGCCCACATCGCCGTCATGGCCGCGCAACATGCCGCCCATCCCGGACCAGATCATCGTAACGTTTGACGGCAAGACGAGGGAGGTTATGCGCATCACAAGAGATGAGGAGGAGGAGCGGAGACCCAGGGCGGGGTCGAGTCCGCGGAGGAGGTATTATGCGCGGGAGGAGAGGGAGGGGTGTTGATTGTGTGGGAGGAGGGAGTTGGATATGAGGAGGTATAGTGGATGTGTATGCGGGTCCGTCCTACGGGATCGGTGAGCGGTCGAGTGTACTTCGTACGGGTTGACGATGTTTTGCGCACATACCCACGAGAGATGCGGTGCGGCTCTTTTGAATGCGGAATGATTTCAACGCTTTGAATCTCTTTCTTTCTTTCTTGAATTCCCATTCAAACTCCTCTCCTCCCTCTCTTGAACTCCTCTCCCTCCCCATCAGTTTTCTTCCCCGACTCCCCCACCCTCCCCTCCCTCCCCTCCCTCCTCAACCACCCTCTCCATCAAACACCCCCGCAGTCGCGACGGCGCCGGTTCAAACCCGCGGCGCCCAGGCAGCATGGGCGCCGATCCATCGATGCCTAGACTGTGTCTCCAACGCGAGCGCACGTCGCGCCGGAGTTGAGCCATGGTTTGTTGAGCCGTGGTTTGTCGTGCTGTGGGTGGGGGTGGAGGAGGGAGGGAAGAGCGAGTCACGTGTGTTGAGCTTGAAGGAGCGATGCTACTGGGCAGTAATGAAGTGGGGAGTGTATTTGGGAATAGGAAGAAAGTATTGGCGGTGGTGGTGGTGGTGTCGTGTCCGGTGTAGACGTGTAATTCGTCTTCGTCTTCCAGTTCATCAGGGGACATGGAGTCTGGGTGTTCTCCCGAGGAGGGATATTCGACTGCGGTGTCTTCGCCCGAGTCTTCGTCGTCTGCGTCGAACATGGAGTCGCTTACTTGTTCTTCTTCTTCGGTGTTGTCGCTGTCGTGGATGAGAGTTTTTTGGCTGTCGTCGCTGTCACTGTCGTCGACGTTGAATTGTTGGCTGTCTTTTCTACCGCGGGTGGTGTCGTCTTCTTGGGTTGCACTTCCCTCGTCCTCGTTGGTATTGTTGCGTTCAACTTGCTCCGTCATGGATTGTTGATTGCGGTAGATGCCCGTACAGAGGCGTTTTGAAGTGTGTGTACTGCTCATCTTGCGCAAATCCGGATTCTTGTTGGTGCTGTGTGATGGAAATTTGACATATGGGGACCAAAAGCGAAAGAAGATGCAACCTGCACGGATGAGTTCACACCTGAAATCCGAAGCAAGTCTCTTGTTGATTTTCTTCCTTTAATATCCAGGCCACTTGTCCTCTCTATGTGTGTGTGTTGTGTATCTTGGTAGCGAGCCCATGCCCGACCCATTCTGGCTTACTAACCCTTCCCATACCCCTAACTAGCATCGCACACTAAAGGGACCCAGTAGTTGAAGGGCCCAAGGCTGTTCGCAAAGTCGAAAGCCGTGCACTAATTGCAGCTGCGGCATCCGAAACCTTGCCTGAGATCTTACCAGTCCACCTGTCACTGTCAGTAACTGTCAAGCATTCACTTCATCTCGAAGGCCACTCACGGATACATCGCCTTGATGCCCTGCGCATATAGATCTGTTACATCAAAGTCTGGAAACGGCTCCGGCTCTGCAATAATGTGCTTGTTCCCATCCCCGTCCTTCCTAACCAACGGGAGAAAGTTCGCGTCTCTCGGATGGTGCTTATAGACCTCTGGATTCGCAAAGTTCTTGCTCGTGTAGTGTATGATCGAGTCGATGTCGTATTCTTTGCTTCCAGAAGCACCATCAACGAGCGGCCCATTCATCGTAAACTCGCGGGAGCAGAAATTGTATTTGCTGGCGATGATGACCGCGTTGCACAGGTCGCCTTGGGTGTAGCCATGTTGCAGGGCACCGTAGAGGACTTCAGCGTAGCCGAAGAGAATTTCGCAGTTGTAGAAGACGTGGTTGTCGCGGTCCGGACGTTGGTGTTCGTGGAGGACGCCGAAGGCGTGGCCGAGTTCATGGGCTGAGGTGGTTAGTATTCTCCCTCCACTTCGACGATGCATGTCAACTTGCCATAATCCCAGTCCGTTGCAGCTCCGCCCATTTTCATGTAGTGCCACCCAGGTTCGTTGTTCTTGTCATTCGGAGTATGTCCCACAGTGGTTGTACCTCCGATCTCAGCATCGCCTCCCAGGACAATAGCCAATGCGTGCTTGGGAATGTCCGGGTTCCACTTGCCCTCGCCATCTCGACACCATGGGTTTGCTCCACCGGGGACAAGAGCACGTTCGAATACCAGAGCGTGCCCATGTTCCGCGCCTGGATCGTCGATCTTGGAGTACCTAGAATCGGTAGATATGAAGTCATTGTATGCCTCGCAATCATGTTATGGGTAGAACTTCTTACCATATTGCCCACCCAAGACCAACCTGAGTCGAAAGCTTATCGAAAGACTTCTGGTCCAAGTAGCAATACGGGACGACATTGATGCCCTTGTCGTTCTTGGGCCAGAGGCCTGACTTTTCGTTACCGAACCTAATCACGTAAATATTTTGGGTCTTCAAATCAAGAGAGAGACATACCAAGGGCCGAAGTAGCCTTGGTTCCCATTTTCCGTGTCATTGGTGACAAGCGGGCAGGCGAATGCCAGCTCGAAGAGCATTGCCAGCAAGCTGAGAAGGTGTAGCATTGTGGATAGACAGTGGCTAGTAATAAGAGAAGATGTAGAATGTGTTGTTTAGAAACAATGAAATGAATGTAGCAACAGTGGTACCCGGAAAAAGTCTCACAATGTTCCAGTCAAGCGGTTTTTGAAATGCGAAGCCAAAGAGTAAGCCTCATCTCCCAGCGCGTTTCCACCTCACCGCAATCGGAGGTGGTTCCTGAGTAATATGTCTACATCGACAGTGCGCGACACCGCCACAGGCTACCTTTCGGTCTTAGTGGAAAAGCTTCCATCTTTTCAGGTTAGTAGCAATCTCTCAGAGGTCGATTATGAAGCCGTCATCTCCCTACCTCTTATATGCATTACGCAATACCACTCGACCAAATGAGTCGCAACGTAACAGTCCACCACAGCGGTGAGAATAAAGTGATGAGTGCGGGCGTTGAACCAGTCTTTTAGGAGCTCCATTGCAAGGCTTCAAGCGAGACCTCAGCTGCGTTACTTTTGGTGAGACGAGGAAAGATACTAAGAGTTAGTTACAACACAACTCGACGACCACGGATGAGCTCAAAGTGACAAGTTTATACAAAAACTGCTTTTGATGGTAGAACAAGAGCGGTGGAAGAGAATTTTGACCTCGACCTGGAGCTCCCGCGTCCCCTTTCCCCACACTAGCTTACGGTAGCTTTTTCCTCACAACAACAACAAGATTGGGCACTCAGATCAGTTCCAGGATGCGCTTAAGTGAGACACAACGGTTCATGGTGTATGTGGATCACAACAACGCACGTGGGAGGTTTGATGTGAATAGACGAGAGGTTGAGACGGGTGTGAGAGTGAAAAGATGGGGGAAGTAAGTAAAATATATGAGATAATATAATATTGTTGAGATGGACAGGGAACGTGCCAAATTCCCATCCATCCGACCAGTTATCGTGAATAGAGAGATGAGTGTTCAATCTCCAATGTGAATTCTACACATTGGCCATGCTTATACTGTACTTGCAATTTAGGGATCCAACCAGTGAGCATCCATCGCCCGTTTCGAGTACCGCCCGTTGTTGTCGAAATCCTACCCGTGGATTTCCTGGAAAACAACATACTTGGTGTGGCCGATGAAAGGCAAGATGCTCACCAAGCAGCAGATGTCGATACCAGTTCGATTGGCCATGTTGTCAGGTGCGCAAACGAACACCTTACCCCAGACGACTTCCTTCGAGCCGAACAGATGCTTTGGCTTGACTTCGATCTCCTCATGTTTGATGACGCATTTCGGTCTGACAAAGTTTCGGATCTCCTCCTCCTCGTCCGGGTTAGCTAGCATGTACACCACGCCCTTGACCTCGTCGTCTGGGCCCCATGCATTGAGGTAGCCATCGTATCTCACAGCACTATCGTGGATAGCTGATTTGTTGTATAATGTGAGGCGCGCCTTGCGAAGTTTAGGCAGAGTCGGGGATTCGAGGACGGTTTGGAGCGTCGCTGGTACAGCTAAGCGACAGTGAAGAAAGAAGGGAACGGGGTATTTGGTAGGAGGCGGGGTCGGTGGCATGAAAGGCGATTGACAGAAGGTAGTTGTTGGAAGATCCTTCGTTGAGAGGCTTCTGATCGGCTTTTCTTGAGTATTGGGAGGGGCGAAAGCGAGAGATTGACGAGAGATGGTAGGCCGCTAGGTTGAAGCTCCAGTCGATCACCGCTCTGGCGTGAGGAAAGTTGGGCAACTCGGTCCAAGTAGGAAAGTTATCATTTTGCGCTCGGGTCTTTTATGTTGAGTGGCAGGCATTGTTTGTGCGAACGTGCTCCTGTTGTGATGGTGAAATACAATTACATGTCTGACTGGCCTGCGACGTTTGGTCAAGTGGTCAGGTGGAATTAGCCAACCCTGCGACTACACTTCGTGTCCCGAACTCGTGAACACGGTTAGAACCACTGGTTGTCCAATCAAACCCGGCGATTGTCGTTGATCGTGTCCTTAACGTAGCGACCCCTGTCCATCAACACGGGAGGAGGCCAGCATATGATGCAGATCACACGTTGACGTTGGGTGGTTACCTAGGTACTCAACCAAACGCGTACAACAATGCTCCAAACGCGATGTCGGTTGCAAGTGTTTATTCGTACGTGTTTTCATACGGGTCCGCGTCGTCGATGGCGTCGTCTTCGCCGTTGTCGAAGTATTGCTCAGCGTTGTAGTCGTCATCTGACTCTTCTGAGTCGGTAGACACGGCGGACCAGTTATCTTCCTCGTCGACGGCATCTGGTTTGTCCTCGTCGGCCTCTTCGTCCTCTTCCTCGGCGTCCTCGTCCGGCTCTTCCTCTGCGCGCGCCTCTGCCTCGTTGGACCGATCTTGCTCGGCTTTGATCATGCGCTCGATCTGCGACACGGCGTTGATCTTAGTCACGCCGAGCGTCCTGCGTTTCTTCGAGGGGTTGCCATCAGCTCGAGTACCGTCGAGTGTTAGTCGTAGTTCGGCCGGGAACAGGTCGGTGACGTATGGCCGTGCATCCAGCTTCGGCAGCCTTCTCCGCACTTTCAGGTATTTCGCCGAGAAGGTCTGGTTGTCGGTAAAAGGGTTGAACAGCGATGCCTCGGTCGGCGCGGGCTCACTGGCCTTGCGCTTGAGCCCGTTCTTCATGCCGTCGTTCAGGATGGTGTAGAAGGGGCCCTCGTGTATGCGGTCGCGGACGGCAATGTAATGCGCCACGATGCCAGTCTCGTCCAGGGTTGGCGGGGGTGCCTGTGGGGGTGGTGCTTCCTGCTGCTGTCTTAGCGGGTGGTTCAGAGAGGCGCTGGCACGCGACTTGGACTGCTGCTCGGACATGGCGGCCGGTACAACATGATATGAAGCTGCGCAAAGCTGCGCAAAGCTGCGTCTACAACAGAAAACTGCGATTCGCGGGGGTTGCGCAATATGAAATACAGCAGGCGGGTGTCGCGTGCGGACAGACAAGGAAGGCTCACAGGAAAGCGCTCGGCTGGCCCCTTCTGGATGTCGAGGCCAGTCAAGTCCCAGTTCAGCTCTGTGCCGGCAATCGTCACCGTCCCTCGCGCTGGGTTGAATGCTCCGCCGCGTCCACCCCGGCCACCGCCTCGGCCTCCTCCTCCTCTTGCGGGTGGCATGTTATCTTGTCGTCGTAGAGCGCCGAGCGTCGATGGTGTATTTGGTTGTTTATGAAAAGCTGTCGAGTCTGAAATTATTTGGGTGCAGCTCGAGCCGCGGTCCGTCGCGCGGGTGGGGCACCGCTAGCGACTACCTTCACCCCGCTACGGCTGGCTTGTACGTTTACTAACACCCTACGAATAAGGATATGCTCTTGCGTCATGTTTTGAATTGGGAGTAGCAATACAATGTACTCGACTGGCAACACAGGGGCCAACCGCAACATCGCAAACAACGCCACGACACACTCCGGGTTGAGGCTGCAGTGACGCGTCAAGCTACTGAAGAACATCCGTCATTTCACACGTGGTCACATGAGCCAGGCTAGAAGATTCCCCAGGACCTATCACCGCCACAGGGCTGACTAACCATCATCCATCGACTGTGTTTGCTGCGAAATTGTCAACTTCGGGAACTCACACAACCGACAACATGGCTGCACTATCCCCCGTCTTAAACGAGCTCTCCGCTCACCTCCACAAGGTCGATGAAGACCCTACCACTTCACTGGACACAAACCTTCTCGAGCAAGCTGAACTCCTCACAAGTACACCGGAGTACCGCAATCAGCTATGGAAAGAAACGCAGCCGCTGTTCCTGCAAATTGCAGCACTACTCCCAAACCTCCAACAGGATCCATCCCCATTGACGCACTTCATCATCAAGATGGCCCAACCATATCGATTCGAGGATATCAAGGACGTCGAGTTCGAGATTGGACTCGACCTGCAAGCCACTCCTTTCCATGGCCTTCTACTCACTCTTCTGGGCAAGGCGACAGCCAACAGTGTGGATGCACAGGCACTGGCTAACAGACGCACCGTCATGCTATCTATTGTTCGTCTATGGTTGTGCACATCAGATGCCGGGATTGCAACGCAGGCGGAAGACTTGCTTACCTCCCTGCTACAAGTCTCGAAGAATGAACCAGCAATCGTTGCGAAACCAGACCCTTCACATGCATATGGCACAGGGCCCATGTGGCGTCGACTCTTTGGCGATCGAGATATTGCTTTGCTGTACTACCAGTACACCTCGCTTAAACGACTCACATCACCGCCGTCTCCCCAGCTCAGCAAACGCGACAGAACGATCGCACAGGCGAGGCTACTGACATGGCTGCCCCGGGTTGGAAAGCTCGACTGGCATGCGTTGGTCTCCTCACACGGCCTTGACGTCGAACGTGAAGTTGGGCTGAAAGAAGGTCAGGGTCTACTCCACTACGCCGCTCTTAAGATGGTCGACACCGAGGATGATATGCTCATGCATATGAGTCTCATCAACTTTTTCAGTGTCTTGATTACGTCTGTCAACGTGAAGCCGCACCTCACACATTACGACTCAAGCCTCTCCCTGGACTTTGTCAAAGAAGAGGGCATTCACAAAGGCATCATCGATTTCCACACGTCCGACAGCCCCAGCATCGAGCACTCGTTCCTGAGCAGCCGCACAGCGCACTACATCAGCGAGTACGCCTCAACTTACCCCGAGAACTTCGAGAAGAGCACAGAAATGCCGACGATCCGGAATTACGTCCACCGCAACATCCGCAAATGCGAAGCCGCAACGCTCAACATCATCGCCGCAATGCCCCGCTCAACACTCATCCCACGCCGCGGCACCGACATGGCATGGGACGACTGCATCATCCTCGACATGCCCATCACACGCACAAACCCCGACGCCCTGAAAACTCTCGCTACAATCTTCCACGGCCCCCTAGAAGAAGAACTCACCTTCCCAAAAGTCGAATCAGTCGGTTCAGACCCCAAGCGCACGCTGACAGAATCCGTCTTCGCACGCCTCCTCACCGCTCTCTTCTACGCCAAGAAGCCAACAATGTTCGCAGACATCGTACGGCACATCGACACCATCGCCATGAAAGAAAACGCACTAGCCACACTCGCCCTTGTGCGCGCTCTCATCACATCGTCCTGGTCCAGCGACGCCATTCCAGACATCACACCGCTCGACGACCCTACCTTTGCGCGCCTAGCCGCTTTCCCCAAATCCGGACTCGACCTCATCCTCGACCCGAGTATCAGCGGCGGCGTCTTGCCCTCGCTGCTCAAGCCTGCGACCACGTTCTCGAACTTGGTGGGCGGTCTGGGCGACGCGGAGAACGCGGCGTATCAGGTGGCTATGGCGAAGTTTGAGGTACTCAAGGCGCTGGGGAGGAAGTTGGAAGAGGATGAGGGCAGGCAGGATGTGCTTTCTATGGTGAGGAGGAGGGTGGGTGAGGGGCCTTGGGGGGTTAGTGCGGGTGTGGGGAGTAGGATTGGGACGTTGGAGCTTTGAGGATGAGCGAGCGATGAGGTTGTAAGTTGCGTGTGTAAAGCAGGTGCAACGAGCTAGTAAGGCGGTAGCATTTCATGTGGCGTGCCATACTGGAAGCACAGTATGTTGCGATGTTGGACATCGGTGTCGAGCCTACGTCAGTAGACGGCTTTGTTCCTTGTAGACTTACTTATAGGTACTCATCAAGAGCTTTCTAACATCCACTACCTACCATCAATGATGAACAGTCATATACTACAATGTCACCATCCCACAGCAAGGGTGATTCACTCACCAGGGTAAGTGCAGGGGTACATCTCGCTAAGGTCTTGGCACTACCCATGAGAACTTAAAAAGGTGAGAGACACGGGTTGAGACTCTCCGGAGTCTCGGGACACAGGGCCCCGAGGGTGATGCTGGTGCTGATGCTGGTAGTAATGGTATGATTTCGTGTGCTGTTATCTTAGTTGCTCGTTGCGCGGTGCGACCTCTTGACGTGTCTGAGCATGTTGTCTTTGCGACCGAATGTGCGGTCACAGTTTGGCAAGAGGCACGTGAAGGCTTGCGATGTATGAGGCGCTGAGTGGGTTTGGGCGTGACGGGTCATGTCGGCTCTGAGATGGAATGTTTGGTTGCAACCGTGTTCGCTGCATTTATACCGTTTGACGTGCTTGCGGGTGATGTGGTCGGTGAGGTAGCAGGGTTGACGAAATCGTGCGCCACAGTCGTGGTGATGGCATCTGAAGGGTAGTACATCGGAATTCTCTTGGGAGTTGATGCTTCCTGGTGTCTCGTTTTGTACTGACGACTCGTTATGCGATGATTCTGGTGGGGACATGTCGTGGACACTTGATGTTTGCCTGGTAGTGTGTGCCTCTTCAACAGGCAGAGAGCTGAGCGCTAGGCGTCGATCGCCCATGTCCTGATTGTTGATCTCATCTGAAGTTGGAGACGTCTGCGTCGGTAGCCATTTGCCGTGGATGTATGGATTGATGTTATTTTCAAATGCGAAGGGGCTGAAAGTAGAAGATCCGGAGAGATCGAAGCTCGTTAAAGCAGAAGGAGTATCATCGTGGGAAGGGATCGGAGAATGAGCGAAGACGACAAGCCTCCGCCAAGAAGCGTTAGATGGAGTGGGGTGATGTCTTGCAACGTGACCCCAGCGTCAGACGCTCGAGGGCGGAGACGATGGGGTTATAAGATGGTGTGAGTGAATTCGCAGTATTTGTGAAAGGTAGCTTTAGGTAATGCTGGATTGGGATTGCGGGCAAGGTCAAGCCGGGCGGCTGTCCAGCTTAATACAACGGACATCGAAATTGGAGGCATAGAAGGCTGAGTATGAGTTGAGGCGGAGCACACTGATTCGGCCATAGTGAAACAAGGAGGCGCGATGTCCTCCCCGGATAAACTAGCCTTACATACTTTCTCTTACGTTGCCGAAAGTCACCTCATTATATGCCTCCAACTGGGCAAGGCTGTGACTCGGATTGGCTGGAACAATCCCATTGCATGGGAGGCTGAGTTTAAGGTTCCAGCTGCGCAGTAATTCCGCAGAGAGGTGCAGAGATTTGCACATACGGTAGCTCGAAGTCGAGGCTGTGGGTAGATGAAGGTTGCGGATAGTGTGAAGCCACATTGTTGATGCAATGAGCCCTGGAGGACATTAGTGGAAGGAGCGGGTTACTCCCAATTCGGCTAGTCACATTTGTTAGCTCCAACCTTGGGACACACATCTTACCGTGACTTTATGGATCCTTCAAGATGCGTTGTGAAGCAGATAGCTTTTTTTACCTCATAATTTAGCTAGCCATATTTTGTCTAAACGTTCCACAACTACCGGTACCAGCGATAAAAACCTAGCTCATATCCACGGACTCCATCGTCAACGCATGCAACCCCTTTCTTTGATTGAGTATTATAGAGAGTGCTGCGCCACGATAATAGCATGACTACAGCGGCAGGGCATAGCTATCGAATCCGAGAATCTTCCAGCCTAACATCGGATAACTCCCGGGTCGGGGCTAGGCTGTTTCTTCAGTGCAGCGTCTGCATCCCACAGACCCACTTCAATAACCTCCACACTATCCCAAATCTCAGCATAAAACTTCGCGCCCTTCTCCTCCAATCTTTCACATAACTCATCCATCGTCTGACTTCCAATCAAATCGCCGTAATAGATCGAGCCATCGGAGCGACGAAATACCGCCTTGTCCCCACTGGACATCCTGTTGTGTAATTCAAGTTCCTCACCAAGGTCAGGATCACCGAGGGTATGCTTCTCCAGTAGAGGAGGAAGATCAAGTACCCACACGCCCCCCGAACTCGGCCATCCGAAGATATACTTCTGCGCTTGTTCAGCAGCCAGCCAGCGGTTGGCAAATCCGTCCCCGAGCACCCACCATCTGTCCAGCACAGATGTGTGGTCGATGATAGCACCGCCGCCTCTCAAGACACGTAGAGTGATGGCGTTTTCGTCGTCGTTCGTCCAGTTGGACTGCGGCACGTTTAGTACGCTGAGGTGGCTGAGTTGTGAGCGCCATGTTGGCCCGAGCACGTATTCAACGATTCCGGGAATCGCTGTTTGGAGCTGCACAAGAGTGTGGGCTGGCCGCTGAGAAGGATATGCATAGATTTGTGATATGATTGGATGGCCACCGGTCTTGATCCTCAATGGATACATGAGAGGTTCGTTTGGATACTCAGGTGGCGTGTTTGCCGATGTGTAAAGTGCCATTGTTCAAGCGCTGTTGATGTGTCGTATTGAAGATGTGTCTAGGTATTGGGAGGCGGGGTGATGCTGTGAGAGACGAGGTGAGGTGGGAGGGTCATGCGGATTTGCGGCGTAGGGCGGATACCGTTGCCTGCGTGGCGTTAAGAATTTGAAAGTCACTAACATAGCAGCTGAGCACGCTGAAAAACTTTGTAGATTGGGGAGTTAAAATGGTTATTAGTCGTATATCTTCGTGTTGTAAAGCAGGAAAGCATCTTGATAGCTTCGACGAGCTCATTTTGCCCAGTTTGCATCAAAAGCCTTTGTCCGTAACTCCGCCCATGCTCGCTGAATAGTAAAACCCAATTCAAACTCCTTATACGCAGTGCGTATGCTGTTATAGCAGACCTCTACCGCGAGGCTGGTTTCTTTCGGTGCTGATTCATCATGCGTGGATGATACAAGGAGAAGCGAAATCTAACATTATCATAGGACGAAAGGTTTTTGCTTTGGTGGACTCCAAGCTCCGAAGCGCTTTATGCAGCCGGTAGCTTCGTACGATCGCCGCCACGAGTCATCCACGATTCTTGGATGATCTTGTTTTGCTCCGCGTACATGAGCTTGTATGCCGTGCGTATGGTGCCGTCGCTGACTTCTACTGCGAGACCGATCTCTTTCGGTGATCGGCTTTCGTTCATGAGATATGAGACGAAGTAGATGACCGCTCCCGCTATACTCAAGGGACTGCGTCCCGCCGCGATGCCGTGTTCTGTGACGACGCGAGCACACTCCTCGGCGATGAGCTGTACTTTGATGTCGAGGTTCAGCTTGGCGCAGGCGCGTGCCATGAGGTTCTCAGCCGAGGTGCTACCAGTCGTGTTAAAGTTGCTGGTGTCGAGAATGGCTCCGTTGCCAGCCACACGAGGTCCCGATGCGGTCTTCTGGTTCTTCTGCAGGAAGGCTTCCAAAATCTTGAATGTTCGGCCTACCTCCTTCTTGCTCACGTTGGTCATTTTGAAGATCTCCCTGAAACTACGTTGTTGTCCGTGGTTCCTGCAAGCGATAAAAATGCACCCTGCGATGATGGCATCCTGAGACTTGCCTTTGCACACCTTTGCATCGTCCTGGCGACGGAAGAGAAGCTTTGCCGTCTCGGCGGTAGGTTTTGAGATGTTTTGGGAATCGCACAGAGTGGCTATCTGACTGAAGGCTGCCTGGAGGGCTTTGTTCGCCTTGTCGTGGTTGGACTTGTTGTGCGCGCGCGACAGCTCCCGGACTCGCAGGCCGCCGTCGCCAAACCCGATCTCGGTGGCCAGCTGCGAGCCGTGGAGGAGCGGGTTGGCGGCGTCTCCGATGCGCGACGGGTCGTCGTTGCCCTGGTCGTCGTTGGAGAAGGTTCGCCATTCACTACGCGTGTCTATGCCCCGCTCCCCGAGCACGCGGCCACAGGATCCGCAGACGGTGTCGCCAGAAGAGAACTCCTCGACTAGGTTCGGCGGCATCTCTTGGCAGTCTGGACACACCAGATGCACGTTCAGATCCTCCCTCCACGCCTCCTCCTCGCGGGTGAGCGAAGGCGCCTCGTATACCTCACCGGGTGAGAGCAGCCTGCCGTCTGGTGCGTACGACATGGTGGAGCGATGTGTAGTCAGCAGCTCTAGAGGGGTGCGCGGGATTCTTTTGCGGGTGTCTACTGGGCGGCAAGGCGGCAGAGCGAGGTCGCGGTGGTGGAGTGGAAGAGGATGCTCGTGAAGGCGTGCGAACAAACGGTGCGGAGCCTTGGAGTCAATGTGATCGGGCACTAGGCCTGAACAGGGACGCTAGTAGTGCAGGGTCATTGCTTGTGTTGCGTTGCCGGGGACGACGGCGGTAAACAGTGCAGCCCGCAAATACCCCGGTCGACCCTCCTCACCACGCAGGCAAACCCGGTCCCGCAATATTACCTACCAAAAACACCCCGATATTCTAATCTGAGCATTGTTCCGAGCATTCGCTTCTACACGTATTGTTTTGTCGCACACCCCTCGCTTTCGCAGTCAACAATACTGCCATGGGTGCGACAACGGCGTCGGAGCCGCCCTCGGTCTCCCTCTCGTGTATGCCACTCCACCATACTGATACATTATATACTAATGAGTGCAGTTGCGAATAATTTTTGGGGCAAAGATGACGCTGGCGTTGGCCCCATGCTCGACCGGATGCACTTTGCAAAGGTCGCAAATGACGAGCTCAAGAACTTTTACGCCGCACGAGCTGCAATCGAAGAAGAATACTCACGGAAACTGCTCAACCTCTCTCGCAAACCCCTGGGCTCCTCCGAGTCGGGAACCCTGAAATTATCATGCGACGTCATCCGAGGCGAGGTCGAATCAATGGGGAAGGCACACCAGAGCATAGCGCAGCAGATGAAGACCGAGCTGGAAGAGCCCCTCGCTGCATTTGCCGGCGGAATGAAGGAGCGAAGGAAGATTGTCCAGAACGGCATCGAGAAGCTGCTCAAGCTCAAGATGCAGCAGACGGGCACCGTCAACAAGGCACGCGACCGGTACGAGCAGGACTGCCTGAAGATCAAGGGCTTTCTCGCTCAGGCGCATATGGTCATGGGCCAGGAGGAGCGAAAGAACAAGGCTAAGCTAGAGAAGACACAGATCAATCTCTCTACCACCAGCGCCGAGTACGAGGCGGCCGTCAAAGTGCTGGAGGAGACCACCGGCAGGTGGAACAGGGACTGGAAAGCTGCGTGTGATAAATTCCAAGACCTCGAGGAGGAGCGCATCGACTACACCAAGAGCAGCTTGTGGAATTTTGCAAACATAGCCTCCACCGTATGTGTGAGCGACGACGCTTCGTGCGAGAAGATGCGACTCTCACTTGAAGACTGCGACGTGGAGAAGGACATCACAGGCTTCATCAAGGACTTGGGCACTGGCCAGGAGATTCCTGACCCGCCCAAATTCATCAACTTCTGTCGAGGAGACGCCGAGACGTCATCACAAGTTTCGGACGACGAGAACTACTCAGTGGCACAGTTTGCACGCACTATGAATCCGTCCTACAGAGCTTCGTCACCACAGCCTTCAATGTTCGAATCACACCACGATCCGAATAATCCTTTAGCAAAGGAGTTGGGTCTACAACACGATACGCAGCCAATTCCACAGGATGAGATTGAAGTTGCTCTTCGACCAGCAGTGACACAGGACCAAATTAACGTTACTCCGCGCCAATCTCAACCACCACCGCAGGACCAAATTGATGTTAGACCAAGACATTCTCAACCACCCCCACAGGACCATATTGATGTTAGACCACGGCATTCTCAACGGCCATCACAGGATCATATTGATCATATTGACTTCGCGAACCGACAGTCTCAACGGCCAAACCAAGATCATGTCGAAGTTGCGCCACGACAAGTTCAGCGGCCATCGCATGACCGTACTGAAAGCGCCCCACGGCAATCTCAGTGGCCACCACAAGACTATATCAATGTTGCGCCACGCCAGCCTGCTGCTCCACAGCCAGTCCAGCCCGTGCAGGCACAACGAAGCATTCAGCCCGATCCACGATTGATCCAAGCACAGCAACAGGCCCGCCAGCATTACCAGCAGAGCCAAGTTCCTCACAATGATTACCCAACTGATGGTATGACGCAGTATTGCCGTATTGGACCGCCATCCGATCGGAGCACAATCCCTAGCCCTGTCCGTCCATCTAGTAGGGATTCACAGAGCGAATACTCCAATCCTACTTCCTTCTCCAGTATCGAGCCACCAAGCGGTTCTGCCTCTCCTGGAAAACCTATGCCCCAGTCTCAGTTGCCGGAACCTAGTCCGATCGAAGAAAGCTCGGTGCAGAAGAAGAGAGGATTCTTCAATAGTCCGTTCGCACGCAGAAAGAGCAAACACGAAAAGGAGCCTCCGGTTATCACACCAAGCGCCCGTAACACTTGGGCACCTACGACTAGAAGGACCAACGATGAGAATGTCAGCCCGACCAGACCATTTGGACGAGGAGCTCGTGGAAATGTGATTCAGGATGCACCTCGCTCAGCCAGCCCAGAGCCAGTGGACCCTCGTGCCAACTTCCAGCTCAATGTTGGCAACAACGTTTTCGATGTCGCCTCACCGGATAAGAAGAGGCAGTCGAAGCAGACAGAGCCACAGGAGGAGCTTGACCCAATCGCACAAGCCCTCGAAGAGCTGAAGGGCGTCACCAAACAGACGTCTCTGCGCGTCTCTGCAGATCGTTACCATGGGCTTGCGACACCCCAGCCTCCTCCTACGCCTGCAGTTGGTGCAAACCTGCCAGGCGGTGCACCCACTCCCCTTGCGAACGTTGCCATGAACGCGGCGAAGCGAGGCACTCCTCCACCATCGTATGAGCAGCCGTCCGTAGCTCGTGAACAGCCTCGTCGAGAGCAACCTGCTCGCGAGCAACCAGCTCCCCGTGCACTAGCTCCTCGTGAGCAGCCAGTCCGTGAGCAGCCACCTCCGCAACCTGCTCGAGAGCAACCGCCAATGTCCCGTCTCGGCGCACCTAAGCCTGCCCATACAGCTCGTCAGATGCAGAAGACAACACAGATGTACGTCAACCAGAAGACCAACATGTACAACAGTGGAGCAGACACCCGGGCATCTTCGAGGAGTCCAACGAAACAAGAACCTCCGCGAGCGGCTTCTCCAGCTCCACCTCGTGCCAAGAGTCCGCGTCCCACGCTCTACACCCAGCAATCGCAACAGCAGGCTTCGCCGTCATCATACCGTGGAGTCCAGCCACAACAAGCTCCTTCGCCAACGACGTACCGTCCACAACAACAACAACAACAGCCTCCTCAGCCACAGTCACTACCACAGCAGCAGCGGCCGGCATCACGACAACAGCAACAAGCGCCACCGCCACAACAGCAGCAGTCTCCAGCACCAAAGAATAGCTACCGAACTGCATCGCCAAATCCTTACGCTACTCCCGCCAGCACCGGAGCAAGACCGCGTGCCCCAACCGCAACCGCTCCAGCACAAGCCTACGGCACACCGGTAGGACGAAACTCCTATTCCTCTGTGCGAGGCAGCTCACCAAGCGTCCGCGCTCCATCACCCCAGCCACCTCCTCAACCCGCATACGCCCAACAACCCCAATCCCGTCCAGCGTCACGGGCAGCACCCGCTTCCCGCGCCGTGAGCCCACAACCTGCATTCCGCCAACAGTCATTCGACCGCCCATCCAGCTCGCATAGCAGCAAGATGGCCATGTCAGTCGCAGCACCTAGTGAGCGCGGCGACAGCAGCGTGTATGGCGGCAGTGTGCGTGGTCGCGGAACATCACAAAGACCACAAAGCTCCTATTACGGCGGTAGCGGCGCAAGTGAATTCAACTTCAACGGAGGCGGTGGTGGAGGTGGCGGAAGTAGTGTGCGTGCCGAAAGTCGAGTCCGCAGTAAAAGTCTAGCGGAGCCGAAGCAGTATAATCGAGATGGACGCATTATTTTGAATTATTGTAAGTCACAACCTCCCTGATGGGGTATAGTCGGTCTTTACGAACAACTGCTAATAATTTGTTAGCACGCGCTATGTACGGCTACGCAGCACAAATCCCAGAAGAACTAGGTTTCCAGAAAGGTGACATCCTCGCCGTTCTGCGGTTGCAGGACGATGGATGGTGGGAAGCTGAAGCTGTGGGTAAGAATGGACGACCGGGACTTGTGCCGTCGAATTATCTGCAGGCATGTTAAGCGTGTGTTGTTTTTGGGTTGGTTCTTGGGCTAGCGAGTGCTTTTGTTGCGGCTTCGTTTCGACGAGCATTCCCTGTCGGGTTCGAACTGTTTGGCGTTGGGCTATTATGAAGGGTTTCGTGGATGAAGGGAAGTGGGATGGCATGTATGTAGTATTGGCCGGGGCATGTGTTTACGTAGGATTTGAAGATTGTATATGAAAGGTCATGATTGTTTTTGTGTATGTGTAATAATCTCTGGGGGACTTTTCGTGCAATACTGTGAATACGTGCCCATCATTCCGTGAATAATCCTTTCGCCTTTCATCGTCGATTTGCGACTGCCTATGTTGCATGCTTACATGTGTGTCGTATATCTATCCACTCCTGCTTACGTGAATTTGACAGTGCTGTTCTCATACCTTGACGACACCGGAATACCGTTGGCGTGGTGTCTCGTTGATCCTCATACCTTGACGAACAGCTCATCGCGCACGTTCCGGAAAGCTTCGCAGAACGGCGTGTCCTCGATCGTGCGGCTCGGCGCGAATCACGACAACGTTAGTTCCACAACCTCGAGCTGCACGGGTATGTTCTGTATGCCCTGTTCAACTAGAAACGAGTGAGTCGCGTCCTTCGCCGCGGCGATGTGCTCTGCGCGGGTCTTGCTGTTTCCGCTCTGCAGGCTGTAGCTGCTCCACTGCGCGTCGACATAGACCTGGTACCAATCGCCTTTAAAGGCCACCCTCAGACAGCGTAGGTTTGGGAACATGTTGGTCAGGCCTGTTGCGACCTGCAGTATGTAGCGGGTGATGACTTTAGGATCAGCATGCGTGCTGGACTCGATGAAGAGGAAGTCTCGCACTAGATGGGCGTAAGAGGGCGCGAGGCAGAGCTTGATAGTGTCTGGGGTGGCATCGAATTGGAACGGCCGTCCGTAGAACGTGGTTGCGAATTCGGCGTGCACTTGGTGGCACGTACTCATAATGGCACAGCTGGCATGCTTTGGATACGATGGTTGAATCGGCTCATACTGGGACAAAGGTTGGAAGTTGGTATATGTTCCTGCTGGTTCGAGTCTTGTGGTCTCCCATACTGCGCCAGTGCGGTTCATGCTATCGCATAGGCAGTTATAGATCATGTCCCGCAGCTCTCGAGGTAGATCGAGGAAGCCTATGGCTTCAGTAGCATTGGCTGACTGCTGCCACGTAAGGCTTTTAGCACCCTGAAACCGTTAGTGGAGGTCTTGCAGTATCTCCTGGTACTCACTCCTCTGTTGGGACAGAAGAGGCCAAATGTGTAGACCGCACCCACAGGGGTGGATTTTCTGCAACGCCAGGCTAGAAGAATACAATGGCACCTGTTTGCCTCTGCGAGACGCTTAAGCGTGCTCGTCATAGGAAGTGACATATCTGTTGTCGTGAGTAGTGAGGATGTTGTTGAAGTGATTGAATCGCGGAGTCGAGAGGTGAGAGCTTGTAAAGATTGAGAAAGAAAGTACCTAGGTAAGAGGAGCTCGATGGAAACCTTGGAAACCACTCGTCATCCCATGGAAAGATTAAACGAACCTCTATTCCTCTTTCACATTCACAGGCATTGTTTGCGAGTCTCGCAGGAATTTTGGATGTCCTGAAGAGGTTGCATGTTAAAGAAGATGTCTGACCTTTTCGGGGGCGGGGAGTCCTCGCCACGCCATCATCCTGCCGTTCCAGACTGGATTAGATTAGTTGTAAGTTTACATGACACTCTTCCCATTCAAAGTTTGTTGGTGGAGGAGTCGAAGAGCGTTGTTCGCGTTCAAGCGTCTTACTCAGCATCACGCACTGACACCACAACTTCATTCGCGCAATGACGCAGACAAAGCCTCACGTAATGCGACATGGATCCCCAAAGACGTGTGCAATGGCTAGATGCAATACTTTTAGTAGACACTTGATCATTCACTAATTTTCAGTTGACAGCCAGCTTTCTAGCACAGCGCTCGAACAGCAGGTAAGGACGCGCCGCACGGCCGGAAGCACGTACAGCCTCTTCCAGCAAACACCGAACCACGTACCTTGCGCAAACGACTACTTCATTTTGAGCGACTCAGGATGAATCGTAACAAAGGCTTTGCACCCTCTCGCGAACCGCTGCAAAACGACACTTCGCTTCATCTCAACCAAGACCGCGTCTCTGGCCCCGTATCGTTCCTCGACCCTACGAAGGCGCATTTCCACCACGATGCGCGGCCCGACGTCCGATTCAAGTGGACCTCTCGCAACAATCGCAAGGGGAGACACGCCATACTCATCGACCGAACGCCCTCTGCGATCGACGCGGAGCACACCACACCGCGCCTTACTTCCGCGCCTCGAAGCGTCATGCACAACGTTTGGCGCATGCTCACATACTATCCAGTCTGGGACGTGTCTTTCGATGTCGCCTACGTCTTCACGATTGGAAGTGTCATCTGGGTGATCAATGCCTTTTTCGTGTGGCTCCCCCTAGTGCGCCCTGACTCGGAGTTTGAAAATGAAGAACTATATGGCGGTGGTATAACGGCATTCATCGGCGCCACGGTCTTTGAAATTGGTTCTATTTTGCTGATGGCGGAAGCCGTGAACGAGAATCGAACTGGCTGCTTCGGTTGGGCATTGGACCGCGCTTTGTCCGAGGAGAGGGAAGGCGAGCCAGCCCTGGGCTTGAGGCCATCAAAGTCGCATTGCACCCATCATCATGTGAATAAGCGCAATCTCGTTGGCAGCGGTAGCGAAACCGGTTCGAAAACAAACGCAGAGCCCGACACTGAGGGCAATCGACGCTCCTGGGTATGGTGGCCATCCAACGAAGAGTTGCGCATGCATTACCTTCACTCTTTAGGCTTCCTCGCGTCGCTGTCCCAGCTGTTTGGCGCCACTATTTTCTGGATCTCTGGCTTGACTGCACTTCCAGGCATCTACGACCGCATGTCGCGACCCATAACAATCATCTTCTACTGGACCCCACAAGTCATTGGCGGCCTCGGCTTCATAATCTCCGGTACGCTTTTCATGTTAGAAACACAATCGAAGTGGTGGCAGCCAGCGCCGAAGACACTGGGCTGGTGGATAGGAGCGTGGAATCTGATAGGGGGCATAGGCTTCACAATATGTCCTGCATTTGGATTCGACAGGAGTAGTTGGGCGCAATATCAGGCTTGCCTCAGCACGTTCTGGGGCAGTTGGGCTTTCTTGATTGGAAGCGTCATTCAATGGTATGAGAGTTTGCAGAAATTCCCAGTGGAATTGAAGCCAAACGCAGCGATCTAGTAGCGGTGAGTCCTATATCGGCTTCTCACATCAATACACCCCAGGTCAATTTCTATGACTCCACGGCCATGCACGCGCTGTTCGTTTCCTGTTATACGTTCTATTCTCTGCCAAGCACAATATGAACGGCACTCAATCGATACAAAATTAACAGAGATGTGTTTTTATGGTCTGATTGATTAAAAGCTTGCCAGCGCAACTGGTCGTCGGTCATGGAGATGTGCTATCCCTTCTCTCACTCGCCTTATTCACGACAAACGCAAGGTATATTTGAAATCGCGGTGAGTATCGATTTACTACCACGTGTTCCGCAACAGAAAAGCACCATCATGTCTACACCACTCCTTTGGACACTTCCACTACACGCCTGCGCTCAGCGATAAGCGATACATTGGACAAAAGCGGTGACAGCGAAGGAACTGCCATCAGGAAAGACGCGCTACGTATATACAAGAGAGAGGAGCTACCAATCGTGTATACAGCCCCTGGACTTCGAGTACCCGGACTCATGGATGTGCCGCTTGGAAACAGGGGAGACAGTGGAGTTGACAATGTTGTGGACTGGGAGGGCGAGGGCGACAGAACACACCCGTTCAACTGGCCTAAGCGGAAGAAGGCGTTGATTATCGGGTGCTTGTTCTTGATGTCCATTGTTTCGTAAGTACTCTATTCATGATTTGATACTTTCGCTAATCCCATCAGTCCGTTCACGTCATCCGTCATTGCACCGGCACTTCCAAACATCATGATCGACTATAAGACCTCGAATCAGTATCTGTCCTCCTTCGTCCTCTCGGTATACGTCCTTGGCTACGCTGCTGGTCCACTACTCATTTCACCACTGTCCGAGCTCTACGGCCGCGTTCCTCTATACCACATCTGTAACGTCGTCTTCACGATATGCACCTGGCGCTGTGCTTATAGCACCAGTCTACGAGACCTTGCGATCCTTCGTTTCTTCGCTGGCGTTGGCAGCAGTAGCGTCTTCGCTTTGGTGCCGTCTAGTATCGCAGACATGGTAGTTAAAGAGAAAAGAGGTGCGGCTTTCGCAGTCATCGCCATCGCCTACAATCTTGGACCAGCACTGAGTCCCACAGCCGGCAGTTACATCAACGCTGCTTGGGGTTGGAAATGGATCTTCCATGTCACAGCCATCATGGGTGGCGCTGTCACTCTTCTCGCTATCCCCCTCCTATGGGAGACGTACGAACCAGTTCTGCTCCGACGAAAGGCACAGAAACAGAGTAAAAGCACCGGGAACCCGCATCTGCGATCCCGTTTGGACGTCGAAGTAGGATCAAACAAGCTCAAAATTCTTAGTCGAGCGATGGTTATGCCGCTCCGCATGCTACTCGCCCCGTCTATCGTACTCATCTGCTTCATCACAGCAGTTGGCTATGGATGGCTATATATCCTTTACTCCACGCTTCCTGTCACATTCCTTACCACGTACGGCTGGGCACCAAAGAAGATTGGCCTCGCTTATCTGGGCGCCGCCGTCGGTAACCTGATCGGCATGGTGGCAGGTGGAGGAATCAGCGACGCAATTGTGAAGCGCAAAGCGGCCAAGAGCGACCACAGACCGGAGAATCGGCTGCTACCCATGATCTTCATGTGGCCGCTTGTTGGAGTCGGTCTCATTATCTATGGATGGACCGCGCATTATGCCGTGCATTGGATTGGGCCAATGATTGGCACGGCAATCTTCGGAGCTGGCGCGATGTCTGCTATCGTGAGTTGTTTTATCCTCTTCCTCGCAAGTCACTAACGCATCGCAGTTCTTCACAGGCACGTACATCGTCGACGCATATCCCTTACACTCCGCTTCAGGCATGGCAGCCTCATCCGTCCTTCGGTCGCTCATTGGCGGTCTCGCGCCGCTGTTCGCAACGAAGCTATACCAAAAACTCAATGTTGGGTGGGCATTCTCTCTACTAGCCTTCATCTCATTAGCGTTCGCCCCTATCCCTTGGGTCTGTTATCGGTACGGCGAGAAATGGAGACGAAAGGAAAGAGTCGGCGAGAGAACGGACGTTGAAGATCGTGAAACGGGGGCGGCCGAACCAGCTGGAGCAGAGCTTGACTCATTGCCCAGGACGAACGAAGTGGGGAGGGCTGAGGTGTAAGGCACGAAGTTGTCGGGGTTTATTGTGGTTGCAGATTGAGCTGTGGATGTAAGTAAGGTGATTTCGAGGCAATCATCATCTTCATCACACTCGCTCGAGGCTTTGTTTCACATGCCCGCGAAGCAACATAGTAACACCCTGTACTCTATTATGCTATACTAACTTCAGATTGCACACCATCACCGTTGTCTCCGGTCACCCACTCCATGCACGTGATGCTCATCCGTTTGCACATCATCAACAGTTTCCAACATGCATTTTCACAACAACGTCACGCCTGCATTTCGCACCTCGCTCGCATCGCAAAACTCTGCATGAAGCGCAACCGCAGCCTTTCTCCTCCCCCCTCAACACCCGGAACTCGCTCGACTATGGCCCAACAATTGTCCCTACCCAGACGCAGCCTTTCCCCTCCACCAGCAACAATCGAACCTTGTTCAACCATGGCGCAGCAAATGTCTCTGCTCAAACCCAGCTCCTACTTCCAAACCGCCATAGCCGACCCATCAAAGAAGATGACCGCTCTCCCACGCCCAACATACCTCTCCGGCACGCCATCGTCCCCCACACCTCCTCCGCCCAGCGGCACCCTCAAAATCACCGTCGGCACAGACCCATTCCAGCGCACATGGCACCTCCCCAAAGCCCTGCTCGCACGACACTCCACGCACCTCGCTAAGCTCTGCTCAAACCCATACCGCAAAGAAGTCCTCCTCCCCGACATCGACGCCCGCGCCTTTGCAAACTTCGTAGACTACATACACAGCAGCATATACAGCCTAAACGACAAAGTCCCCGACTTCCGCCGCTTACGCGCATCCACAGAAGCAGCCGTGCTGGGAAGTAACTTGGGTGCGAAAGACTACGCTGACGCGGCGATTCGACAGCTACACGCCTCGTTCGAGCCGCTCGCACGCCTGCGCACCAGCAATGCGAAGCGCTCGCTCATCCGCGCCTCGGACATCGAGTACGTGTGTCGCAGCGACGTGGATGGCGTGAGGCGGCTGTTCTTCGACGGCGTGGCGAGTCACTGGATGCAGCGCGAGGTGCTGAACATGGTGAATGAGATGGACTTCAAGGGGGATACGGTTACGTGGGCGCAGGTGTATGACGAGTATGAGGAGTTTCGGACGCGGATGAGAGAAACGCTGGGTATCGTGGATATGAGTCGCTCCGCACTGTTGAGGCCGGTTGCGGAGTATCTTGTGCGGCTGCCTGTGCCGGATGAGGTTATTAGGGGCGAAGAAGACGGTGGTATGGAGGAAGGGAAAGGAGGGCGTGAGCGTGGACGGCTGATGCTGAGACCAATGTCTAGATTCTCGGGTCTGATGAGGACGAAGTCGAGGCCGAGAGGGAGGGCAGCGACAGAAGAGTTGGATACGGATGCTATGCGAGCTTGGGCGGCGGATGTGACGTCTGGTTTGAGTCGCGGTGGCGAAGTGGCGGTTGAGGGTGTTGACGATGGGTGGGAAGCTATGGAAGAGACAACTTAAGGAATATGCACTGAGCATGCTTGGATGGTTTCGTGTCGCCTTGATGGCGATGCTGGTTACTCATCACATCGACGTTCACCGTACATGTTCCGCCTTCCCTGCATGTTTCTCACAGCTTTCACATACGGTATCTCTGCATTCCTGGATTTGAACAGGCTGCCTCTGTGCACTACATGAAGCTATATTGAAATAAAGATCTTCCAGTGTCCACATGTAATGCGATTTGTTAGAGCAAGTGGGTCAATTTTGAGAGCCCATAATTGAACAATCTGTGATCTCTCCGAGATCAAGTCCATAGTGTTTGAACTGCAAACTTGACAATCGGGAACTGCTTAAGAAGCATGAACATATGCGGATGGCGGGGGTGGACATGATTGACATGACGAGCAACAAAGCTACCTACACGCTTAGTCAGCCACGCTTGTGAACTCCGCCACGATTACCAGGTAGCACTCTCTCCCACTTTTACTTTCCCACTTTCTCAGATTGTAGCACAAAATTAAGGAGGAGACAACAACTGAAGTCCGTTCAGACGTTAAATAAGGTGAATGGTACCCACACAGAGTGCAAAGCCGCCGTGGCGACGTGGGAAGCAAGCGTGGCGGCTGGGACCTTTGCCCTCAGAACCGGACCGCTGCGTTTTGATCGAACCCGATGCTTGGGGACCCCGATCAGAGAATGTAAAAGCGACGGTCAAGTTTTGCAAGCAGTCTGGAAAGCGCGTGCGTTTCTAGCTCCCTAAACAGCGCCTACCAACTAACGAATACAGACCAAAGTTGATGTGAAATGGGAGTCTTCTAGGAAGATCGGACCCGAAGCGAGTTTCCTCGATTTCCCAAAAGAGATTCGCGATATGATCTATCATGAAATTTGTGCGGATCTAAAGAGAGAGGGCGTGAGGTGGGCAGCGACTGCACCCAGAAACGGAGCCAGAGACAGGACATACGTCGCGACGAAAGGAAAGAGGCCAAGCAGTCCATACAGAAGCGACAAGCCTGTCAACAGACCTACGGTATTCGCCGACTGCGCCATCATGCGCACATGTCGTCAACTCCATGCCGAGTTCGCCGCGATGCTGTATGCTCAACCGCTCCAGTTCACTAGGGTCCAAGCAGGTCTCAGTGAGATACCCATCTCGCCACTATACGCAAGCCTTGTAAGCACCATCTTTGCGGCTTCCTCGAGTCTCAATCAGCCGAAGTGCGACAATTCGTGGCGCAAGCAGCTTGAAGTCGCCAGCGATCTGTCCAGACTGTTCCCCAAAGCTACGGTCATACGCCTAGGATGGTGGGTAACGCGTTGCCCCGAAGATCCCGTAACGTTGACGCAGAATAATCCGGCGGCGTGGGATGCAGCTGTTGCTGCAGCTGAAGAGTCGATTAAGAGGGCGAAACGGAAAGCGGGTGTGCTGATTATTCCGCGCATCCTCGAGGTCGTGCAGCTCGAAGGGACCCGCGAGAATGGGCGGGGTTTTCCAAATCAGTACAGTGAGGTCGAAAGCATGCCTACGCCTATCACCGAGGCGATTACCAAGTTGCGCGGCAAGCAACCGCCAGGGAGGGTGTTGCGCACGAGGAAGACGTGAACAGTATGTTTGACTCGGCATCGCTCATGTCAGCATGTGTGATGTGTGCATAGATAGACATACGTCCCATATCCAAGACAAGCCTGACATGGCGAAGGGCGCTTCGAGCATGTGGATCGAGCAAGCATCGGCATCACATACTTCCTTTGTTAGCAACACTTTCGTCTCGTCATCCGTTGACGTGGGCTCCTGCCTCTCCAAACATAGTCTTCACGCAAATATCTTGAGATGAGGCCAGCTTCATGGAAATAGTACTTGTGGTCGGCAACGTCAAGACCCGATCTCAAAATAGCATCATGTCTTTGTTTGCTGACGGCGCGGGTAGCACATCTGCATTATGCGCTCTTCTACCCCGCAATGCTTTTATGTGGGTGACTGAAGTGGGTGCGACTAGACATTCGCATTGCGGGTCGCAGTGCAGTGGTTGGGAAGTTGGTGGTCGCCAAGTTGAAGATCGCTGGCCTCGCCGCCGCTGTCAGCGTTTCTGCATGTTTCGTACATGGGCCGGGAGGTGCTGATGCTGCGTTTGGATTCCTACTGGTCGTTATTCTGGCCGTTGATGTTGATATGCAGGTCTGTTTGTCTCGCAGGTGTGCCGCGTACGACGATGTGTGAACGGATGTGAATCTGACGGCATTCAAATGAGTGCCACCAGCGTCTAGGTAGACGATCCGGCTGTGATACAATGATTCTGTAAGTTTAGACATTCTGAGCGGTAGCTTGCCGACTTGTGGTGTTGGTGTGTAGATCGGTCGCTGCAGGCTGGTTGCGTACCTGACCTCGCCGCATACACACAGTTACCACCAGCGTTTACAGACACTATACAGACCAGTAGCCTGTGCAGCAGCTGAATTCCTTTCTTACCTCTGTTATCTGAGGGCGTCGGGTTGGTGCGAAGGTGCCTTGCATCCTTGGTGTGTACCACTGAAGACACACATTTCTCTTATCCCACCTACAGCCTCGCCATAACCACGCCGCTACCAGTCACCAGTGTTGGGTCCTATTTGAGCAAACATTCCTATTTGTGGAGTCGGCCTGGGTGCGTACTGCAATCTGAAAGCCAACATCCGTAAGGCTGGAACCGTACCCGCCGTGCGGGAAACAACCTTTCTTCAGGCCACCCCCCGCATTGCGTATCCACGCATACATACCTGCGCCCGGGCCCGTGTTCAGATCTCGGAGCTCGGACGAGGACCTGGCGGCCGCTATTTGAGCATACGTAAGTTGGCGGCGCAACGGCATTCTTCTCGAAGTCTGATGCTCGCCTACTTTAAGCGTGTGAAAAGCGCATCCTGCCCAGGTGTCGTAAGCCGGTTTCGCTCAGAATACCTAGGATGACACTACTGTGCCGCTGGATTCAAGGCTGTTTCATACTGATGGTATTTTGAAGCTGGAGGTGGTGAGCGGAGGCCAATGATGCGGTTGGTGGATGTTCCGTGGCTATGTATACCTACAGCCGCCGGGCCTATCTAAGCGCGAGGCGCTGTATGCACGACCTTGAGACGGGTGACCATGGACAGCTGGTAGAGACTTTCAATGCATCATGAGATCTGGGCATGCAGTTCGCATGTGGTTGCTGTTGGGTGTAGCTGATGGCCATCCAATTCGGTTAGGCGCAAACCTAGGAAGGTGCGGCAGGTTGGAAAGAGTAGCCCGTCACGTGAGAGTTGCATCGCACACGGCATCTTCAACCGCAACACACCTCCATCTAAAGATCAGTACAATGTCGAAAACCTCGTAGTTGATATTGGGTGGGTTAATGAACAAGTGCTCGGAGAGAGAGACTGCATAGACCGTGATTCTACATGGTGACAGGCCGGCTGCGTACCTATGAAGGCATGTTTGCATTTCATCACTAATATCATCAAAGCTTCTACAGACGGGTCGGAATTCAGGGATCCGCTGCGTTTCCGTAGCCCAGCCAAACTGTTCGAACTTTATAGCACAAGTTTGTTGACCACTGGTGCATAGGTAGGCGGGTGGCGTTGAGCGATCACTCGTAGTGAAGCGACTTGGAAACTTACCAGTCAACTGTCACGGCAGGGGATACTTTGACTCGTCTCACAAGAATGAGCAGGTTGACACGTCCCGCCCGAAATTGCCCAGGTGGTGGAATGTAGAATTGCATTTGGTCGCACGTAGATCTTAGAATGTTGCTGTCTGGCTGTCGACGCATGGAGGGCAATTCTTGACTCACGGACGCTGATCCTTGGTGCTGCATTCACATCACATTACGTGGAAAGACTTTCTCGTGGGATGTCTCTGGTGATCGACATGACGCAGCATGATGGATGAGACGACGTTGGGTACGGATCTGACCTCAACGTAGATCAACCACAGGGTACTCATATCTTCCAACGTCAATCATGAAAGTATACCAGCATCGTAATCGAGGTACAATGATTTGTGAGTACTTGTGATCCACGCAGCGTGATGATCATCCATGGGCAAAGAGCTTTGATATCTGACAAATCGATGTTGCCTCCCTTGATGCTTCCTAGGTACCATCCAACCAGTGCTGTACATCACTTTCCTAGGTAGCCGGCAATTGTTGTTGCTGGCAGTTGGTTGAGCGTAGCAGGGGAGTGCCTCATGCCCAACAACGCAACACGAACGAGGCAGATATGCAGCTGCAACAAATCATTGGTGCTAGCCGAGACTAAGGGAGTCTGGAATGGTTAGGTAGCTGTCCTCCAAATATCTCTTTTTTGCGTCAATAAGTGGCGTTTCTGCCTCTCATGGACACCACGTTGCCAGATCGTATGTACAAGTTCCTTTAGCTCAGGCTCTAGATTCAGGTGGTCTCGCTGAATCAGAGCTTAACTCGTTAGACGGATGACAGTGGAGCATTGTCAGAAAGCCTTCGGTGGGACTTATCGATAAGACTTAGACTTTATACCCCTTACGCTCTAGCTCCACGTTAGCGCAACACTAACAATGGCGGTGAACATGAGACTCTGCCGGAACGCTCGAGCTTTGCGGAGTGCGCATGCAGTGCAGACAACAGGACAACGAAGTAACAGTGCTCCGAACTGATTCGAGGGCCACTATCGTTATGAAGCGCGCGGATAGTGCAAGTCCACCAACACACACTGCTGCACAACGAGACATCGGACGCATGTTCATGCGCCATTTTCCAAAAAAGGCTGTCTTTCTGACCATTGCACATGAAGGAAGCGGCTCAACCACCACCCGTGGCCATGCCCCTGGAAGCGATACTGTTCAATTCGAAACCCAACAAACCGCTCGCAAGGGTCGAGCGCCAGCGTAACAGAACTTCCCGTTCAGCGTTGACAATTTCGAGCTTCGACATGATCGTCGGGCCTTTGCTCAGACTCCCGCACCACGCACGCAGATTTAGGCTGCGGGACAAGAAGCTTGGCCTGCATGAGATGACGAGAAGCACGCGCTAGGGGCTGCAGGTTTTGAATGGTCTGATCGGTTAATCCTCTAACGCCTTCGAAAGGAGCAAATTACGAGCCAGCCAACAGCTCCATTGGGGTGCCATCGAAAGTCGGTCGTAATGTTCTCTTGCCGTGAGGTTCCGCTCCATGGAAGCGGCTAGCCATGGTCAACGGTCCTTCTCTGTCAGGATTGCGCAATGAACCACGCCCTCGATGAACGACTGGCTGGTGTGGATGAGCCTATCCAGCCAGAGTATGTCTATCACAAGACCACAGTTCGTGGCGGAAGGAGGCGATGATTGGCAAATTTACGAGCATAAATTTCCGAGATCATTTCGCAGGCGCAAACTCTCAAAATTTCGAAAGGTTTCCAGCCAGGACCCTAGTCGATATATTGGCTGAAGCCAATCAGCAGTGAGGCGATCGCATGTAGACGGAATCCAGTCGGAGCGCTTTGCTGGGTATGTGTTCGCCAACTTTTGGCGCTCTGTCCGCTCGCCCTGACACATCTTCTGAACCGCCGCAGAATGAGCCGCCGCAGAAAGACCCACACATCAAACTCAAAGTGACTGCGGGTGAGCCACAGACAATGCACAGGATCAGGCAGGAAAGGACAGCGGCCCTGGCGGAGTCAGAGCAGTGCCGCAGGCGTTACGAGATCGTCGTATGGACGCCCTGCTTTTTCGTCATTGGGCCTCGGATTCAGCGAGCACCCATGCTTCAGACGTCGTAAGCTTAGGAGGAGCTAACCGATAGTGGTATCACCGCAACCCAGCTTTTGTTTGGGGCGAAGCGCACTCGCTTTCATGGGCCGACCTGGGCATGCCGGTGACCGGGGGTCGAACGGCGCGTCAGCCCTTGGAGTTCCTCGTGTGCAACGCGAGGCTTGGGCAAGGTGTCCTCAGCAGCTGATGAGCGGTTGTGGAGTATGTGTGTGGGTCAGTGTGCAGGGCCTCACTCTGATGGCTTCAGCTTTCCCACTTGATTCGAGGATGCTGCATCTCGACAGCGCCCCGCGTCCTGTGTTGAGCCATTATGGGTCAGTGCTGTCCTAGGGGCGATTGATTCGCTGACCACACAGCCGCCTGCAGATTCGCGCCATGACAACTGAATCAAGGCCCGACTCGGCTCTAACCACCCTTGGCTAAGCTGTTCGCCCCTGCCTTGCCTTGCCTCCTCCTGCTAGCGTGTTAGTGCAGCCCGTCTGCATGCCACGCCAACGGCACGCATCGCTTGATCGAGTGGGACGCAGGCATCCTTTCTTCGTCATTAGCGCCATTTCCAGGCTCATCCTTCCATATATTTACAGAAAACTGGGGCCCTTTAGCTTGGCCAATAGCTCCCAGGGCCCTTCGAAGGCTGCCTTTAACAGTGCCCAGTCGTTCTCATACAACATACATCATATCCCGCCTCACAATTTATCACTACTACCACCACCCCAAACAAACGACCACCCTCCCCTTCCCACATTCCTTCAACGACAAAGCCGTACTTCATTTATCTCTACCGGTCTCACCATCAAAGTCAGCCTTCGCGCGTCTTTGTTTGTTGCCTCCGCCACGTCACCTGACTGTTTGTATCTCAATCAGTCTCCAGGTCACGTTACCGGTTTTATAAGTTCGTTCGTCTCTGCCTTCGGAGGTTACCCCAAAGGACTTATCCATCGGCCCCACTGGACAAGACACACTTCCTTTTCTAAACTCACTCTAACACTGTCCTTGAGGCCTTTATTGGACCTGCGAGGACTTTTCTTCCTTCCACGACATCAGTATGTACCCGACGCCTCCAGCATCTCCGATTCACAATGGATTCTGCGCCCCGGAAGACCGATTAGGACAAATCCTCGCCGGAAGGCTTCAACTCACTGGCATACTTGGAGTTGGAGCGTATGGTGTCGTCTACACAGCCGTGGACATCCAGACAAACATCCCATATGCCGTGAAGGCACTCAACAAGATTGGCCTTGAGCCCCGTCAACGCAAGTTCCAGCAGCGGGAAATTCAGCTTCACCATCAGGCCAGCGCTCATCCCAATGTAGTCTCCTTGGTCAAGATCATGGACGCTCCAGATTGCACGTACGTTGTCATCGAGTACTGCCCAGAAGGTGACTTGTTCTCGAACATTACTGAGCAGGGCAAGTACATCGGCAACGATGATCTCATCAAGCGAGCGTTTCTCCAGATCTTGGATGCCGTGGAGTACTGCCATTCTATTGGAATATACCACCGGGATTTGAAGCCGGAGAATGTCTTAGTCACTGACCAGGGCATGACCTGTAAACTTGCCGACTTTGGACTTGCCACGACTGACCACGTCACTTCTGACTTCGGATGCGGCTCGACATTTTACATGTCACCTGGTATGATTAGAGTCTTTACTCACTCTATGAGTCACGTGCTAACTTTAGGCAGAATGTCAAACATCAGCGCCCACGGCTTACTCATGTTATGCTTCAGCACCCAACGACGTGTGGAGCCTGGGGGTCATGCTCGTCAATCTCACATGCGGGCGTAATCCATGGAAGCGTGCGTCATTCGAGGACAGCACATTCCGTGCTTTCATGAAGGACCCTAAGTTTCTGCGAAACATCCTTCCGATCTCTTTGGAGCTGGACGCCCTCCTTCGTCGGATTTTCGAGTTCAACCCGGCAAAAAGAGCTACCATCCCTGAGATCAGGGAGATGCTTCTCCGATGCCCAACTTTCACAGCCTCGAAATCTGCAGTCTCATCCCCACTGCCGTCTCCTCCTTTCAGTCCCGTAGATTACACCCGGGATGCTGCCTTTAATGCCTGCTATCAGGCTCCTGCCATTCCATCAATGGCTCCCCTACCTGGACCAGTCTATTCTCCCACTCCCTTCCAGCACTCCACCTCCTCCGACAGCTGCAACTCGGACAACGAGTCCGTGTTCTCTTCCTGTTCATCAGCTTCGTCTGCTTCGTCTACGTCTTCTTACCACAACGTTTCTCCTCCGGCTCACAAGTTCTCCACCCGGGTACCCCAACCAACATACGTTTCCCCCCCACCCCCGGCCAATACGTGGTTCCAGCCCTTCATTCAGGCGGCCAACATCGTCAAACATGTGTCCTTCCAGCCATCCATGATGGCTCAACCAGTACACGTCTACTAAACTTCTTTGCTTACGACCATACGGGTTTTTTTTTATTCTGAATACGCTTCTTCACGATGTGTTTGTACCTTCTTTGCGTTAAAAATCATGATATCATGATAGCGATCTGTTTCTTGCAAGGTGTTGGGAGGGTTTTATATATATTTCGGCGTTTCAAAATAGAGAAACGAGGCAGACTTTCTGCCCAGGCTTAGACTATGCCAGCTACGCTGGTGGCCTACTGTATTCAACTTTTGGAGGTCGCAGCCTTGATGGCACGGAGTTCTTTCTTGCGTTGATACTTTATATCTTCAAACAACGGGGACAGGATGATCGGGCATGGCATGGAGTTGTATTGATCTGGACTTTGATCCCATCATGGTATACGGACATTTGCTTTCATTCGAAGAGATACCAGAGCATTGCTCAAATTAGCTGGAAGGTCGCTGGTCCAAGGACTGATGGATGTTTTGCAAATCAACAACCAAATCAATTTACACATTCAGGCACTGCGCAGTCGTCGCCAGTTGCCAAAACAATTACTTAACGACTTCCAATTTCACATCTATCGCCGTCCGACCTTCAGCTTCAATCTCGCTAGGCACTGCACGTCGAAACCCGAACTCCCAAGACCACCCCGTCTAACCGACCCATGCCAGCACACGGTGACACAAAATCCTTCAACGATGCAAAGAACCTGCAACAACCCTGCTACTCTTGCGCAGGCGTCCCAAATCGTGCCTCTACTTGCGCAAGAAATCGAATCAACAGCCAACCACATAACCTATCAGCCCACTAACACTCCACGACATCATGCACATGCGCTTAGTGCAGCAATCTATCACGATAGACGCAGTAAGCCAAACCGTCGACAAATCACACGTCTCACCAGGCCCGGCACCTGCACGTCTCCTGCGTGCTGAGGGTGTAGGGTACACTAGTCTGGCTTGACAGGGACAATTGAGCCGGCCTGCGCCCTGCGATTGAAGCTAGCCCGAGCCAGCCTAAGCAAGTGTGTGAGATTATGACGGGAAGGGCACAAGCGGATGGAGGTGGACGGATAGCGGATGCAGGTGTTACGATTTGATGACAAGAACGCACGATCGAGACTCCCATGTTGAGATTTCACGCTTTCTGTCATAGCCGATGGTGATCTTGTTGAAGCGTTGAGAGGCTCGCCAGAACGGTCTCGAAGGGCCACGCGAATGCAGCACTACCCGGCGGACACGAGGCTATGTCGGGGCTACTAGTTTGGAGATGGGTGTACTGTGTTATTGTTTCTTGCTCAATGTGGTCCAGTAGAGCTGTCCTTCAGGACAACTGTTGCTGTGCCGGAGGCATAACTTGGTGCACTATGAAATTGCTCACAGGCAGCTGCGCATGTGTCTCAGCCATTCGAGGGCGTTGATGTGAAAATTCTCTTCGCTTCCACTCCGGTCAGCTGGCAGGCTGGCGGGCGCATTTCCCAGCAACAGCCGAACAGTCTCTCCAGCCTTTGCCCTCGTGTCGGTTAACCCTCCATCAAAGAGGCATGGCAAAAGGTGTCCACTAAACAACGTACATGCATTCATCTGCAGCAAGGCGTCACCGGAATCTCGATCCCGCGAAGGGCACCGTTAGCAGAAACTTCGTTTTTGCAGCAGCCAATCCCCAAATGCTGATGAGGCATGATTACCAAAAAGCAATGACCACTGTCGCATCCTGTACGAATCAGAGAATGCGCAGTCGTGATGTTTGCCCGTCGACGGACGCTGGCACTCGTTGGCGAGCATGGCTGCGTTGACCAAGCAGTGCACAGTGAAGATGACTTGTGCCAAGCCCTCGTGCCGTCGGGGTGGCAATTATCACACCCGGTGCATGCCGCCACCCATCAAACAAATCCCTCAACTCCATGCTTTCCGCATCTGCCTCCAAATGCCACAGCTATCAGCACCTCGCAGTCATGCAAGCTAATCCCGTGGTATTAAGCTTCATCTGACGCAGCGCGCAAGTGGCGACGTCAATAATACGCCCAATTTATCGCGACCGAGTTTGCTGTGCATCCCATATTGATGCGCTGCAGTGTGGACTCTGCTTGCTTCTTCCCTTGTCACCGTCCCACTTTCCTGCTCTGGGCTAATCACGTGCCCCAATAGCATCCTGATCACCCTGCGATGAAGAGGATTGGCCTTGTCTCTCAACAACTCCGATCGACCCTCAGCCCATATGAGATCCATATTGTTTGACGTCGTTCGATGAAAGCGTCCAAGTTTGCTTCGTAACCCTGCTTCTTCTGCGGGTCTCAACCGTCGCCCATACAGGCTTGTTCCATGATCCCGCGTACTGAAGGCTGGAGCTACATCGACTTTGTTTCCTACGGAAACCGACGTACAGAGTCACGCATTCGTGTCATCCTTCCGTACCCCAGAAATTGCTTGCTCCAAGCCACAGGGCCAAGATGCCGGTTTCTTACCAGCGAATGTTCTGGCAGGAATCCTGCTGCCTCCGATAAAGGAGTGATCTGCATTGATTCGGGCCTTACAACGCCCATCAACGCAGTTGACTAGCAGAGCACGACAAGGTTGCATGTATTGAGATTGCAGCTCCTGTTTATGACAGCTCGACGTAAGACACCGTGCACGGTAAGCTTTCGTGGCTGTTCTCTCGTGTTACAGTTACACGGCAAGCCGTCTTTCAAGAACATGTGCCCGTCTCAGCGGTCTCCAACACCCGATGTCCAGCCTTGCGGGCAGGCGGTCTGTGCAGTGGCCGTATTCGCGGCCTGAACGGTGGGTGTTTGCTTTTTCTCCAATGAGTCAGATTTCGTGAGCCAAGCGATCCACCTTTCCGCAACACGGGAAGTTTCTGGGTGGCAGCGCATTGATGCGGCTGCTCGGAGTTTTCCTGCGACACTCCTCCCGCATGGTGGAGCTCGCCGGTCAAACCAGCATGTCACGCCAGCGACAGTCGATATCGGTCGCCCTTCTCCTGTACACCTGATACCGCCGACTTGAACAATTGCCAGGCACTCAGACACAGACTGTAAGACTCATACTGGCCAACGCACTGTGCATCGTATCATGAAGGGAGACATGCAATTGACGGAAACAGAAAGGTCATTTGCAGTCACAAACTCCGCTCCAGCCTCACCTGTGCCCATGTCCACCGCGAGCTTATCCGCACGTCTTGCCTACCTCGGATCAGTCTCGTGACACTGATCTCACGCTGGTAGTTGCAGGTCACACGAACTCGGTGATCATGGTAAAGTTCTACCTGATCAACCACTCGACCTACCATGCACAGCATATTCTGATCTGACATGGTCCTCCCCACACGTGGCACGACATGCGCCAGCTGTCAAACCGGTGGTTGACCACCGGGACATGGCCTCATGCGAAGAAAACGGTTGTTCAGCCTCTGTCATACCATGAGCTCCTCGTTCGGGCCTCATGCAGCGATGCGCTTGCTCTGGTGCCCTTTCGTGCCCTCTGCAAGTTTCACGAAGTTTGACTCCGCCCCATTTGCCGCTGTGTATCATACCTTGAAGATCCTCGTACGCTTGTATCAAGCGGCTTCCCGTTCATGTACCTCCGGCCCGCGAGATTCACTGGCCATGTTCGAGTGCTTCCGACCGATCGCGCTTCAGGGTTTCGATTCGGGAAGTCGCATATTGCCATCCTTCTTTTGATCTTGCACGGAGGACAAGAGCGAGACTGACAGCGGGTTGGCGTTCCGATGTCTTCGACAGGCGGGCATGGAGTCACAGTTCAGCCGCTTGGTGCTCCGTGTCTATGGTTTTCAACAGCCTAACAGGTGCATTGTCGAACACTGTCCTTCCGGTTGTTGTAGCAGGGCACCACTGACGAAGGATGAGCTAGGCACGTACACCAGGGGTTCTACCCCAGAAAAGCAAGATCCGAAGGCTCGGGTCCATGCAGTAGATATCGCAAAGACATCGAACGATCTAGTAGCTTGGTTCGAAACGACTCGTCGCTCCTCACATCGACCCGCAACAGCCGCGTCACACATCAGAATTTGGAGCGCTATCACTCGCCAGTACGCGGGGGCACGGAAAGAGGGCGAGTGTCTTTGTGCCGACACGGCGCGACATGCAAGGAGGCATCCGCTTTCTATGGTACGGGAGACTGCATATGTGCCCTAGTCGATCCGACTGTCATGTTTGGCCCAGAAACACAGCCTCAGCACCGACCCGATGACTACCTGATGCCAATAGCGTCCTTACACGGGCGCGGTGTGTATTTCCTTCGGTAGAGCACAGCCACAGACATATCATGTAGCCATCTTGTCATTCTGTTACTGGCGACCAATTTGTGAGGCACGGCTTCGAGCACCACGCGATACCAATGCTCGATGCAGCAACCACCCGTGGGCACAGCAAACAAGTGGCTCACCGCAGCAAAGCAGTTTGCCGTCGTGCATGCAAGCATGCAGCTCGCAAACATTGGGGTAGGCAGCAGCGAGAGGATCCAGCAAACTATGAATCTGCTACCCAGCCGCAGTGCACGTAACCGCCTCTCTTCTCGAGTCCTCGTCCCACAGCATGTGCAGCAGCGTCGGAACATTTAAACCAGTAGCTGTCTGGACTTCGAGTCCGTCTCGAACTACATTGACCACAGCATATGTGCTTGCATGCATTCCCCGCATCTCGACACGCGCTATTGGGATACAATGCATGTAGTTTTCGAGCAAACGGTTGTGCATACGGGTTCAGCATTTGCGCAACGCGGTCGTGGAATGGTAGCGAAGCGCCTGGAGACGGGTGGAATCAACCTATTGGCTCTTGATGTCAAGTAGAGTGCAATCCAATGTGCTGTCGGGGCATAGCCATCGGTCATTCTTCGGGGGATATCAAGGTGTCAAGTCTTCCACGGTTCGTAATACTGAGTGTGTGTATGTATTTTCGCTTCTTGAACACCCAATGTCAAATCTCAGCATGCAGTCATTATACTATACCAGCATTATCATGTACACTCTAAGACGTGAAAGTTAAGAGCCCACGCGTGAAAATTTATGTAGATACACAACTAGAATCGCATCCGTATCTGCATGTTATGTTTGTGATAACATTCTATGTCTGTATCTAACTAATCTCCTATCACTCTGATACACGAATATCGGAGTTTCTACATGTGAAAACGTATGCAAATGCAGTGTCAGAATGACATCCTTTAGGGCGCAGCAAGACTGGAAAAGCCCTCTCATATCTCACATAGTAGCCCAGCTGTTCATTTCTACTACCTGCAGCTATCTACCCAGTACGATCGGCAATAGAAACCAAGGGTGACGCAGATAGCACGGATCGGTGGATATGGTTGGGACGGTATCTAAATTTTGCGTTGTGAGAGAAGTGGGGATACAATGGCGGTGTTGAATATAAGGCCGAAGTAGGAGCCGACAACGGTAGCATTGATAATTTTGAGAAGCGCATGGCGAGTCTTGGAGTTTTTTGAAGGGTCCGGAGGCGTGTTTGTTTCTGGTAGATACTATGTTCGTGTTTCCGGTTATAGTTGATATGTGTATCGTCTCGTCTGTATTTTGTTGAAGAAGGTGAAGCATCCGAGAATATCTTCGTCGGAGGGTGGCCATGGTCGCTTCACGTGGCGCGAAAAATTCTCGTTGAGGTAACAGGCCTATAGCTAACCTCTGAGGTTCTACACAATCGTAAGCACCAATTCCCTAGCCGACCTATCGTACATATCGCTCAAGGCTCGGTCTTCCCTAGTCAATCCATCGTACAGATCGTTCACGGTATACATCACACCAATGCGCTCAAAGCTCCTCATTTCACAGTCAATCATCCTCAAGACTAGCCAGCCTTGCTCTCGTTCGTTGAGTCCCAAGTCCTTCTCATTGACTTTCATAACAAGCACCGCGGAGCCTTGTGACTCACGCAATGGATCTGAGTCATCCAAGTGGTAGTCAGGATATATGAGATATGAGAATTGGCCACCAGAGATGTCCCAGTGCATGGAATACGCGGGTGTCTTGAGATACAACTCGATCGACATCCGGGTATGCTGATGCGCTTTGCTTGAAACATTGATGCTGACGCTTGACTGGAGGGAGAAGGATCCATTGAACTGATATACCCCGATCAAGCACTTGCCCTGTACAACCAGGGTGCTGGAGGATAGTTCGCCAGTGACATCATCCCCTTTCGGAGCCATCGAGGCATTGATGATGCTCACGAAGGTTCGTGGCATCAAGTTCATGCTCTGGCGGAAATGCACACTGCCCACACCAGCAGCCCACGACCACGTCGGTGCCCGCCATTCTTGTGGGCGCGGGTGGAAGGGCCCGTCGTCTGTTTCGCGATACCACGTCAAATTGTCGATCAGAGTCTTCTCCCAGAGGCCTGCCAGGTAATTACCCTGGCCAGCACTATCTTTTCGCTAGTCATTGTAAGGCAGGAAATACATCTTTGGGACATGTGAGATCCGTGTTTGTATAATCTTGAACGATCTTCTGCCATGTGGCCTGCATCAAGAGCTGTCCTGACAATCCTACATCGATCTCATGGTGGACGGGAAGCAACGCCATGATGGAGCACTCGCAATTGCTGGTTTGGTGACATTCCCACGCCAATTCGTGTGCGGTAAAACTTATGATTCTTCGTGAAAGTTTTCTTTCCTGAAAAGCCTACATTTCACAGAGATGATTATTAGCAAATGGTCTACATTTTGGTTTTAAATTTCTTACCCAGCCCCTGCGCAAAAGAGGACAATTATCTTTTAGCCCTTCTCTATGTGCTAAGCCAGTGCGGGTATGAAATGTAGCGCAGTCGCCCGCTTCTACCTCGATTGTGGTGAATCGTGATCTGTGTTCGTTAGCCGAGACAGAGAAGCAGCCTTCCGTGGGATTCGAGGCTTTGGAAGCAGCCAATGTAAGAAGAGCAGACTCATAAATGTCTGCCATCCTATTTCCTTCATGTCTCCAGTCATTGACAAAATCTTGTATGATGCACAGACTATCAATCCATAGATACTTCAGACCTAACGTTTGCGTGAATTCAATCGCATCACGAAAAGTGCGTGGTGGCCAACCCCATGGTATCCCAGCTTGAAAATGCTGTAGTGTTTCGGTAGTAGTCCTTAGCACGAACCGAGGGTTATCTCTCCAGCAATGGCTCAAACAAGCATACGATGCGCGTTCGCCGTTGGATATATGTAGTCGGACTTGTTTGTGTCCATTGATTTGGACTACTCTTGTCGGTAGGGCTCCTATGGTGGATACAGGGCAATTGTGCTTAGTCACACAATTTGCTAGCCATGAGCGAGCCTTTACTCTTGCTTGCTCTGAATCAGTATATCCTGAGATCTGATCGCTAGTAGCCATGGAAACTGGCCAAGACGACTTAGCTTTAGAGACATTAGCTGATGCCAAAAAAAAAACAAGATGTATCGGCCACGAACATGATTCTGCGTTACGATAGTCTTCTGTTGGGAGCTTGCAAAGGTCGATCCAGGGAAACCGCCAATCATCTTTGAACCCTTGCAACCGGCAGCCTAGTAAACCCCCTGCCACTGATTGATGTGTAACCCCACGGCGGTGTTATGGAAGCGTTCCATGTATGGTTCGATAGCAAAGAGAAGAATGTTACAACCTCTACAATCTGCCTTCGCACCACTCTTAACATTTTCAACAAAGGAGGCATGTTTGTAAACTATGTTGTATACCTTGCGACCATATTGTTCGAGATCGAGGTTCAGACATGCGCGACAGACTTGTCCAAGCCGGGTGGCGTTTGGGGGATGCTTGGATGAGACTGACATTCCGCGTGAGTGTGCGATATAGAAAATGTAGAAGTGTGGGCGTGCAGTTGACCCCAGGTCGGCTGCCTAGTCGCTAATCCCAGCCTTACTCAGCAACATACTGCACCGCTACAGGGCACACGATGCGACATGACGTATGTGATGGGAACCCAAAAACCACCGGTGAGACATACTTATGTTAATTACGCTCATAAAGCTGTGTTTCACTATTATGGCGAAAATGTTTTCATGTAGTGTTTGCTTTTGTGCCGAAACTTACAACTCCTGGAACTCATTGTATGTCATTGACTAAGAGTAAACCCAATTAATAATAAAGCACCTGCACAAATCCTGGCACTTTCCATACCCCGCCCGATCTGAGTCTCGGAAAACCCGCAAACTAACATAATGCCTATCAATAACAACAACAGCGACAACCCACAACACACCGCGCAACTCCATTACTAACATACCCGTCCTAATTACTAGGATCCAGAAAACCCTCAAACGCGCCCTCATAGCCCAGCGGTCTGAACAACTCATTGCTCAAATCCGCACCTGAGCTCCCTAACAAGCCTTCAAAGTTCTCAAACGCTGTGTCAAAGTTCAGCCAATCTGGCGATGTATCTGCGAAACCAAAGCCGTTTTGTTGGGGAGGCTCCTGCATGGGCGCACGCTCGCTGCTCGTAGGATGCGTGCCTGGCATGGGGTTGAGGAGATTACTCATGGGCGTTGAAGGGTGAGATTGATGTTGGAGGCGAGGATCAATTTGGTTATCAAGATGTTGTGGATGAGACCATTGCTGAGGATTTAGAGGAGGGAGGGTGCCGTTGTGTGTTGCTGTGGGCGTGGGCGGTTCGGGCTTGGGTTCGGGCTGGCGCAGTTCGGCAGGGACAGTGGCGGGCGTGTTGACTGCATTGGTTGCTCGTCCAGCGGCGTTGTTCAACACAGCGTTGCCGAGATCGGCCATTGTACCCGCAGACCACCATTTATTGCGTAGACCTTCGAGGAGGTAGACGCATTGCCTGAGCTCCTCGGTCGCACGGTTGACGTGGACTTTGAGACGGCGGGAGCGGAAGTGTCGGTAGACGACGCTGAGGGCTACGCCTAGAGCGTAGGGTACGATGGGGAGTGGAGGTAGAAATGCAGGAGATTCTGCGTTGAGCAGATGGATCACTCGTGTTGCTGAGAGACTCTGGCGAACGTAAGAAGGACTGGACTTCACGGGTGCGTTAATGGAGAGGGACTTGTGCGAGGCCATGCACATGGTATGATGGAAGACCGAGAGAAAGCCTGTGGTCGTTAGCATGTTTAGCACCGATCGATATGTGTCACTCACTCATGATGGGGCCCTCCAGCTTGTCCTCGCCGTCGCCGACCATCTCTTCGAACCCTAGGAAGTCGTCGCCTTCCCAGCCTGTTTCTTCGGCCGCCCTGCCAGGTCTGTAGTAATCTATGACTTTGTCGAGCATCTCTGATATCTGCAGCCATATGCCGAAAGGGCTTGATCTCTTCTCAGGATCCGACGGCAGTTGTCTCAAGCTGTTGTCTCGGTCGTGCATGAGCAGCGGTCTGCCGTTCATGCATGCGTTGATTTTATCGAGACTCCACAAACACCAGAAAACATCTTCGAGATTTCCTTGTGACTCCGAGCTCTGATTCTTCCATTGATGTCCGAACTGCAGGCCGAATGTATGTGCGTGGTGAATAGCTTGAGCGAGATGCATGGATGCTTGCTCGGCGCCGTCCGGTCCTTCGCAATGCAGTGATATCAGCGCTAGGACTTGGATCAGAACGACGCGGTTCTTCTCAAGCTTGGCTTCAATGCCGATGATGACAGCGTTATACAACCTCTGTGAGAACTCTCGCGGTGACAGTGGTGTCTGGCCCTCGCCCCAAACAAGCAACTTCTCCGCATCTGCATGCTTCGAAGCGACGATACAAATTGCTTGCATCAGCATTCTTGGTTCTCGTCCGTGCTGGTACTGCTCCAGGAAGAGGTCCTGGTCAACGAGAGGTAGCAGTGGGTGGACGTAAGCGAAGTAGACGTCCAAAAGAACCTCTTGGCTCTTGCGTGGAGGTAGAATATCTACACCTACAGCATCTAAGTATTGCTGGAGGGCTCTGGAGACTTTCACCTCTTGGGTGGAATGCGGACCTGTCTCATTGATGTGCGAAGAAGCTGAGAGTGCTTGGGTCGATGCCGACACTTGATCCCTCTCTTCTATCCATTGCCCGATGGGCGGATGCTTCGGTGACTGAGCAGTTTTCCCACGTTCGCCATGGACTTGTTCTCTCAGTACGGCCTCTGGGTTGAGATATCCCAGGAAGTTAGGGGGTGTTTGCGAGGCATGGGACTCTGCCGCAGGGCTCTGGGGTGGCGGCGCCATGGAAGAGTGGGGATAGCCATGACCGTGCGAGTCTACACGCTGCCCCCTATGGTCGTGAGGATGGTGACCATTAGACGCATAGGGATGGGGGTCTGAGGTTGGGTTGGGCGCGTGTCCGCTTTGGGTAGAGCTTCCGTCCTGGCTATGGCGTTAGAGATGGAAGCCATGGCTGTGGAGCGCACCCGAGACTCACATCCTCGCCGTCGAACGTATGGCTGCATCTCTTGCGACGCTTCTTACATGATTCGCATGCGCGATGGACGCCTGTGGCTGGTTAGCGACGTGTTTGCGCCGGCGGATCAGCATGGAAAGACACACGTTTGCGCTTCCTGAAGAACTCGTTGTTGGCCGCAAAGGTGATCATAGACGACATGATGAGGAGCAACGACGAACTTGAGGCAGTTCGAGGCGCGATCTGACAGCGGGACCTCGTAACGGCTTGTTGTCCTCTCACGAGGTCGGGCGAGATTATTGGCGCAACCGTGACCATGCTTCTCACGTGATGCTCGTGATCCTCCCCCGCGTTTCTCCACGCGCTAGTTCGGCTCATTGGCTTCAAACGGCTACGGCGAACGGCACAAATGTCGATGCGTCTGCCGGAGTTACTTCTTCCAGCATCCATTTATTTTGTGGCTATGAGGGTGTCGGACCACCTGCATACTACGAGGCTCAGGCACACATGCGGCGCAGTAATGGCACCATGAGCCCCGGCCTCTATAGTCGCCTCATCATGCCTTTAGTTTCCTCATCACATCGTCCGGAGTGATGACAACCTTACCCATCGAAATCTGGCTCATTGTATTCGATAGCATATCCGATATTGACACCCTTTGGTCAGTCATTCGCAATGTCTCGCGGAGCCTCCGTGCCTGTGTCGACGAATTCTTCCGACGCAACATCCTCCGCGAAACCGTCCTCGACCTGATCTACAGCACCATTCACCGTCACCAATGGCCGATATACCAGCTAGTCCACGTTCCCATGCGGTTCGACCGCCTCTCAGACAACGGTACACGCGCGGTGTTCAGACAAGTACGGGTCAACGGCCACAGCCCCACTGTCTTGGGTGGCTCGGTGCGCGGCTGGGTGCCGTTCATTGAGCGATACTGCAAGGAGACCAAGAAGCCCAAACCAAGAACCATGAACAAGTCCAAGAGCACGGCAGGGCGTCCAGTGTGGGAAAAGACGTACCGAAAGTGGTGCAGCGAGCTTCACCGCATAGAGAGGTCGCGGTATATCTACACATTGCGCAACCACACGAGCATCGGACGCGGGGACCGGCCGCCCTACTCCATCAGGCTGCCACCGTATTCACACGACACAGCGATAGTAGGATTGCAGATAGACTGTTCCGCGTCTGAAATATCGTTCGACTGGCGCCGGACCCTCTCAGCGTTCTTCATGGAGGCGCACTTCGTCTCCTTGGCCGCACAACGCCCCGACACCAAACGCGAATACGACAGAGCCATAGAACGCGCTGCAAAGGACATACTCTTCGCTCGCTGCAGCAAATATGACAACAGGAATCTGAGCGACTGGCGACGCGCGCGACGCAAGCGCTTGCAACCCTGGGTCGCCAGGCACTGGTGGCGCATGGCGAGCACACATCGTCTACTAACCGAAGACTTTGTGTTCGGCGCCATGGAACTCTTCAACCGCGAAGAATACGCATTGCACAACCTCGTCGAACTACAAGACTATGATGTGGACACGGCAGAAACTGTACCTGAAAAATGCGCACGGGATCGCTGGGCTCTCATGAAGTGGCCCGTCACTAGAAAGGAACGGAAAGAGCTCGAGGACTCGGCGTTCTTCTGTTGGCATTGGCGTTGAGGATGCACTATATTGCACGTGTGAGCGCCGGGAGTATTCAATGTTGCCTGGTGTAATCTATGGGGTGTGAAGTCAACGCACGACTGCGCACTCGGCACAACGAGAGCTTGCCTCGTGCGTGGCTGAGAACTCAGCATACTAGCATTGTAGGTGTGGAATATACGCAATTTCGAGACAACCGATAAGAATCGATACAGTGTGTCATTGAAACTATGTCCAAGCTTGGGAACAGCGATTTGGAACTTACTCCACTGCGACCATAGCAATACCCCAACCCTCTCATCCCATCCCGTCCCACCCTACTCTTCAAAATACCCCTTCCTCACCTCCGCCCTCAACCTCCCCCGGACGTTCATCAACGCCTTCCCCAACAAATTCTGCCCCCACCTAGCCCGATTCGCCTCCGCATTCTTCTCCGCGAAACCCACGCCCCAAACCCTGTCTAACGGACTCGCCTCCACGAGCTCCCTCTCCGCCGTGGCTAACAGCATCTTCCGCAGATCGGCTTCGTCTTCTGAGATGGTGAATTTGTGGTAATTTGCCTGCTCGACGATGGAGAGTTTATCTGTACATGCACATGACATTAGCGTTCACACACAATGACATATATCCCCCACATCCCCTTCATGTAACAAAGTTGAAAACAACATACGCTCATCCCACACCCCGCCCTCAAACCCCTTCACCTGCCTCCCCAGCGCTTTATGCCTCTTCGGATCCGTCGTATTCAGCATCTTGCGCGCCACGTCTTCATCACGGAAGAGCCGCGCTTTCTGCACCATCATGTACATCTCGGCCGTGGCGTACGTGTCGCCGTCTACGCTGAAGGGCGAGTGGTACCATTGGCCTAGGTAGCCGTGGCCGTCGTGGGGGTGCCAGAAGAAGACGGGGCCGGTGGAGGGGTCGGGCTTGGAAGAAGAGGAAGATGATGGGGTGTGTTGTTTTGGTTTTGGGTTTGGTTTTGAGGGGAAGGCTGGGTCGGGGGTTGTTTTGAAGGGCATTTTTGTGGTTGTGGTTGTGGTGGTAGTCAATGTTGGGATAGGTGGTTGTGTATTGGATGGAGTTGTAGCCGCAACTTTTGTGGAAGAACGAAGGGATCTTCGAAAACCAGGTGCAGACGCTTCTTTAGAACTGCTTTTCTTCGATTTTGTGACTCGACTCAGGGAAGTTGGTTTGGGCGGCATTGAGCTAGTGGAGAAGTGAGCCACAGATTGGAAGGAAGTTGCGCCCTTTTGCTTGGCTCTTTCTTGTGTGTAGTGTTCTTTACCTAGAACGTACAAAGGTCTTGTTGTTTATTTTTCAGCTTGGGCGGAAGGTGCAATGTCGTTGTACCTTACTATAAGTGCAGGTGCAGCCTGGTGCGGCTGAGCCGTGACCACAGCCCGGGCTGAAGTTTGTTAGCGAAGAGTCAAACGAAGGCGCTCCGCCCTTTTTATCGATGCGTGACCACCGCCCTCGGAGAGCCATTCAACATGGCATTCAGCTCCAAGGCATTATGTAGACCGGAAGATTATTGGGCTGGGCGACCTTCAAAACGCTTCAATATGTGCTCATGCTACGTAGAAAGAATAGGGTATGCAACCTCCCGCTTTTCTCCATCTCAAATGCGACACAAACTCCTCAACATGTTGCCCCAAGAAAGGTCCTTCAACCCGCCAGAAAACATTACTTTATCCACAAAAACCGGGTTTCCCGTTCCAACGTGAATACACGATCGCTCGCACTGGAAGAATTGTAGTGTTGTTGAAAGCCTAGAGCAGGCCCTCGATGCCCTGTGAAAGACGATCCTCCATTGCCTTGATGAGAACGGGTGGCACGGCCTCGTCAGTGGCGCGGATTGTGATGCGGTACATCTGCCTCGTGTTAGTCCTGTGCCTATTTGGTAATGTGTCATCGAACATACCTGAGTGTCGAAATTGGGCTCCAGCCTCAACAAGCACCCAAACTTGCCGCCTTCGCTCGTGTGTAGTACCGTTGCACCGACAATGTTCTTAACATTTGGATCGACACCAGTGACGATGCCCCACTTGAAGCCGGCGACCACCCTATTTACAAAGTCGATGCTCATGGTCCGGTTTTTATTCACGAGGCCGAATATGCTTTGCGCTTCACGTGGTGCGCCGCCGATCTGCTTCCATCGCTTGAAGAAATCTTCTGCACTGAGTTCTGCACCCTCTTGGTATTTGTGGAGCAAGACGGGTAGCTGAAGAGTCAGACCTTGCAGTGCGCCTGCAAGGTACGATATGCGAATGGTGGGTGCGTGTACGAAGACATTTTTGCACTCGAACATGATTGTCTGCTGTGTCTGACCTTCCGGCGGTATTGAGGTGTCGGGTAGACCCTTAACGTCTGTCTTGAGGGTTTCTGCTGAGCGATTGTCAAGAGTGGTAGTGAACGCACCCATTGGAAACGAAGACTTGTTGGTGAAGTAGAATATAAGAGCGCCCAGCTGCCCTCTGTATTCTGTTCGGAGCCCGACCTGGATTTGCTGATCTTCGTATAGCACGCCCTCGCCACGTAGTAACAGACGGATATAGCCCGGCTCCCAGTCTGGGCTCAAATGAGCAGCGCTTGCGAGATTTGGTGCTTTCAACACTTTGTTCGTGTCGATGTTCAGGTCTAATCCATCCAGGTCGCTTGAGATAGAGCTGACGCCGTTGATGCCATTCGTTGCAGGAGCAGTGCCGGTCTTTTGTACAGGCTCCGTGAAACTTCGCTTGACGCCAGATCCAGCTGTTGTGTTCTGCCGCGCAAGACCAAACTCTTTGAGGTCAGCATTCGCGTCTTTGCCGCCCACCACCCATGTCCTCTTGTCACTTGTTGTGGCGTGCTTCTGATGTAGACGTGAGAGTAGCGCTGATGTTCGTTCTGGGTACGGCGGCATCTCATCACATACGGTTCGTAGTAGGTCATCCGTAGGCATTGTCGCTAGCGTGAGGTATTCGCATGCTCTTTGCTGCAGCTCGGAGTCGAGTGAGTGGCTGTATGCGCGGAAGGCCTGGAGCAGCTGGGGCTTGATCTCAGGGAACAGGTTCACAAACTTGACGTAGCATGATAGCAAGATTGCTCTTGTGCTTCCCGAACAGCCTCGCATCTTCGCGCTGAGCGCCATAAACTGCTCGATCGGACTGCAACCCTTACTGTCGGCGATCAAGTGGCCGAATTCTCCCAGCAAGTATCCGCCTATCTTCACCAGTGTTTCGTGGCAGTCGGCCTTGATGTACTGCAGAATGGTCTGAGCAGCGTACACTTGTAGCTCCTCGTTGTTCGTCACAATCTGGATAACTCGTTGCCACACTTCGTCGCTAACGTGGTCTCCGGCCATCGCAATCAAGCGCAGCGATATGTCGACATACCACTGCACGTCGGTTGCGTATTTCTCCGTCAAGATGGCAATCTTGAGCACCATCTCTTCTCGTATCGCGTAATCGGCAGACTGTAGGTATCGAAGGAGTTCGTTGACAATAGCTTGCGCATTCGTGGGATCGCACATGCTGTAGAGGAGATCCAAGCCTTGTCGTCGCACACTGATGTCCCTATCTCTCAGGGATCCGATGATGATGGCCTGGTGCTTCTTGATGGGGTCCAACGTTTCCGATCTTGCCGCCAAATGTGTCATTGCCTCCAGACCCAAGTAGCGTACGTTGGTCTCTCGTGAAGCAATAAACTTGCCCAGTCGTTGTGATATTTGTACCATGAGGTCTTGTTCGGTGTCGAGGTGGATGACAAGGTTGATCGCTTCGAAGAGCACAGCGTTCTGGGCGTTGTTTTGTTGTACATTCTTGGGCATGTCCAGGGCCGAGTCCATGATCTTTTGCAGCCCTTCGCGGATAAGTTTGCGGACATGGGAGTCCTCTGTTCTCGTTAGCCGCAGCCCTATGTCATCACAGAAATACTAACCAGGAGGTGGATAGTACTGGAGTAACTTCAGCAGTTTGACCAGTATCCATGGACAGGGAACCTTGTAGTAGTAATACCCTTCGGCGCACTCGTTATCCACAACTATGCGCTTCAGTCTACTGGCCGCTTTCACATAGCTTCCTTTGTACTGCTCGGTATTGTCTTGAACAAGAGCCGTGACGAGCGAGGTTACTGAGAGGGCGACACCCATGTCTGGATCGTCCATGAGTGCTATTATCCGCTCCGCCCACTCGTGTTGGATGATGCTGGGGTGCTTGCGGTATAATCGTAGGAGTGTCAGAGCCGCCTTCTTCTTGACGAATGCTTTCGAGGCCCTGGTTTGTGTCAGCTTCGGTGCACTCAGGATACAACGGTGGTACCGACGGTGATATTAATAGTCGGTGCACCTCGGCGCTCAGCGACTCGCCCAATTCCTTGCCTCCGACGTTTGCAATCGCATGCAGCGCGAGACAGTTGTTGAGTTCATTGTGATCGAGTAGGTCCTTTCGTATGCTGTTGACGACTAAATGTATCAGTTCGTGCTCTTCGTGCAGGAACAGCGTAACAGCGAGGTATCCAATCTGTTTTTCAGAGTATTTCGAGGCCGAAATGAGGTTGACAGCCTCGAGGTGGCCAAAGTCGACGTTCCAGCCCAGGATGTAGATGTACAGGAGCTTGCAGACGTATTTCTTCTTCTGGTAGCCGTTCAGTCCGCCATCCCTGAACTTCTGCCGTATGTTGGCCAATTCCTTGTTGATGCGCTTCTCCTCCAGCTCTCGGGCGCGGGCATTCCTCAGGTCGGCGATGAAGGACACCAGCCCTCGCATGGTCGGCACGTTGCCCGACTGATTCCGGCTGAAGAGCCCGCCGCTGGCACTCGACGCCATCTTGGCGGGTAGGGAAGACATTGTGGCCGTCGTGGGCGGGCGCTTCCCGCCTGGCAGGTAGCCTGACAACGCGTCGGCGGGATGAAGCGTCTATGAGGTCGTGGGTGAGGGTTGCGGGTTCGGGCAAGGGTTATGCCGGCGAGCGAGCGGTGATGCGGAGGTCGGCGGTCGCGAAGGTGTCTGCGAGGATGTTGGGATCAATTATGGGACCAAGACAGGTTCGAACGGAAGAAGGAAGAATGACATAAGCATGGAGAGGCTCGCATGCTGCAGGTGGCCGCGGTGCAGCTCGTAGTTTCTCGCCCACGCCGTCGTCGCGGGATGGTCATGGAGGTTCTACACTTGATTGCCAAGCAGCGAGGGACTGCCTTAGCGGCGGCCTGCCTAAACTCCGTCTGGCTTCCTTTCCGCAGTCACACCGCAGGACGTGCTTACAGCGTCTATACATTGACAGCATGCGCGACCAGTTCATGACTGAGCAGTCGAACTTCCCCGTGACGGATCCAGACCCTGTCGTTGCATCTAGATTGGAGCTTGCTTCGAGTATGTCCTGTTGGACAGGCGTGGTACAGTACACATTGAGCTTCACTAACAAAGGAAAGCTGAATCTCTTCGCGAATCCTGCATCACGGATCAAGAAGGGCGATGACATGCGCCAGGAGTGCAATGGATGTTCGTCGCATTCATTCGAGTCGATATTGTACAAGCATAGCCAAAACCCGTTCCAAACGCCGAAACCCCTCCCAATGCTCATATTGGTATCATCTTGGCCTCACATACGGCAAACCCTCTCCTCCATCGTAGCCACCGTCTATTTCTTGGTGGTGTAGTCGGTCTCGAGGTTCGACGAGCTGTTGCTCTCGCTGCGGCCGCAGGTGCATGAATCTAAGTTGCATGGTTAGTATAAACAACATATGGATATTGCAATGGACATACCCTCAGCTCGCTTTCCGCAAGCACATGTGCTAGTTGGGAGCTTGTTCTCGGTGACGGACTTGTCGCATGCTATGCTTCGGTCAGTACTTGGCTACGTGATGTGATATAAGGCACAACATACTGCACTGGAGGGCAGGCTGCTTTCCACAGGAGCAAGTTGCTTCCTTTGCGCATACGCACTCGGCACCGTTGGTACGTCCGCAGCAAGTCATCTTGATGGTCTTGGTGGTTGAGGGTAGTAGGTAGATTTGACTTTAGGGTGTAAAATTTGAGCGTTGTATGAAAGTAGAAAGCTTCGTGTGTGGAGAAAAGCAATGTCTCCAGAGGTTCTTTATACGTTTCCCTGGTACCTCTTGCTGTTGCCACTGCGTCGTTCATGGACCCTGACTTTCGAGCGTACAATCAGGTGAGTAATGCAGCGGGCCAATCACAGCGAGGCTGATTACACGGCACATCTGAGTGCGGCAACCTCTGCATGACTTTGAGCCTCAACTCGCCGCTTGATGATTCACGACATATGGCAGTTGTGTCAGTGGTTGGAGATTGCAATGGGAGAATTTATCTGATCGTGAGATATGACAGGAGTACGAGCTGGGGCAAGTGCCCGATGCATGCGCCATAGACGCCTGGCTGCACTAATATTGAGAGCTTCGCAGCGTTGATGCACACTTCATCTCATCTCATCTCACTCAGGCTGATAGGCTCTTCTCTCCACCTCCATCATTTCTTTCTATCTCCATCTTTTACTTTCCAGCCTTGTCGCACCCATGACTACAATGAACACCATCTTTGCTGGCTACGAGTCCCGCCTCAATGTCCTATCTCAAAGCACCAACCCCCTCTCCAAAGGCATCGCGTACATTCAAGGCGACCTAGTCCCTCTCCAAGAAGCCAGAATCCCCCTCATGGACCAAGGGTTCCTGCGCAGCGATCTAACTTACGACGTGCCCGCAGTATGGGATGGCCGCTTCTTCCGCCTCGACGAGCACATCGCCCGCCTGGACACGAGCTGCAAGAAGATGCGTCTCCGACTCCCAATCCCAGCACAAGAGATCAAGGCCGTTCTAATCGATATGGTCGCCAAGAGCGGCATACGCGATGCCTTTGTCGAGCTCATCGTCACCCGCGGGATGAGACAGGTACGTGGCGCGAAGCCAGAAGAGCTACTGAACAACCATCTCTATATGCTCGTTATGCCGTATGTATGGGTCATGCCTCCAGCGATGCAGATCATGGGCGGGAAAGCAGTTGTCGCGAGGACGGTTCGACGCACACCTCCAGGCTCCATGGATCCTACAATCAAGAATCTTCAGTGGGGCGACTTCACGCGGGGACTGTTCGAAGCAGCAGATCGAGGGGCCGTGTACCCTTTTCTAACAGACGGTGATGCGAACCTGACTGAGGGCGCAGGGTTCAATATCGTTTTGGTAAAAGATGGCGTGTTGTACACGCCGGATCGTGGAGTACTGGAGGGCATTACGCGGAAGACCGTGTGCGATGTTGCGAGGCAGCTGGGGATCGAGGTGAAGATCCAGGTCGTACCTGTGCAGATGGCGTATGAAGCTGACGAGGTCTTTATGTGTACGACTGCGGGTGGGGTTATGCCGATTACAGTATTAGATGGGGCGAAGATTAGAGATGGGACCGTTGGCGTGATCACCTCGAAGATCTGGGATGGGTATTGGGCGCTGCATCGTAATGATGAGCTCAGTTTTGAGGTACAGTATCCAAGGAATGCGGGTGAGGTACTGGCGAAGCTCTAGGCACTTTTTCGAGGTGAACGCAACAACGCACAGGTGCGGCTACGTCACAGTCAAAACAGCTTTTCTCGGCGCCTCTCTTCCACAAAGTCGACAGACCTTTCGTCTGGACCCCAAATATCTGCAACCCTGCATAGCCTCAACTATGTCGCAAAGATTGATGATCAAGCTCCACCTGTCGAGCGACACCCTGGCGGCCCTCGACCTGCCGCGAGATACGTCGCTTACAACTATATCAGCGCCTAGCATCAGACAGCCTACGACCACTAGATGGAACAAGAGGCGCGATTACTTTGGCATAAAGACAATCAGTGAAGTCGAAGACTGGACCGTCAGCAAATGGCACACCTATCTAGGAGGCAATACCAGTGGAAATGCGTATATCATATTCGAAGCTATGGGACTTGTGACATTGGGGCCACCCTGCCCGCATCCGTTTACCGCCCAGAAAGTACTTGCACTATCACTGGACGTTTCCAGACTTGCCGAATGTATATCAAAGTCTTCAAGCAACGAGGGGATTGCGCAGGCAGCGTATGATAATACCTTCGATGACGCTATCGAAGAGGTGCTGGAGAGACATAGGCAGAAAATCTGGGGTCGCAACCAGAAGAATCAATCGCATCTACACACACCCACCATAGGCTCGGTCTGCAAATACAAACTAGTGTGGCAGAATTCAAGCGACAAGAAGCAATAAGTACTAGACATGTCCTGGAGAATATTAGCTGACATCAGTCTATGCAGTCTCCAACGCTACCTTAAACAATGGGTTTTCTTCAAAGCGTACTACAAGCAGCGAGCCATAAATCAGAGAGGTGGAGATGGTTTGGCAGTCTCGGTACACGTCAGTGAAAGTATAATTGCTCACACCATCTTAGCAAGAAAGGCATTGCAAGCCAGCATTGAGAGCGGCCTTCCCATCAGCGCAATGTCTAACCCACGAGTAGACGGAGAAATTTCCACTGAGCTAGTCACCGAGGCCACAGGTCGATCAAAGCGTAAATCTTCAGCTATACCTACCAAAAAGTCGTCGAGAAAGAAACGGAAGACAAACAAGGCTCTCAGTGCTGAGCCAGTCGTTGAGAGTGAAGACGCCACCATCGTGGTGAACGTGCCTCAGGCGGTAGACACAGTCAACGCCACCCAAGATGCTACAAATGTTGCTCTAGCACTTGAGCAGGCGCGAAACCAGACAAATCGCTTCCATCTCGCGGACTTGCTGATCAAGTTCATCTTCCAGATCGACACTGATGCGGCCGTGCTCGATTTGCTGGCCGGCGAGTGGACCCAAAACATGGGCTACTACCGCAACACCACCAAGGAGCTCTACAGCACTTTTGACGCAGTGTTCTTTGAGTGGCTCAAAATACAAAAGGCAATCATCGAGTTCAAGTCACACACACTGCCTACATCCTCGATGGCGCTCAAAGACAAGGCTCGGCGGATGCTCGCTCACAACCAGCTCCGTGCACAGCATGCGCACTGGACCGCTTTGACATACGAGGTTCGTGGCAAACCCTTGGAGAGCGTTCAGGCCTTGAGCCTTATGCTCTGCAATGTGGTTGCAATGTTGGGTCACGAGAACTTGGCTACATATGAGGAGGGCTTGAGGGCGATGGGTGAGGAAGTTAAGAAATTGCATGGGGGTGAAGATGTGGGGGCAGCTGCGGATGTATTATCAACAGGTTAGCTCTGGTTTTTTCAAGTACTGCTTGAAACGGCGATCCGGTGGAAGTGTTCAAGCACCGGTACTCAACTTTAGGACTCGTATCATACACTAAAGCTAAGACAGAACTGGATTCTGGAACTCGATGAAATGCTGTAAGTGCCAGCACTACATGTGATGAGATACTTATAATCCCGTTGTGGAGCCTGCACAGCATTCTCGGCTCGTTCAGAAAGCGGGGAATCAGTAATAAGAAAGTGAAAGACTATCCCACGCGCGAGCACATGACACATGACGCACCCGCGACTAAAATGCAACTCGTCCGCAAAGTACAAATTCGTATTCCTCCGCTCGCTCGTCGGTACTTCTACACCCTCGCCACACACACCCAACTCTACTCGCGCCTATTGAGGGCTTCAACCTTTGTGCGCATGACTAAACTCCTTCCTGGCGCGATGGACGTATCAACACCCACACCTGCACCTGCACCTGTTGCCGGCTCCGCAGTCACCGTTGCCGATAGCATGGATAGTCAAGGTCGCGCTAGTCTCCCTCCTACTCAAGTCGGGATTGAAGGTATCGGCAACGAGCAACAAGCAACTGCGCAGACGCATCCTGTGCCGACTGGACTGGCAGGCCCCACAGCTTACGATCGTGCTTTCTGGGCGCGAAGAATGGCCAATAGCACTTCCGGTGGGTTGACTATCAGGCAGATCAACAATGCCTTAGGCCTTAAGCGCGAAGGCGGTACCGCAATGCAACGCGGCCCTCCCACCTATGTTGGCGACAATGTCACTCAACTCGCACAAGAAGTGGCCACTCTCTCAGCTCAGTTGCCACTGGATAAGGACCAACTTCTCGATGTTGCTGTCTCCCCTGATAGTATCGGCGCTAAAGTGGACGACTTGCTCAAGAAGTTCAAAACGATATGGAGCGTGGACCAAGACAAGAGCTGGTTGATACAAGCAAGTGAAGGAGTTCAAGAGTATCCAAAGGACTTGAAATACAATGAGATACACGACCGGGCTATGTAAGTTGTATCAAACGCCTCAAAACCTGCCTCTATCTGCTTACATGTTTTTCTAGACTCAAAGAGTATTTACGACAGTGGGTTATTCTCAAAGCGTTGAATACGTACAAGTATCAGAGGAACAAACCACCCAGAAGTATCGAAAAGGTGACAGACGTTCAAAAGCTTCCAAATGGGAAGCTGCCCCATGTGCCCTCAGCCTACAGCCGCGCCTATTGGGCGCATAAGATCGAAGTTCCTCACGGAGGCTCACTGTCCATTCGATCTGTGGCTGATAGCCTTGGACTTGAGTTTGAAGAGGGGCGTGCCACAGGTGATGTGTCGTTTCAGGATCCCAAAGCGAGGCAACTCAAAATCGCCATCAATGCAATCATAAGAACACTACCAAATGACAAGGATAGTCTGCTAGATATTGCTGCAACGCCAGAGAAACTTTACGACAACATCGATCAATTGCTGCTTAAGTTTGGTGACGCGCTATGGGGTGGGAACATTCAAGATGTCAAGGGCGATCCCCAGCGCTTGGTGTATGGACGTTTAGCAGATCGAATTCAGTAAGTTGCATCAGGCTTGCATCATTTACTATACTAACTAGTTCACAGGATACGCAACTACTTGCGACTTTGGATACTAGTCAGGGCTTTGCGATCATATGACTATACCTGGAAACTGGAATCTAGAGTCGAAAATCAGACGGTCGAAACACAGGACACGCCGCAAGTCACCACAGGGACCGAGTACGACCTTGAAAACTACGCACCAGTCGGTTCGGATGCCGCATTAACACCATCGATCCACGTCAACGAGATTACGAATACCTTGCACACGACCTCTTTTGCCAACATATGGAGATTGGACTCCAGAGGTGGAAACCAGACGGTCGAAACACAGGACACTCCAGTGACCGCAGGGAACGAGTACGACTACGAAGGCTTTGCGCCAGACAGTTTTGATGCCACATTGACACCCTCAATTCAAATCAATGAGATTACAAAGACTTTGGATACGACTTCTTTTCCTAAGCATGTCTCAGCTACACCTCAACTCGAGCCGCGTGTGACTGCTACACTCGATGGCAACTTACGTGGTTATGGAGGGGCGTTTGTGCCGAAGACGGCTGCCAATCTAGCTGCAGCTACTTCTTCTCAATCAGATAACATTGCAATGGTTATTGACGGTTCCAGCGGCCGAGCAGTCCGCAGCACGCGGAAGCCAATGGCAACGTACAACGAGACTATCCTCAATGGTGGTGGGAGGCATACGCCGACCAAGTACCTAGAGAATCACCACAAGAACGTGTTGCGCGGGTCTTTGAATGATCGTGGTCCAGAGATTCGGCCCGGATCTTCACGCAGCTCTACACCGTTGATACCGAACGATACCCAAACTCCGGCCAGCAACCCCCTAGATTTATCACAGCCCTGGAAGGAGGCTACTTGGCGGCGCTTCATTGACCGGAGCCCTCTTCGTATGTCGATATTCCCTTCCAGTCTTGGCTTCCAGACTCACCATACGCAAAAAGGGCTGGAAATCGATCATCCGTCCGGCATTGAATTGCATGGCGATGTCGACCACCTTGCATCCAGGCTATATGCTGAGCTTCAAGCCGATCAACTACTTACTGCAGCTGTAAACCGAAAGTTTCTCGACGAGATAATTCGCAACATGGAAGTCAAGTATGCGCCAGGTATCTGGGACCAGGGTGCTGATCGCCGCAAGCTACTGCAGGCGGGTGCAAATGAGACGTACCCGCAAGATCTTGTGTCCCAGAAAGAGGAAGATTGCGAGATTATACGGCTCCATCTGCACCAGTGGGTGTTTGCGAAGGCCTTCAGCAATTTGCGAAAGAACGGCGATTCACAAGTAGCCCGAGCTGCTATTCTGACGGCTTTGAAGCAGCCCAATCCTGATGGAAATGCTGGCAAAGTACAGGACATGCCATTTGATCTAAGTTTGTTGAAAAAACCAGAAGTGGCTGCCACAGAGGAGACAACCAAGCCTGAGGCGTCTGCAACATCCACCGACGACACTCCTTCACCTATTCGCAGCAGTACGCAAGAGGACAGTGACAAGCCAACCAGCAGCGGAAAGCGCAAATACTGCACATCGCCCGACTCCCTGTCTCCAGAGCATACGCCCAAGAAGCTCAAACCCACGCTTCCTCCCGCCAAGATGCTAACCACCATCTTCCTGCAGTACCTCGACACACCCTGCCTCGAACAAGAATTCTTCACAGAAGAAGAAGACACACTCGACGCCATCTCACACCAACTCACCCTCACAACACCCCACCTCCCCACCCTCCTCGGCTCAGAATCTGTCTCCACTGAATTCGCCTCCCTCCTCAACGCATGGCTGACATACCGGCGCGCCATCCTCTCCGTGCGTAAGCGCGAACACGTACCCGAAGCAGAGGGCATGAACGACGTATATCGCAAAATCTTCCACAGCCGGCTCCTGACTGAACTGCGCGTTGCAAGGGATGCGTTCATTGATGTCGATGCTGAGAGCGAGTTGATGCCCGACAGCGTGATTTGCATGGCTTTTGAGAGTTTGCAGGAAACGGTTCAGGAGGGCGAGGAGGTGCGTGGGAAGGTGAACGACGGGTTTGGGGGCTTGGATGATGAGTTGGGGGAGTTGGGGGATAGGTTGGGGTGTGGGTGGTGGTTGTTTGGGCCCTTGCATTGAGAGGGGTGTTGGGATGAGTGTGTAGGTAATGGGACGTGTTGGCACTTGTATTCAGAAGTCCGCTGATATGTTGCCTTAGGAGTGCATGTAAGATGGAATCAGTATGATACGATATGGCTCAACAGCTTGAGGGCCACTGGATCTTCACTTTCTCCACATGACAAGTGTGATGCGCGATAGCGTGAGCTTTCTCAAGGGAGTACGTGCAAATGAGCTGAATTCTGCATGCTGTAAAGATGCAAATATGTTCGCAATGACAAAAGCCAATGCCATGAAACAGTTCACATCAGCAAATCCATCCTTCAGTAAACCCACTGGACGTTCATGTTCAAATGCTAGCCGCGGAGGTAGGCTTACTCCCACCAAAGGTAGCAGGAAGCGGCTGCGTAGCCACCGCACTCGATGGATTAGCCGTGAAAGCCGGAAACGACCCACCCTTAGGATACACCTCAACACCAGGCATTGTATAATTCACCAGCGGAGGCCAATACGGGCTAAAGAAAAGTCCAGGATCCCGAGCGTTATCTAGAAACCAAACAATCAGCACATACACAGGTAGTGTCGCAGAGTAAAACCCCGAATATGCTTCACTTACACATCCCCGGAAACCTCCCCACCGGCGCTGCTTTCTTCCCCGACGCCCCCCTAACCTCTATCTGCGCACACCCAACATAATACTGCGCGCCACCCACCGTCCCCGCACCATGCACAGCAACATGCTCCGCCCTCAACAAATACTGCCCATTTTCTATATCCATCGGGATGACGAAACTAAAGCTCTTCCACCCATCACTATGCCACGTCGCGCCCACCGTATAATTTGCATACGTCTTAACGCCCATCTCGTAAATCTTGAACCACTCGCCCTCGCCCTCATACTCGGATACATTCGCGACCGTCGACTTGGACATGTATGCGAAGAGCGGGCCCGGGTGGCCCAGGACGTCGCGGACTGTGAAGCCGAGTGTGGAGCCGGCGGTGACGGGGTGGGTTTTTGTTTTGGAGGCCGAGGCGAAGGAGCCCGAGTTGCAGCGTATGTCGGGGTGGGTTACGTCTGTGAAGGGGGAGTTGCTGACGAGGGGGCCGGGGGCGCGGACGTATTCGTAGGGCGAGGTGGGGACGCCGTTGACGATGAGGCGGTCGAAGTTGTAGTGTGCGAGGGCTTGGGATAGATAGGCTGCTAGGGCGAGGAGGGACTTCATTTTGGGTGGGTTTGGGAGAGGGGGTTGGTGAGGAGCTTGGTTTGTGGGTCTTGAGTTGCTGGCTATATATAGTGGTGATGAGTGGACTACTCCGTGTAGTGGACTGATCTTGTGATCTTGAATATGAAGGTGTAGGACGCGAGCATTGCTATTCCAAACGACGACACCGTTTCATATACGCAGGTGACTACGAGTCCAGCTGAGCTTACCTATCTTCGGTCGTCAATGCAATTCCATCATAAATCATGGTCAGTCGAAATCGCAAGTCGCACAGGTATCGAGAGTACTACTATACAGAAATTGTTTATGTGGAAACTTGGCACGGAGTAATAGTGTGTTCTATATTTGTGCCCTGGTAAAGTGTCATTTAATAGATGATCACAAGGAATAGGCCTACCTGGTTAATTTACGGGATTGGATCGGAGAATTCTTTTCCCTTACCCAGTATTCAGGCCTCAACTGCAAGTTGGTTGTAGGACTTGGGTGCCGTCTACTCTTTCCTGTACCTTCTTGCCAGATGGAAACGCATTGTGTTCTCCGGGCTCTTGCGTGCAGGCGGGAAGCACTCGTTTCTTAGGTAACGTAGGTGTACGCCATGCCCTTCCGACGGCGATGCAAAGCATGTCGAACTCGCACCATGGTTGGAATCAAACGTGAAACCGCAGGGTAAGTAATCAATTATGCGACTCGTGGCGGACCCAAATGACTGAGTTATTTCACTCCATTAAAATCTACCACCCAAACTTCTCAACACAAACATCCACGTCCCCACCACTCCACACAAGCCCCGCACACACGTTCCTCACATCCCTAACCAGCCCATCCGGTCCACTCACCACCACACCCGTCCTACCCTCATCTCCAATCCACCCCGTCAAAACATCCTTAACATCCGGCCGCCCAGCCAGCACCGTCGGCGGCGGAACCAACACATCCAATCCCCAGTCCTCCAGCTCTTTCATCTTGTCATCTGGAACCCATAAGCGGTGGTTGGGGGCGTGGGTAATCCAGAGTAGCTTCACTTTTTTGGAGGGCGGCTTGGAAGCCTCGGGGTCGGATAGCGAAGTGGGTTTCAAAAGGGAGTAGAGTAGGGGATACGCGACGGCTATTCCTGATCCGCCTGCGATGAAGATGGCTATTGATGATGCTTCTAGGACGTCGAGGGCGTGCGATGAGCCGTATGGGCCGTCGAGGCGGATATGCGTTTGTGTGTGGCGGCGCGCGTACTTGAGGAGTTGGTGCGTGAAGCCTGATTCGGCTTGGGCGCGGATGAGGAGGGAGAACCATGCGTGGTCTCCTGGCTGGCTTTGGGTGGTGGTAGGTGCAGCGGAGAAGATTGTGAAGGGGTGGGATTGGATTGCGTGTTTTCTGGATAGGTCTGGGACGGAGATAAAGATGTGTTCGTTTGGTTTCCAGCCGTTTTGCATGTTCTTGGGGACGAGAGCGGTGTTTTTGTTGGAGACTTCCCAGTTCGCAGAGAGGAGGATGGTTTCGTCGTCTTCGAGGACGGTCAAAATGGCTGGGTGTGTGCTAGATTTGAGCCATAGACGGTACACCAAGCGATCGACGAGGAAGATGGCGAGCGATATGCCTACGTATGGGCGTGAGGTGTAGTGGTGAAACCAAAGGAAGACCAACCCGGCTACTTGCAAAACGATATGCAAAGCGAGGAAAACTTCATACCAGCGTTGTCGGAAGCTGCCTAGCGAAGTGAAGTATATCAGTTCGTATGCGATGAATGCCGCAAGTCCCAACAGTACGACGCGATTGAAGATGAACTTTGTAAGCGTAAAGCCGATGTGTCGAAGCATGCCGAACCACACAGCGAACATGCCGAGGAGATGTAGAAGTGCTTCGAAGCACACGACTTCGCCCACTCTGCGATGGAAGATGTTTAGACTCTCATACGAGTGTCCAGTCAAGAACTTAATAGGTTGGTTCTTCGCAGCGAGGAGGTATAGTATTGGCAGGTTCGAAATGAAGATGATGCCGCACCGGTCGGCGAATACGAAGAGGTAGAAAAAGGATAAGGTCATGTTATAGAAGTTGTAGAAGAGTATCAGGGCGAGCCATGCGAGGACGAGGAGAGATACGGCGTTTGTGGGAAGCGTCTTGTTGATGATAGGTATCTGAGGGGGTTGGTATCGTAGTATCGATTTCAAGATGTAGTACGGCTTCCAGACCACTGAAGTCTTATGATACGATCGCTGGGTTGAGATCAGTGGGCTCGTCTCATCCACCTTCTTCTGGCCAGCAGCCTCTGGTGGTGTCGCATTGCCCTCTATTGTGCTGCTCGAGCTACTCCAAGCATCTGCATCTTCTCCCTGACTGTTATTGTTCCTTCTCTTGCCTAAACCAACGCTATCTGCCCGTCTCTTCCTCTTATGCAAGATCAACTTCTCGCCACAGTGCCATGCCGTAAAGACCAAAAGCACCCCAAGCAGCACCAGATTATACGTCTTCAAGAACCTCCGCCCAAACAAAATGGCTTCCACCAGCTTTCTAAACCTCGGATCTTTGCCTGGGTCATCTGGATCGACCAGTTCACCTCCTCCAGTCGTTATTCGTACGCCATCGTTATGGAGCCACGGTACTTCGGTTGATGCAGTCGCTTTGAGAGCAAAGCGCATGAGGTCGCGGAGCCATGGTGCGCTATCCATGGTAGCAGTCGTGCGATATAGGACGACAGGGAGGCTGAAGCCTTACATATCAGATCGTGGAGTTGCCATGCTGATGCAGCCCCACCGCGTGCTCGCGTCATTCGCAGGTGGCACATGTCAGACGCATGTGCTAGGATAAGCTCCTTAGCTGGTATACTGAGGCACGCGATGCTGTTTCTGGGGACGTGGTAGTGCACTGCCAGTGCCGCTGGCATGTTTTCTTATTCTCCTCATCTCTATGATGTTCAAATGTTACCTAGCAACACGTTCAAGAATAAACAGTTTAGGCTGGCGCGCATCGTCACCACAGCATGGTGGTGCTCGAGCACAGGCTTCACAACATGATTTACTACTCCAGCGCGAAGGTCTCCACAGAATGTTACATATGGAAACTGAATGTACAAGATTGGTACACACAGGTGCGAAAGTAGACCGACATGATCAAAGTCGATTAATTTGGCCTATTCGTTCTTCCACTCAGGCTTCTGCTTCGCTGCAAACGCTGCCATACCAATCTTCTGATCCTGACTTCCAAACAAGCCATGGAACACTTTCCTCTCATACTCGAGTCCTTCCCGGATGCCGAGCTCCTGGCTCTTGTTCACGACCTCCTTGCACGCCTTGACAGCAATCTGGCTGTACGACGCAATCTTCTCGGCGGTCGCAAGAGCACCGTTGACGCACTCCTCGGGTGTCTCAAACACCTTCGCAACAAGGCCCCACTCGCCCGCCTGCTTCGCCGAGATGTTGTCGCCAGTCAGAATGGTTTCCATTGCTCTTGACTTTCCGATGGCTTTTGTGAGCCGCTGCGAACCTCCTGCGCCGGGGATGATGCCCAGCTTGATCTCTGGCTGTCCGAAGACAGCTTTTGGTCCGGCGTACATGATGTCTCCCATCATTGCTAGCTCACAGCCTCCTCCTAGTGCATATCCGTTCACGGCTGTGATCAGAGGCTTCTTCAGGAAAGTGACCAGGTCTGACCATGCTTCTATGAAGTCGTTGCCGTATGCGTCGCTGAATGTGAGATCCTTCATCTCTTTGATGTCTGCACCGGCCGCGAATGCTCTGTCGGAGCCAGTCAACACGATGGCTCCGACGCTCTTGTCGGCTTGGAACTCGCGCAGGGCTTGGTTGACTTCGAGGATGAGGGGTGTAGAGAGGGCATTGAGGGCTTTCGGGCGGTTCAGTTGGACTGATATTGGTTAGTGACAGGCTTTCTCAAAGATACAAATCGTAACGAGATGGTGCATGATTATATGTGCTGTTCTCAGAAGACTTACTGAATCCCACCCCGGGCTTTGGTGTTGATACGAGCACATGCTCATACTGCTTGGAAGCATATCCCCGCACAAATCGAGGAAGCCCCGTCGTCCTGAATTGGGAAGCAATTCGTGCTGTTGGTCTGAATGCCTGCATCGTGTGTATTTTCAACTGCTATCTTCTCAGAAGAGCAGTTGGGAGTATGTTGTCACATCGTTAGTAGAGGGTGGGTAGCAGCGGCGAACCTCGGTTGTGCCTTCCGCGAAAGCTCTCCCCGGCCCGCTTGCAGCTCTAATCCCACTAACGCCGCGTGCGTCCTAGCGCATATCGAAGCCAGCGGCGGCTTCTAGACGTTGGCGCAGCCTTGCGACACAGCCATAGCCCATACTTTTTGACACGACGCCTCAACAACCACGCCCCTTGCCAACCCTCCCATCACCCCTACCAACCCGCCGCCTGCCCAAAACGGACACGAGGTGAAGGACGTCAAAGAAAAGAATATCGCAAACATGGACTCGCCAGAGCCGGACACCCCTTTCGCGGCCGTGACGGCGCAAACGACAAAGTATGGACGGGTAGGTTATATCAGGACAGCCTGGCGCGTTCGCGTCCCCATCTGCTTCGAGTCTTGGGAGGCATCAAGGAACAGAATGGACCACTAACGCGTAGTAGATGTTCCAATCCTACCTCGATAAGTCGACACCATACACGCCATATCGGTGGGGAGGAACAGCAACATTATTTTTGCTGTTCGGCTTGCGCATATTCTTTGCGCAGGGATGGTACATTGGTACGCTTCTCCAGTCCATCAGATCCCGGCAGCTTCACAAACTTGTCTCAGCCACTCCCACTACGACAGGATCCATGATAAACACCCCACTAACCCGCCACAGTCGCATACTCACTCGGCATCTACCTCCTCAACCTCTTCCTCGCCTTCCTCTCCCCAAAGTTCGACCCCGCGCTAGAGCAAGATGAGGGAATGGAGGACGGCAACGCCAGCGGACTCCCCACAAAAGAGGACCAGGAGTTCAGGCCGTTTGTCCGCCGGCTGCCAGAGTTCAAATTCTGGTACTCGACGACCAAGGCCATCGCCATCGGCTTCTTCTGCAGCTGGTTCGAGATCTTCAACCTGCCTGTCTTCTGGCCGGTGTTGGTGGTGTACTGGCTGATTCTGTTTGGCCTAACGAGTGAGTCCTCAAAACTTGAAGTTGCGCACAATCAAGATGCTGACTGAACGTAGTGCGACGACAAATCCAGCACATGATCAAGTACCGCTACGTACCCTTCACGACCGGAAAGACGCGATACCGACCGGCAGCGAACTAAGCGCTCAATACGGGGTCGATGGCGCATCTTTGGGCAGCTGTATTCTATGGGCTACAGCGTTATTTTGGGCAATAGACGTTATATGTTCAAGGCGACACAGAGTTGCGATTGGGCGCAATGAGAGCGCAGGTACGATAACGGTCAGCTGTTGCATGATGTACACGTATCAAAATTTGAGGTGTTTATATCTTTTAATTTCTCATGAAGCGGCGGAAACGCAGAATCACATCCTTCTTTTGCATCTTAGAAGGTCGTCTCTCCGTGGTTCAAACGTATACAAGTCTTGCTACCTTGAGAACGAAATTTACGACCCGCTTACACAGACTTATATGCAATCACTCCCACCTACAAGACAGAAATATGCAGAGAGCACCGCCATACTCAAACACCCACTTCCACACCAACAGCATCCGCAACGTCTCTACAACACTACTCCATCCCCAGCGCCGGCCCCTCAAGCCTCAACTCCGCCAAACTGGCCTTCCTCGCATGCCCCCTTCCACCCTCGCTCTCAATCCCACTCTCCTTTGTACAAATCCACGTCGAAGCATACATATTAACCCTACACCATCATTAGCACCATCCATATTCCAATCACTAATCCCAACGACACAGCACTTACCGATCAATACAACTCCCCGGCACGCGCACCGCAACCCTCTTACACGCAAACCCACACTCGCCAAAAACCCTCAAATACCACGGCTCCAGCCCCGCACTGCGCAACAACACGCGTCCCCTCACCTTCAGCGCGCGATTCAACGCGCGAATCTGCCTGAGCGCTTGTTGCCCCTGCGGCGGGAACCAATCCATGCTATCCATGACAACAACGATAGTAAGCGTACCCGGCCGCATCCGAGCTATGACTTCCGAGATTTCGTCCGTGTGGATGCGCAAGCCGGAAAAGGCGTTGGGCTTGCTGAGTTTGATGTGGGATTTGGGGCTGAGGTATGTGGGGTGCGATTGCGGGGTGTAGTGTCCGAGCAGGGTGAGGAGGTAGTAGTGGTTCGATGTCGAGAGGAGTGTGGTGTTGATTACGGGTTCGAAGGTGTTGAGGACGTATTCGTATATTGCGTTGCCAGAGGAGGACTTTAGTGCTGCGTCTGAGGGTTCTTCGTGGAAGGACATGTAGTCGTCTGCAGCGGACTTTACATTCTCGACGGTCTTGGTCTCGTCGAAGTCGGACTGCTTTGCAAAGTCTGTTTCGATGACGGCGCGTTGGGCGGGGGGCACGCCGAGGGCTTTCCAGAGCCATTTTTCGTTGCCGAGGACGGCCCAGGTGAGGATCTTGGAGTGGAGCAGGTTTTTGATGCTGCGTTGCCAGATTTCGCGTTGTTCGTTGAGGGTTTGGGCGGAACAGAGTTTCTGGACGTCGGACGACATGCCCATAAGGCGGAAGAGCCAGCCTGCGATGGACAGAGCGTAGCCTGAGCCGCCTGAGTAGTAAAGTCCCTTGGATTTCGAAGAGGAAAACACCGAAGGTCCATTGTGTAGCCAGAACTGGAAGGCTTCGGATGAGAGATGAGGACTGAGTTTCTGGATGAGGACGTTGCGGAAGTCGGCGTGTTTGCCTTCGCCAAAGAGTTTCCAGACATCTTGGTATCCTAGCGCGGTGAACGCAGCAACTTTGAGCTCGAGGAGGTGGTTCTGTGATGGGTTGAGGTCGACAGCATGCACACGGCGACATTTCTCTAGACAAAAGGCAAGGATGTTGTCACCTGCTGAGCCGATGGCAAGGACTACATCGTTCTGAGTTGGTTTCAGTAGCCTCATATCGGCTACATCGTCTTCCCATGTGAACGCATAGATGTACGAGTCGTTGAACCGAGTGTGCTTAGGCAGGGAAGAGTCGTAGTGGATCCGCCAGTGGTGATTCTGGTACCATGTTGCTGGCAAAGGTAGGCTGGACTGTAAATTCACGATGGCTGACTCGTAGGCCTTGGAATGAACTTCGATGTCGGTTTGAGTGGCTCCGGTCTGCAGATCGAGAGCGGAGAGATAAGGTGACTCGGTAGCAGCTGCATCAATCTCGGCTAGCTTTTGGGTGGAAGCGCTGCCGTCTTTCGAGCAGCCTACCCAGATGTAGTATGGAAGCTTGATACCGGTGTTGAAGAAGTTGTTCCTGGCATTGATTGAAAGAACAGTGCCAAAGCGGTACTCGAGATAGTCGCGTCTGGCAGGCTCAAGATTGACACGATCGATCTCGCTGGTTAAGTCAGGGAGTTTCCAATTCTAGAGCTCAGTTTCACTCACAACCAAGTTCGCCAAAATACACGCGAAATCCACATGCAGTGACGATCAATGGCGCCACCCATGTAGTTTCGGCCCATGAAGTCGACCTGGTTCTGAACATAAAAGTCAACTACTCCAACTACGCCGTTAGGGCTGAGTAAACTGTCAATGGAGTCAATAGCCGAGTAGAATTCTGGAATCATCGACAGCGCGTAGCTCATCGTTACAAGCTCGGCTCCACCAGCGTCAGCATTTTCGTCGAGGTCGCGCATTGTCTGGCCTTGAGACACAATTTGCTTCCGTTGGTAGGCTTGCGGTTCGTGTTCATGGAGACGAAAAGCACGAGCATCCTGGCAGATGACTTTGACGTTGTTCCACCCTAGCCGAGTGAACCGCTTCCGAGCCATCTCGCAGAGGCTAGGTGATAAGTCGACAACATCTGAAGGTTTTAGTCCTTGATCGACGATTCGCCACTAGCCAGCTTACAAATTGCGCGAAAGAAGTCTGGAACGGACACGAAGTCGTTCATTTGCTCAACACTGGTGTAGTGTCAGAATATAGAGGTTGAAGGCGCTTGTGGGCATCTACTTGTGACCGGTTCCACCACCGATCTGTGAACGTAAGTATGGCAGCTACTGGAAGAAGTCGGTCACATACATCAACCCAAACAGGGCGCTGACAGATTAGACCGGCTTCTGCGCGGTGCTTCAACTGCGCTGCTACCAGCCCTAACATATCTTCACGGCCACGGAGAAGTTGTACTCGGGTGGCATCGTAGACATCAGCCTGGGCCTTGTAAAAGCTTTCCTGCAGATTGTCAGGTCAAATCCTTGTGTTCAGTGTGTACAAAACCTACGAGAGCATCTTGTTGACTACCAGAACCGTCACCAGTATGAGGCTTCAGGAAGCATCCATAAACGAACTTGAGGTAGGCTTCAACTGTGCCTACTGATTTCCCTTTACTCTTGGGCCGCAGAGCACAAACGAAGACCGTGGCAATCAAGATACCAACGAAGCACAACGCGATGGTCAGCTGGTAGAAAGGATCACGAGGGACCACAGACGATAGTCCCAGCATGGTTATGGCTTGTGAAGCGTAGGAAGAGAAGACAGAGACAAAGAAGAAAGCAATATTTGAACAGTGCCCCTCATAGCTTATATGAACACCGCTGGAAAGTGCATCGAAGCATCATCCCGACTTCGGTTCGTCACATAGCTGGCCCACATGATGCTAGAATTCCAGCAGCTGCGTAAGGCTTCAGGTTGCATCCTGTGCGAGCTCACTGGCCAATGGAACGCGCCACATGCTTTGCTGATCTGAAAACAGCGTATAGCACCCTACGTTGAGGCGAAGTGGGATGTTAGTACCTCGACTGCGTTGAGCAACCGCTCCAAGCGGCTATGCAGGAGTAGAGCCGAGAGTTTCTCCAGATTCTTATGAAGTCACAAAGGACAAAGGCAGGTGTGAGCCTATCAAGTTGGATGACAGCTGCGCGTGGGTTGTGATGTGCGAGGTGTTGCGTTCCTAAGGTTGAGGTTCATTGTCGTCTTGGTAGCCAATGAGATCACGGGCCGCGGAGGCGTGCGTTCGAGCTCGATGCAGGGACAACCTCAGGATCAACGACATCTGATAACTCAAAATGACTTGCATGTGTCGAGCGGCCGAGAACTGTTGCGCTGTGCTCATTTATGAGAGTTGTTGGGCGACGTCGGCAGTGGCCATGCTCTTGCATCGAAGCCTAGCGCTTTTAGCGCTTCTTTGGAAGGTACATCTACTTGACCCTGCAGTCGCCCAGGATTGTCCTGGATGCCCAGCTTACTTGAGGTTTAAGAGTAAGACTGGTTCTCGTTCAGCTCTTTGTACATGTTTCTGGATCCACAGGCAACAGCACCATGGCCTTCACTCTGAGCAGTGACGTAGATCAAGAGACTGACAATAGCTGATACATCAAGCTGACGACGTAAGCTGGGGCTTGATCGCAGGTGGCGATGCTGGTGGCAGGTGTAGCGACCAAGACAAATGAATGAATGACTGCGGAGGCTAATGTGTCATCTGGAGTGAACAAATACAGTGGTCTCGCAGAGCTGTATACTGCATGTTGTTAGCTATGAGTAAGAATGAGAGCGACATAGCATTAGAGTGTGGATTGTGTGGCCGTCAGCTGGCTTATGGGGATGCGGGATTAGCTTCATCAATGTGGCGTTCTTACAAGGCTTTCTCGCAATGCTTGTCATACTCATCGAAGTGGACAAGCAGCAGTAAGCTCGAGTCCATGTCATTAGGTCTGCTAGCCATGCTAAAGGTCTATTTGATCTTACAAAAGTAGGCGGGCGTACATGCAACCACCAATTCCAAGGCACCCCGCACGTTGTGCGAGCACCTCATGCGTAGAAGTTGACTGTGTCCTTCTTCTTGGCCTGGACTTCCGAGATAGCATCGACGTAATGCTCGTGACTGATCTTGTGCTGACCATTTCGAAGCGCAATCATACCAGCTTCCACGCACACAGCCTTCAGCTGCGCACCACCGAACTCATCGGTACTGCGCGCCAACTCTTGCCAGTTAACACCCTCGTCGACAGTCATCTTTCTTGAGTGAATACGCATAATCTGCGCGCGGGCTTCCTCGTTTGGTAGTGGGAATTCGATCTTTCGATCAAGACGACCGGATCGGAGTAGCGCGGGATCTAAAACATCGACACGGTTCGTCGCAGCGAGGACCTTGACACGATCGTCGGATGCAAAACCGTCAAGCTGGTTGAGAAGCTCCAACATAGTTCGCTGCACCTCCCTGTCGCCAGACTTTTCCGAGTCGAAACGCTTTGTGCCGACAGCGTCTAGCTCGTCGATGAAGATGATTGAAGGTGCCTTCTCTTTCGCAAGGGCGAAGCAGTCACGGACGAGCTTGGCGCCGTCACCTATGAACATTTGTACGAGTTGTGGTCCAGCGAGCTTGAGGAAGGTGGCGTCGGTTTGTGCTGCGCAAGCTCGGGCGAGCAGCGTCTTGCCAGTACCGGGAGGGCCGTACATCAGAGCACCTACACACATTAGTGAGTGGACACGGCTGGCTTTACAGTATACATACCCTTTGGGGCCTTGATGCCGATCTTCTTGAACCGCTCAGCCTCCTTCATGGGCCATACTACGGCCTCGACGAGCTCCTCGATTTGCTTGTCCAGACCTCCAACATCGGTGTACTTCTCCGTCGGCTTCTCGTCAACCTCCATGGCCTTCACACGGCTGTCGTATTCGGCGGGCAGGGTATCGAGTACAAGGTACGAGTCCTTGTTCACACCGATGAGGTCACCGGGCTTGAGCTTCTCATGGTCTACTAGGCCGATGAGGGGCAGGAAGATGGTCTGCCTCGTCGAGGTCTTGATGACAGCGGATTTGCCGACACGGGTTGCGTCCAGGTCGATGTTTGCGCCTTCTTCCGCCGCTTCGGCCGTGACGTCGAGATCTAATATTTCGACAACGTTGCCGACAAGGTATGGGAGTTGCCTGTAAATTGTAAGTGCGTGTCCAGGGTGACCGCCATGGGTGGTTGCGGGGCAACAGCATGGAGATGTGAGAAGTACCTGTTGTTCTCGATCTTCTCCAGGTTGTCCTTGATCTTCTCGTTCATAGTCGCCTTCTCGTGCGTCAGCCGCTGGAACTCGCTCTTCATGATGCGCATGTCGTTCTCCAGTAACCGCCGCCGCGCCTGGATGTCTCGTGTGCTTGAGTTGAGAATCTCCTCGTCCAGCTGCTCTTCCTCAGGCTCCGCGTCCTTCATCTCCGCATCGTCATCTGCCTTCTTGCCGTCCTCGCCGCCCTTCTTCTTGTCGTCGTCCTTCTTCTCCTCCTTCTCGTGGCGCTCCAGGTCGTCAAGGTCCTCGAGTGTTGACATGGTGGAGGTGTGGTGGGTGAGATGAGTTGGGGTTTGAGCGAGATTTAGACTGAAGTGCGGTTGTGTAGGTAAGAGAGAAGCTGTCGTGCACGAGAATGGGTAGTTGTGCGGGCGTTGGCGTGACGCTGTTTGAGGCAGCTGTGGATTACGACGCTGTAGAGCTCCCGCGATTAGTTAAGTCCGGCCTTGGCGGTCGGTGCTTTGGCGCTAGGCGAGCATCTCGAAGGCACCATCTGAAGTGAAGCATATCTTAGTAGTCAAGCACCTGAACTCGCGGACATGTCGTGCAAACTTATTTAAGTTGTCACTGGCTGTTGCAATTATTTGTGTCCAAGCCCAAAGACGCAGCCTGCATAGACTCACAGGTGTATTATAAGACAGTCCGTTGCGAAATAACGTCTTGAGAACAGACAAACTCCTTGATGGAATACGATCAGTTGCAACGCCTGGTGGTGTGCGTCTTATTGATTTGACATGTTGCAACGACGAGGGACGTTACAGAGAGCGCGACAGGAATGGCGATGCAACACCCAAACGTACCGCGAAATTGTGATGGAAACCTGGGGTGTGGTACAGAAAAGACAGTAATTCCGCCCCGCCTGATAGTCGCATTATAGGGTTATCTCGAGTGAGCTGATGGGGCGGGACACTGCCTCGTGGCTTCTTGTTGTCGAGGCATGAGCACTCAAGTACCGATGGCGACAAACTACCATCATCCGACGTTTAAAAACTCACTGCAACTGACTGGAAGAGAAAGTTGTCCAATACGCATCAACCAAGATTGAGCGTATAAGCAGTTAGCTTCTTCGACTGAAGCCTGCTTTCTTGGCTCGTTGGGTCAACTTCTGGCTCCTTTCGCGTTCTTCGAAAAGGGTAGAGTAGAGTGAACTTAAGGTGGTGAACTGCTAGCGAGGATCGAGGCCACTGCCGAATCCACCCGATGCGCCTACTGGGATCTAATTGGTTCATGCAACTGGCCAACGAAAACTGGAACACTGCGTGTAATCATGACTTTCCACAAACTAGGGGTGGGGTAGTTATGCTAGATATGTAAGTGAACTAGCTGTCATGTTACACGATCGCTTTTTGAGTAGATGGATATAAATTATTGGATTTGGAAAAGTTAGAAAAGGCACCATGGCCTAATGGTAAGGCGTTGCTTTCCGGTGGCAAAGATTGTGGGTAAGTCACATTCTGAACATGACTAAATACGTCACAAATACTAATTCTCACCAGGTTCGAGTCCCACTGGTGTCGATATTCTTTTTGCATTTTGCATCAATCCCGTTCTGTTTTGTCTGGAGTTCCAAAGTTGGACCGAGGCACCGGCGCCCTAACTTGTCAACGCGCGCCTTTCTACGCAGGCCACTCTTTTTGCCATCTTCAACACAAACCGCAACACATCAAATATGTCTGCAGCGAGAAGTATTCGCGGCACCTTGTGGGCATCGTATGTCACGAGATGTACTTCAGTTTCCCCGGCCTATACTGACATTTGCAGCCGCAATCGGAACGCCTTGTCCCCCACGAGACTGACTCCATTCCTGACAATACCCCAAGTCCGTAATCTACATTATCATCAGAACCTGCACTAAGATCTGTTCAGGGCAACTGCCGTCTCAACTCCACGGCATCAATACTTCCACTAGAAGTGCCGAGCACGACAGGAGACGAGCACACCGTTCTAACCAAAAAAGCCCTCAGAAGACCTGAGTATAGAACAAAAGACCTTAATCAAGTGGTCGGCGAGGAGTGGACTATCAAACAAAAATGCCTCGAAGCTGATACTAAAGAACTCGCTGTTGATCTACACCGGATTTTCAGGACTGGGCGCAGGCTACGCAAAGTCCTCAAGTCAAATGACTACGTACGTGGATGATATATGCCTCCACACACGATATATAATGTGGAGACTGACGGTCACAGCACGTGCAAACCGAACCCTTGGATGTGGACGGTGGAAAAACTATAAATGTTGACAAGGGTGATCTCATGGTGGGAGGAACCAAGATGTGGGTGATGCGTCTCCGTCATGAGCTGAAGTAAGCTGACAGTGTTTAGTCCAAACCTATGGCTACGGTACGTCAAACTAAAACCATCACTCTGTCGATCTTGATATACTCACAAAAAATCAGAGACAATTGCCAATGCAGCAGCTGCGTACATGAGTCGACGAAGCAAAGGCTTCTCGACACGTTCTCGGTGTGCTAGTTTATCCAGCTATTCCTCAAATTGAGCTAACATCATCAGATCCCTGAAGATATCTCATTGCGTAAATTTACATTCAACGAGGAGAAAACCCTGAGCGTCAAATGTGAGTGACCTTTCGCATACATAGTGTTTACTTACAGACGCTGATGTATGTAGGGAGCGACGGGCACAAGAGCGAATACAGTTCCGACTTCCTCTCCGCTACAGTACAAAATGCCGCGCGGAGGGCTATTACTCGCCAGGGACTGACAAGGTACCGTCCGCCATCTGCAGGTTGCACTTCCTTTCCTGACCATTATTAAGGCTAAAACTCTGGGGCGCTGAAATCGCAGATCAGCCTCCCCACATCTTCAACAACGTAGACCTCTCCGTAAGAGACATGCTTCGCAAAATCGTATGACCCGTGCCCTCCCCCCACGTTGACACCAACCTAACCCTCTGTCCACAGCGCAAATTTGGCTTCGTCTTCGTCCACGACGTCGACCATCCAGATCCCGCAGCCACAGAAGCCCTACTCAAAAAAATCGCCTTCATCCGCGAAACCCACTACGGCGGCTTCTACGACTTCACCGCCGACCTGGCCTCCGCTGACACAGCATACACCAACATCGCCCTCGAAGCACACACCGACAACACGTACTTCAGCGACCCAGCCGGCCTGCAAGCCTTTCACCTGCTCTCACACACCGACGGCGAAGGCGGCGCAAGCCTCCTCGTCGACGGCTTCAAAGTAGCCCACGAACTCTACCAACAAGACCGAGACGCGTACCAAGTACTGTCGACAGTGAACGTCCACGCCCACGCCTCCGGCAATAACGGCATAAGCATCCAGCCGTACCGCGGCTTCCCGGTCCTCGAACACGACCCCAGCACCAACGAGCTGCTACGCGTGCGCTGGAACAATTCCGACCGCGCGAGCATCGAGCTGCCGATCGAGGACGTGGGCACGTGGTACGACGCAGCGCGGAAATTCGATGCGCTGCTCAAGAAGAAGGAGAATGAGTATTGGGAGCAACTGCAGCCGGGAAGGGTGCTGATCTTCGATAATTGGAGGGTGTTGCATGGAAGGAGTAGTTTCACGGGGAAGCGCAGGATTTGTGGCGGGTATATTAATCGGGATGATTGGATTAGTAGGTATAAGATGGAGAGTGTGGGGAGGGAGAAGGTGCTTAGGGCTTTGGCGTCTGGGTAGAATGAGTATGTAGATGGATGGATGGGTGGTATAGAGATGTGAATTCAAGGAAATGCATGTTGATACATCCTGTCTTGGCGCGTTCAAACTTATATACAGCTGCCATGATGTAAAAGAAATATAGTTGGGCCTTCTTCTGTCTACTCGCTGGTAGTTCATCGACCCTCCCGACCAACCCGCTCTTGCTCCAATTCCAACTCTGCTTGTCGGTAGTACTTGGCCGTGTCGACTCCGTGGTATGGGTGGTTGACAAAGTTTGGCCATGGCATGACGTGCGCAAATGTTGCCGCGTATCGCGAGTTTCGGTGTGCTACGCCCTGCATGTAATCGGTCATTTCCGAGGTGCCGTACAGCGTCTCGCCCTTCTTGACTTTGTCGACCATCTCCCGCATGTCCATCTCGATTTCGCGGCGGTTCTCACGGGCGCCGTAGAAACGCACTGTGGCATGTGGTCAGCATTGTGTCTTGCTGGTATCCGACCATGTCAAGGTATGTCGGATGGTGTCTTGACGTACTGCAAGACCTCGAGTAGGCGAATATGAAGCAGCCGGTAACTCCAATAGCACCACTCAGGCGCATGATTGGCGCAAAGCCGCCCTTGCCGACAAACGAGGGTGACACCTTCTCCCAGTAGAGCATCAACCCGGGACTCATGGCTCCGACTGCCGCCCCAGTCAACCAGTCAGAAGGGCGGGTATACCGCATAACACGCTTGAAATGTCTGCATCCGTCATGAGTACTCGTGTGGGTGTGAAGGGGATAGTGGAGCGTACGGGTCATTGTCGATGAGCTGCAAGCCATTAGTTATATCCGCCCATTGCGCGCGTCCCGAGGGGCCAATTGCTTACCGGATACTCGCCAGTGGGGACCTTGTCCGGCACAACGGCCTGGTGTCTGCGGGCGTGCTCCTGTGAGGTCGACATTGCGCGGGGAGGCTGTCGAATGCGGGCGTCTTCGGTGGTTACGAAGTGAGGTTGCAAGTGGCTGGTGGTCCAAGCGCCGAGCTGCCTCCGCGTGCCTGGCCATCGTTCCCAACTTTTCTCTTGGCGCGTCATGCGACCGATGAAACCGCGACAGCAATGAGCGCGCAACCCAGAGACGGCGCCTTATCAACTCCACAACTACGAACATAGGGAAGAAGACGGAAGATATGGACGGCATCAAGCAGGAGGGAGCGTCGAGCAGCCGGAATGGCGCGGGCGCGGCGCATGCGACCGAGTCCTCGATCCTGCACGCCCGTCCTACTGTCGCAGACTTGCACGGAGAGAACCACTTCGCGCAGGTCGCGAGAAAGAACTGGCTGACCGCGAAGAAGACGCCAAAGGTGCGGCCAGAGGTGGTCAAAAAGGAGCTGTGGGATGAGCTGGAGAAGGTCGACTTCGCGTACTCGTCGCTACTGGTACTGGAGAATCTACAGCTGCTGGAGAGATATCTGTGGCCAGGATTCACCGAGGACGCATCTAACTACCACCACTTACTACTGGCGCTCATGGTCAACGTCAAGAGGAGGGAGAACTTGTCGTCATGGGGTGAGTAGCTGTTCATCTGGTCTCCGAACTGCATGTGCTAACAGCGTGTAGAACACTTCACAAGCAAACCCGCCGAGTTCTCGTCCTTCTTCCGCCGCATACTGTCCATGACCGTCGACCCTGCACAGCCCTCTAAAATCCGTACCCAGCTCGTTTCCTTCGTCATTGGCGCGTTCCAGTCGCTCGACAGCGGCCTGGTCCGAAAGGAGTGTGCGCCCCTAGTCGGCATATCGATCTGGCACAACTTACACTCAGATGCCGTGCGGGAGAAGCAATTCGAGGAACACCAGATGTTGCGCAAGGCGTGGAGGGCTACCTCGAAGCGATTTGATGCGGCCGACGATGCGCTACAGGCCAGGCTGCGCTTCGAGCGTTCATGGTTCTACTCGCTACTTCTGGACTTCGTGGACCGGCTATACAATAGCACGACTAAGGAAGAGATCAAGGACAATCTGGCATACTGCGAGCGGTTCATGGAACTCCTAACGGACCTGGAGAGCCAGCTGCCGACAAGGAGATATGTGAACACATTGCTTCGGGACCTTAATCTGCTCCCAGCCGTCCGACTATCGCCCATGTACACCGACGAAGACAACGGTCTTTTCCGGGATCTTTTCAACCTCCTGAGCCACTTCGCGAACTTCCCCATCGAGGACCAGACCGGCAAGCAATTATCAAAACTCGAGTACGATCAGCAGCACTACGACACCTTGGCAAAGTTACAGCGAACGGGCTACGCAGCGTTTCAAGAGAAGTTACAGTTGATGGCGCTTGCAAACTACGGTAGCATTGGTGATAGGGAAGAGCTGGACGGTCACCTGGGAGCACTGAACGACGACGAGTTGGTACAACTATGTGGGCTGATGGGACTGCGAACAGACTACCCGGCTTCAACCTTTCTTGTTCGCGACCGCACCTTCTACATGGAGACCTTACTGGCTCTTGTTGAGCAGCGACCTACTTTCAAAGACACCGTTCGCGATATGCCCATTTTGCCGACAGAGAAGATACTGTACGAGACTACATTCCTAAGGAACGAGTCCTATAATGGATCTAGACCACTCGCCATTCCAAAGCTGAACCTGCAATACCTCACCATGGGTGACTTCCTTTGGAGGTCTTTCATCCTCTACCGAGCCGAGGCGCTTTATGGTATCCGAAAAGACATGGAGGACGTTGTAAAGAGATTGAAGCCTCGAGGAAAGGGCGTCAACTTGAAATTCGGAGGCGTGTCGAAGATGGCATTGCCTATCATGAAACCTGCCGTCGTTGACGTAGCTCCGCCGAAGGTCGGCGACGAAAAGCCGGCATACGTGCGAGCAGAGATCATTCTTGATGTTAGCCGTCTTCAGTTTGGCGTGCGGAGAGAGTGGGATCAGCTGAAGACGGATGATGTGGTCTTCCTGGTCGCCATCGAAGGCCAGGACGATATACCCATGCGCAATGGTCATCAAGAAGAGCTGAAGTCCGGAGACGAAACTGGACTTCACAAGCTGAGGTGTGCTCAGGTGGTTCAAGTGCTAGATGACAATGGCCGGCCGCTTCGTGAGCAAGCTCAGACCGATGGGTATGCACCCCGAGTGCGCCAGCGCCGGCTACTCGTTAACATCGATGCAAATCAATACAAGCACGACATGGACAACACTGCCGAAGGCCGACCTAACGTGTACGAGCACATCACTCACATTGTCCGTCGGCGAGGGCGGGAAAACAACTTCCTCCCCATCCTGGAGTCCATCAAGCGCCTGACGCTTTCGGACATTCCAGCGCCATCATGGCTGCAGGAAGTTTTCCTAGGATATGGTGATCCTGCATCTGCATCATACCAGCGTCTACCTAACCGACTGCACTCGATAGACTTTCGTGACACCTTTCTGGACTGGCAGCACCTGGTCGAATCCCTGCCCGGCAAATCTATCGAACCCCATGAGGAGGCAGAAACTTCCTTTGGGCCTCCATACGTCGTGCAGTATCCTGCAGCAACTGAACCAGAGATCGCCCCTGCAAAGCCTTCGAAAAAGCGGCGTCGCGACCAGGTCGAGGTTGCACAACCTTTGCATGAATCGCTTCATGTCTCCACGTACAAGCCTCCGAATATGGGACCATATCCTGCAGATGCGCCTAAGCTGAACGCAGTGAGGTTTACCCCTGCTCAGGTTGAAGCCATCACTTCTGGCACGCAGCCTGGTCTCACGGTGGTGCTCGGACCTCCGGGCACCGGAAAGACGGACGTTGCGACCCAAATTATATCCAATATATACCACAACTTCCCGGATCAACGGACGCTACTCATTGCACACAGTAATCAGGCGCTGAATCAGCTCTTCCAGAAGATTGTGGCGCTTGACATTGATGAACGGCATCTTCTGCGTCTAGGTCATGGCGAGGAGGACCTTGAGACGAACGCTAGCTACAGCAAGCATGGTAGAGTGGAGTCATTCCTCGAGCGAGGGCAGTATTATCTGTCTGAAGTCGATCGCCTCGCGAAGAACTTTGGTGCGCCCGGTGCCCATAGCAGCTCGTGTGAGACTGCAGATTACTTCAATCTTGTCTATGTGAAGCCAGCATGGACGCAATATTGGGACAGTGTTTCGTCTGAGGTAGCCAGCGTTGAACAAATAGTCTCTCAATTCCCATTTAGAGACTACTTTGCAAACGCACCTCAGCCACTGTTTCCGCCCGGAGCCGATCGCTCTCAGATTCTGGACATTGCAGAGGGCTGCTATCACCATGTCAAAAAGATCTTTACGGAGCTCGAGGACATTCGTCCATTCGAGATTCTGCGAAATCCGCGCGATAAGGCGAACTACCTCTTGGTCAAGGAAGCTCGCATCATCGCCATGACCTCAACGCATGCCGCGATGCGAAGACAAGAGATCGCATCGTTGGGCTTCCACTACGATAACGTGATTATGGAAGAAGCAGCTCAGATCACTGAGATCGAGAACTTCATCCCACTCGCACTGCAAAACCCTCAGAACGGGGAGCTGCCACTACAGCGTATCGTTCTTGTTGGTGACCATCTCCAGAACTCGCCCGTTATCCAGAATCTTGCGTTCAGGCAGTATGCTAACCTCGAGCAATCTCTCTTCCAGCGCCTCGTTCGCCTAGGTGTGCCGACCATCATGCTTGATCAGCAAGGTCGTGCTCGCGCTTCACTCGCAGAGCTATACAAGTGGCGCTACCCAAAGCTCGATAACTTACCCTCCGTTCTCTCATCCTTAGAATTCCAGACCGCCAATGCAGGCTTCAAGTACGACTACCAGTTCATCGACGTGCCCGACTACAAGGGCAAAGGCGAACAAGAAGTCACACCTCACGTGTTAGCAAACGAAGGCGAGGCCGAATACGCCGTTGCCATCTTCCAGTACATGCGCCTACTCGGCTATCCAGCAGACAAAATTTCCATCTTGACCACATACGCGGGCCAGAAAGCTCTCATCAACGAGGTCCTGGCTCGGAGATGTAAGGGCAATCCACTAACAGGAATGCCGCGCATCGTCGCAACGGTCGACAAGTACCAAGGCGAACAAAACGACTGTACGTCCCAACTTCCCCGTCCTCTTTTCCTTCAAGCACCTACTAACCCAACACAGTCATCATCCTCTCCCTCGTCCGCACCCGCAGCATCGGCTACCTGCGCGACATCCGCCGCCTCACTGTCGCGCTATCCCGCGCCCGCCTAGGCCTTTACATCCTCGGCCGCCGCGCCGTCTTCGAGTCCGTCTTCGAGCTCAAACCCGCCTTCGACATCCTCTTCCAGCGCCCCGACGCCCTCGCCCTCGTCACAGACGAACTGTACGCCGCGACAACGCGCGCCGCGGACGTCAAGCCCAGCGACGCACTCGCCGGCGAAGCGATCATGGAGGGCGTCGAACATCTAGGCAAATACGTGTTCGACATGCAAAATGCGAAGTTTGGAGCGCTCAAGGAGGGGGGTGGACAGTTGCCCACTAGGGAGGTCAGGATGCTGGATGTTGGTGGCGATGAGGATGATGGGGAGGGGGGTGTGCTAATTCCGAAGGAGGAGGCGGAGGACTTTGAGGATGGTGGCGATGGCGATGGCGATGAGGATATGGATGTTAAGAGCAGTGGGAGGCACTTGGAGGTTGAGGCGACGAGTAGTGTAAAGACCTGAGTAGGGGGTGCGGGAATGAGGAATGGGGGGGTTTTGTATAGATAGGCATGAAGATACCAAATACTATGGCGTCGATATGGCGTTGACGTTGCGGAACTAGAGCTTTTTGTTTGTATGCGTACGTGTATTTATGGCTGTGCACTTGAGTGGATGAAGAGGTTAGGGGCCATTCGATGTTGATTCATCAACGGGCCTAGGTGCATTATTGTCTCTATGGCATCGTATTTTTAATGAGTCACTTCAGATGCGATCAACCGCTGAGAGGAAAGAGAGAACAACTATTCCCACTTATGCACACTCTAAACGTCTGACATGGCATTCCTAATGCATACAATCCACACACCCACCTACCGCCCTCCCCTCCCCTCCTTCTTCTTCTTCAAATACGCGCTGATCTGCTCCACATGGCTCACAAAAAAGCACCTCTCCGCATCATTCTTCCACACCAACACGCCCAGCGCCTCGGCATACCCCTGGACATCCCTGTACTCGACTTCTGAGCCAAACTCGCGCATCAAATACCCCGTCGTGACCTCCACGCGCTCGCCCTCGTACTCCCAGAGCCGGATCTGGTCCATGACGGTGGGCGGCAACGGGGGATTAGATTTCTGCATCTGCGGGTGTGCGTACGTGGTTAGGTATGAGATGATTTGAGCGGAAGTTATTCCGGACTGGACGGCGCGGTGGACGGATTCTTTTGTGAGTTTTCCCGAGACGAGGTTGGGGAAGCGGTGTTGGAGTTTTGTGAAGAGGGAGAGGATGGCGATTTGGATGAGGCTGTTTGTGTAGGCATAGAGGCGGTAGTTTGTTTCGACGATGATGAAGCCTTTGTTTTGGGCTTTGCTATCGGTCTTCTCGTTGGTGGATATGTCGGTGCCTGGGAGCGCGCCTGAGTCGGATGTTAGGGTTGTGGCGAGGCGCGTGGGGTAGAATGTGCGCGAGTCTTTGGAGGAGCGGTAGACGATGCCCATTGCGGAGAGGTCGTCGAGCATTTGCAGTTGGGTGTCGGAAAGGGTGGATGTGGAGTAGTCTTGACCGAGTTCGAGGGAGCCGAGCATGAAGAGGAAGGATAGAACTTCGGTTTCGGACATGCCGAGCTGGGTATTATTGTCAGTTATGCTGCCGTTTTTGGGATGGAGTGTGTTGGAGAACCCCACTTCGTGGCCCATTCTCAGGTAGACGATCAGCAGATTCCAGACCTGTGCATTCGTCTCTTGCAGGACGAAAGTGAACCCCTCTTTTGTTATCTTAGGAGTTTCATGAACCGTCCTTACAAGATCTCCTTTATGCAGCAGCTGCTTCGTCCCCGGCCCAACATCCATCTTCACGCTCCCAGGCGCAAAGCCCGCGGCTCCACTAACCATGAAGAACAATATGCCCTCCCACTGTGTCCTCGCATGTTGATCCAGAAAGTCAATACCAAGCTTCTCTTCGCGCCTCTCAGCCTTCGTCGCAGGTACACCAAACGTACGGTGCGTGCCCGACCCCTCTATGGCCTGTCGCAAGCTGCGCTGGAAGCCTTGAGACAAAGAATACGATAAACTTCGGTCGTCTTCTCGTTTCGAGGTGAGAATATGCAGGCGATCGAGGATAGAAAGGGCTTGTTCCCGTTCTCTGCGCGCAGAAGGTTTGAACCAGGCCTCGAGGTCGGCAGCGGGGAGGGCGGAGGGCATATAGAGCATAGCCATGACAATGGACTTTGCTGCGACCTATAAGCCTTTGCCTCACTCTACAGAATTGTAAAACACACCAAGATGCGGCAGCATACACCGAAACACGGCCAGCACCGTCGACGGCGCCTCATACAGCTTCCTGTGCGTCTGCAGCGGCAGCCCTTGCAAGTACTCCAGAGCCTGGATGGATGATGACGCCGACATCGTGGTTGATGTGGGTTGGTGATTAATGTGCTACCGTATTATCATGTTCGAGGTATGTGCTGGCGGGCCTAGACAGTAAGTCGCGTGAAAACGGTCGGCGTCGCGCAGAATGTAAAGGTGAAAGAAAGTCGGTGCTTCTACCTAAAGTTCAATGACGCGCCAAGTGGGCGGAACAAGCTCCTCATAGTTCCGCTCCGCCCCTTGGCTAGCGCATGGCATGTGGGGGCAACTGCCGAGCGGAACGTCGACATCACTCTTTGCAAGAACTGAATCGATTATCGTGAAGATGCTGGCTTTGAAGTTTGTTCGATCGGTAAGCCTCAAGACTGTATTCTGTAACCTGGAACGGAAATCTGATGCTTCGACTAGGTTTGGGAGTCATTTAGAACCAATTCAGGTCTCGAGCCACGGTACATTAACCTCGGATACGTTGATGGCAATCCACTAACGGTTATGTTGTCTCAAGACTATTAGATGGTGTATGCATATACTAATATCTCCCTTTATTACGTCTGAACAAACGTTGACAATGATGACCAGCTCCGAGTCACCTCCGCCGTCCCAGGCCGCGTGAAGTTTGAGCTAGACATACAAAAGGAGCACACGGTACCTTCCATCCTCCTCCTCGCTTGCCTTAAACTTGCCAACTTGTGTCACAGAACCGATTGAACATCCTTCATGGCGGTACGATCGCTAGCATGGGTAAGTCATCTCTCCGTTCCCACAATTCGCACCACATCATGGATGCCCTGACGATATCCAGTCGACCTCGGCGGTTCCCTCGCCGTAGCGTCGCGTGGCCTCTTCGCAACCGGCGTCTCCACAGACTTGAACGTAACTTATCTCTCGTCCGGTGGAAAGATCGGAGACTTGATCAAAGCAGAAGTAACGTGCGACAAGTGTACGCTGAATTATTCTTATGGCTACAGGTCAGTTCGTAGCTAATCTGCTAACTTGGCTTATAGTTGGTAAAACCCTGGCCTTCACATCTATCGCCTTCACGAATAGCAGGGGTGAAATGTTTGCGCGAGGCAGTCATACAAAGTACGTGGCATTGGCGTGGAAGGACCCCAACAACATCGTAGAGGAGCTGTCTCCAAAGAAGGAAGAGAAGAAATGATAAATGTATGGGGTTGGAAAGAATCTTGCGTGTATTGACTGATGTTCGCTAGCCATGTGCTATTGATACATACACCTTACACTTGTCGTAGCCCACCCTTGAACGCCAGACGCCAACATACTGTTGCTGCTGTCCGTGTAGATGATCCCATTACTATGCATTGTACGTCCAGCCATGTCATCACGTATCGTAACTCGTTTCGTCCTCGTTCATTTGGTTTCTTTGCACCCCTCACTTGATCGTACCGTCCATCTATCTCTTGCATTTGATGATTTGGACCCTCTTGGGCTTTTCTCGACTGAAAATAGCTATGAGCCACCCGAAGATGTCTCTAAGCTCTGACAAGGTACATCCGGTGGCTTCACTTCGTCACCCTTGCCCCAACCCTTGCCCTTTAGCAGGTTGACAAAGCTACTCTTGCGCGGCGTTAGCTTCCTGACAGCCCGACCGAACGCTCCTTTCTGGGTACCCTGATCGTCGTGCTTACGGGGCGGTGGCATCGGATAATTGGGATTGCCGAGTAGTTGGTTGTCTTTTCGGTATGTAGACTCGAAGGCCTGCACACGAAATCAGTGTTCCCTACTCTAACAAAAAAAAACAGGTGGTGCATTGTACTTACCCAGAGACTATCGGCTGCTTGTCCCGTGAGACAGAGATCACGTAGTTGTGCAAATATGTAACATGCAGCGATCTTCTCCTGGGCTAGTCTGCACTGGCCCAATTGACCCTGGATTCGATGCTGCGGATTGAGTTCGGCATGCATGGCTTCGGTACGCCACTGGTCGTATCGGGACTGGAAACGGCCTGCCCAGTAAAGAGGTGGCATATAATCTCGAACCTGCAAGTGAGGCTCAATGTCAGCACTATGTTCAAAGTGGAGCCTAGAAATAGACCAAGGCCGTTCCTGTTGGCTTCCTAGCAGGCTGGTTTGGGAGCTCCGAGAGTGGTTCGACAGCGGTGCTGGTGTCGAGCGTGCGTCGCGAGGCAACGGGAATAACGATGCGAGGTCGTTCGACGAGTCAGAAGACTCAAGCGCGGAGGATGGAGTACGTTCTATTTGGGTGGCTGTCGTAGAACCCAGCACACTAAGCTCTACTCCACCCTCCTCAGGGATAGATTCACATGGAGTAGTATCTGATATCTTCCTGAGATACTGAGACTTATAGGAGTTCACCGGCTGAACGATTGAAGCCTGAAAAAGATGCGGTAGAGATGGTGTTCGATACTGGTCCGGGATGGGAGGGACAGGAGGGGCAGCCTCCCAGCTTCTTCCAAAATTATGGAATGTGGAGGAGCGTGGGAGTCTCACCTCATGATTCGCTGCTGCCAGCGCACGAGAAGACCTCCACACACCACCCAGACCATTCGGAGTACCCAGAGTCTTCCTCTGTATATCTTTATCTGTATTCGAACGCGGCAGCATTGGACGCACACCCGTACCCGCAGCTTCAGCATTCAGCGGTGTCGGCGTGGGAGGGTTTCGAGGTCCCATCAATCGAGGCCGTACAATTGAGCCACTACTCACTACAGGTACGGACTGCTGAGCGTTGGCGACGACCTGCTCATTTGGCTGTGCTCGTCTGGCACTGACTGGTGTCTGCGGTGCTAGATTTGAGCCTACCCTCTTCCTTGCAGTCAACGGAGTGCTCCGGTTCGATTGTGTAGGTTGCGAAAGCGGAGAAGCTGGCATGAATGACCGTCTGGGTGTAACTGTTATAGGTACTGCCATGGTTTCTCTTCGCGCGATCTTCTCCTGCATCTGAGTATGCCGTTGGTTGACACGCTTGCTCGTAGGCACATTTTCTTGCAGGGTCGGCTTCTGAACTGGTGGAGAAGTTACGGGCCTCTTCATTCCTGGCCTCCTTGGTGCCATGAAATTCGCAGGCTGGGGTGATCTGGTCGTCTTCACAAGATTTGATGTTGTGCGTGACTTCGCCACCGTCTTCAAAGGTGAGTCGGCGTTGACTACTGCATACCCAGAGGTGGCCTTTGCACCCTTTTCTTGTGTTGTCGTGTATTGTGAAATGTGCTGTCGTGGACTGTATACTCGTCGTTCGGATAGTGGAGGACTCGGTGTAGGGATCTTCGAAGGCATCACGCGTAGTTTCGAGTCGGCCACGAATGGGAATGGGAAAGGCTTGGCTGCTCTTTCGAGTTCCGTCACAGTCGCGTCGGCGTCTAGTCTGACGGGACGTGGGAGGAAACTTGTGGTACGTGATCGGGGTAACGCTTTCGGTGTCGCGTCTGGATCGTCGCGCTTTGTCGAGCTGTCGTGGGTTGCAGGCTCCGCAGTTCGCGGTGGCAAGCCAGGCGAGCGCTTCGAAATTGATCTCGGTTTGGACGTCGGTGAGAGGGGTGCGTCGCAATGGCGGGGAAATGTACTTGGGCCGGGGGGTGCGGTCACTGCCAACTGGGGGTGAATCACTGGTAGTCGCCCCGGGGTCGTCTTTCGCGCAGACAGTGTGTTTGAGAGGGTAGCCAGGCCGTGACTGATCTTCCTCCTGAACTTGCTGCCGGCACTGTCATGAGCCTCGCCGCTCACAGGCTGCTGGGACACCTTCCTGCCCACCATCTCAACCGACTCGACCTGGTTCGACTGCACAGCTTCCCACCGAGCACGGATCTGCTCAAATGTAAGTCGATCTGGGCGTGTTAGCATGTTTGTAGCGTTTTGCAAGGCGTATGTGTGGGGGCACTTACTTTTGGCGAGGTGTCGATGCAACGAGGTGAGCTGGTTGGGGAAGGTAAATAGAGCAGGCGCGATGCAGTCAACAAACGCAACAACCACGTCACGGGACGGAAAGAAACCCCGACGACCGTGAGTGACTTAGAGTGACGTATGGTCGCTTTTCTGATGGGTTACGACCGCTTTCTTGAAGTACTCTTTCAGAATCAACGTATCCACTGGCACGTGAGGACAAAATTGTGCACTCGTGCACGAATTCCAGACGAGCAAGAAGATCATTGCAGCTATGACAGAGGGTATACAAAACATGAAAATCACAAACCCAAAACACCGCGCTATGCAACTGTAGCACCTTACCACGTGGCATGCAATTCCTTAACTTACTCCGAATCACTATCGACGATGAAGCCTGCTCTTGTGTTCCTGGCCATCGGTCTCCTCGCAACAGGCACATCCTCATCTTCGTCCTCATCATCATCAGCATCCGCCATTGCGACGTCCTGCCTTTTTGCTGTGCCCAGGGTACTAGGTCTCGCCGAAGCTTCACCATCTTTCTCGTGTACCACGTTAGCGTACTGTGAGGACAGTGGTGTGTCCGTGGCCTCGTCCTCACTCTCGTTCTCCGATGCATCCTTAGCTCCGCTGCTTACACTAACAACGTCACCCATGCCATCATCAGTCTCATCGTCGCTATCTGCAAAGGGCCCAGCCTTCCGCTTTGGTGGCGTCTTCCGCCTCTTGCCCGCTGTCGTGGCTTCATCTGCCTTCCTCTTTCTCGATGGTTCGGGTTCCGTACTGTCTATGGAGAGGCTGTCGAACGCTAAGGATCTCTTGAAGGCTTTCAGAGTATCCAACCGAAGCGCCTCTTCCCGAGCAAAGAACGCGGCGTCTTTTTCCGCGTCCTCCTCATCGTCAGAGTCCTGCACCCATGCCTTGCTCTTGATCTTTGCGAGCTTCTCCTTTTCTTTCTTGCGCCTTTCTTCTGCTCTTCGATCCTTTTCTTCGTCGTCGAGCTCCACTGGTGTACCAGACCGTTGACGTCGCTTGAGCTTCTTTCGCGGACCGTCAGGTTTCCTTGCAGTGGGTTCATCTATAGCAAACTCGCCACGGTCTTCTTCTAGGTCGTTATCGATGCCATCGTCATCGTCGTCGAAATCCACACGTCGAGTGGATCGGCGAGCAGCAGACGCTTTGCTTCGGAGAAGGTCCTCGGCCGTTTTGCCGTCTTCATACATTAGTGGAGTAAACTCATAGCCACGAATGAGCTGAATAGCTTCCTGTAGTTGGATTGACGTAAGTGAAGAGGGGACAATCCAAGTAGCGTCCGGGTCGTGCGCCTCGCCCAATCTAGAAAAACCCACGAGTGTCATCAGTAAGCGCAGTTTGTTGTCCTTGAACATGGCAACTCGACGCTCTTCGTGGTCAGGTTTGATAACTAGAGAAAATTAGCTAGACGCGACACTTTATCAAAATGCGCTTACGGATAGACGGAGGTTTCGCTGGTTCAGCGTCGTCATCGACAGGCGCATCCTCGCCCTCAGGATGCTCTGCAGCGGCTAGAGCTTTCCGTGCCTCCTCTGCATCTTCCCATGTTTTCCGTTCTTCAGCTGCAGAAGTAAGGACATCCCTTATCCAACGCAGGGAATCCGATTTCTGCTGGTTGACAAGCACGCTAACAGCAACACCAATCTGTTCAGGAATTTCCATACCCGGCTTGACTTCCAATTCTGCAGGCGCACGCGGTGTTCGTACAGTCACTTCCCGGTCATATCCGTGTTCAAGGAAGAACATCGTGGCAGGAATTTTACTGAACAACATTTCAACAACCAGCTCCGGTCTCTCCTGCACTCTTTTGACCACTTGTCGGAAGAAGTGCTTGACGAAATCATCCCACTCTTTGTATGCAGCCGAGTCCTTGTCGAGACTGCCAGGGCCTTTGGTCATCTTCGTGAAGAGCTGGAGAATGTCGACGCGGCATAGCAGGACACCAAGCTCCATCTTGAAGACCACACGATGGAAGAAACGATGAACTCGTTTCAGTTGCTCCGTATCAAGCTCGGCATAGTACTTGGCATATGCTACAAATGTGTTGACACTGCTCTGGTTGACGAATTTAGCTGCAAATCGGGTGAAGTCGAATTTTCGCTCCGATACTGTTCGCTGCGCTTGCTGGATGTCTTCTGTATCTGAGACGTGGCCCTCTTCCTCGCCTTCAGCTCCTTGCGTTTGTGCTTGCTTCTTCTTGATCTTGCGGGTACGTTTCTTTGATCGAATTTGGAGATCAACGTTCTGCTTCGCATAGCGCTCTAGTATTCGCAAGAAGACGTGAGACAGTTCGGTCACAGCGTCTAGATAACCAAAACCTTGACCATTGTATGACCGCAGAATCATCACTATGCGGTCGTGGGTGGACTCTTCGTAGAATATGCGGTTCTGTATGTTCTCGGCGATTTCCTGGTCTTCTTCCAATGCAGACTCTGACATCTCGTGCACAGTTAACAGGACCTGTGTGAAGCATTTCATGCCAGCGTTCAAGTCCTGCCATGCCTTCTCGTCCTGGCTCTTTTGCATGAAGCGGTTCAGCAGGATGAAAGTTTCCTGATTCATGACTTCGGCGACCAATCCGTAGCTCTCATCTTCAGCAGTGGGAACTGCAGCACTCTTTGAATCCGCTGCGCGCTCCTTCATGGTGCGCTGCCTGGCACACTCTGCGCGGAGGAACCACGATACCAGGTAGAAGTATTGTCTCGAATGCCGGGTCTCCACACGTTCAGTCTCGCGCTCGATCGCTTTCCGGAGGTGTAGAAATAATGGATTGAACGACGAATCGAGGAACTCCTCGACGAAAGTCTTGATGTGTTTGCGTGCCGTCGACGTCAGAGCCACAGGTAGGTCAAACTCTTCCCGCTCCTGCTCGCCGTCCACTTTTTTGCCAGGCCGGCTTGGCTTGTTCCACTTCTTGGTCTGATCCATCTTCTGCATACTCGCTTGGGCTTTGCCGAGTACGTCCTGTCCAGATATGGTTGTCACCTTCTCGTCATCGCGCTTCACCCAAATCATTGTCCCGAATCTGTTGTGTCGAGTCGGTGCGGTGCGTGCATACCCGGCGAGCATGGCCTTCTCTTTCTGCATCAGGTCCTTCAGCTCGTTCGCGTTCTTGCTGTTCAACTTCTTGTCCTCCATGAACAACTTTTCTGCATCGATGCCCTTGAGCAAAAAGAACAGTATCTCCAAAATAATCACATCTTGTGTGACAAAGTCTTCCCCTATGCTCGACGCAACGCTCAGCAGAACCTGGAAGATGTCCTGTTCTTGGAAAGTATCGACTGTCGCTGATCGCGAGACCTCGGCTTCGTCAATGTCCATAGGCGCACTGCTTGGCGGCGATAGCATGGTGATGTTGCGGATGAAGTATAGCGCGATCCGGATGATGCCCTCGTCTCGTGGTGTCCGTTCCCGGAGCGGTACGGCCATAGAAGGTAGGGCGATCTTGACCGCTGTCTGAAGTGTCCTATCGCGATCGAACTGTAGGATGGCTCGCTTGTATCCAATCTGTGCAAGTTGTATGTACGGCCCATGTCGATGGTGGTTCACGGTCGCTTCGACGGGGTCGATCTCAAAGGGCCATGTCAACGGTACGAGGAGCTCCACTTGCAGATGTTAGCATGTTCCTTCCATGTCTGATGCTCTGCATACGTGTTGCGACGGCGAGTTTGTGCCTCCACTTGTCCTCCACCGCCCTTGGCGAGATCTTTGCAAGTATTTCCAGCAGGTCTCCTTTGACCAAGTTTGCTTCGGCCATGCATCGTGCTACGTCACGTCGATTCAATTGCCCATCGCCGAACTTGAGCCATTTTCGGAGGTCCTTCAAGCACAGCAGGGCGTCGTCTCCGAGCGAATACGTTCCGTCGTCACCAATACCACCGAGCTGAGTATGAGTTAGTAGAGTTTGCCAGTGATCATGTGCAAACCCACAGCAGTAATGAGACTGTAGACATGGGCACGGATCTCGGGATCTACTGGGTCCTTTGCCCATTCGTCCAGCGTCGTTTGGGCCATTGTCGTGGTTGACGTTCAGCGACAACGCTGCCAACGCGAAATGGCCGACACGCGACGCGACTCCCGCGTAAAGTGCCACTAGCGCACGGGTCCTAGCCGATCGTTCCTTCCCCATGAAATCGTCATGCCTCGGCTATTAGCGGCCGAGTAGGCTAAGAATTCGCAGCATGTGCAGCTTTCACATTGTGCATTCTTTATCCAAAATCTCTGTCAAGATGTTTTCAGCGGCTTCAAGACAGATTACTCGAGGAGCCGTGAGCCAGCAATGCCGCGCTTTCAGTTCCACGCCTTCCGTGGGAGCTGCTGCTGAAGTAAAGAAGCTAGGTGTCATTGGAGCGGGTCAGATGGTGTGTACTTGATACATCACACAACAAACATGTAACTGACACGTCTAGGGTCTTGGGATAGCTCTCGTAGCCGCACAGAAAGCCGGAGTGTCCGTTCGAGTCATCGACAACTCCCAGGCTTCGATTGACAAGGGCTTCAAGTTCGCCGACAAGCTTCTCGAGAAAGATGTAGGCAAGGGCAGAATATCAAAAGAGGATGCATCAGCGGCCAGGGAGCGATTGACGTCGAGCACCAAACTTGAGGATCTATCAGATGTCGACTTCGTGATAGAGGCTGTCCCTGAGATACCTGATCTCAAGTCCAAGATCTTCGCGCAACTCGCTCAGATCTGCCCCTCGCATGCCATCCTCGCGACAAACACTTCATCAATCAGCATCACCAAGATCGCTGCATCAACTACCAAGGACCCCACCGACCTCTCAGCCTCATCCCGCGTCATTAGCACGCACTTTATGAACCCCGTGCCTATCCAAAAGGGCGTCGAAATCATCACCGGTCTCCAAACCTCCCAGTCCACCATCGAGACCGCCATTGCTTTCTGCCAGAAAATGGGCAAGATTCCCTCCCAATCAGCAGACTCCCCCGGCTTCCTCGCCAACCGCATTCTCATGCCGTACATCAACGAAGCCATCATCTGCCTGGAAACGGGTGTCGGAACCAAGGAAGACATCGATAGCATCATGAAGAATGGCACGAATGTCCCCATGGGCCCGCTACAATTGGCCGACTTCATCGGCATCGACACATGTCTCGCCATTATGAAGGTACTATACTCCGACACTGGGGACTCGAAATACAGACCCGCGGTGTTGATGAAGAAGATGGTGGATGCGGGCTGGTTAGGCAAGAAGAGCGGGAAGGGCTTTTACGATTATTAGAGTAGAGATGAAGAGCGAATTATGACTTTGAGAACGCTACTACATCTGTCCTCCAGTAAATAGCATGAGAAAATATCGCCCGTGCAAAAAAACGGCCTAAACTACCTATGTTCGCTGATAACTAAACATAGGAAACATCCATGGATGCTCCATGCACCCACATCCTAAACTCTATTCACCCCCTCTTCTCTTCTATCATCCCTTCACCAAACCCTCTTCCATACATCACCTCTCCCCATACCTACCCACGCCTTTCCTCCCGCCCCAAAATCCTGTCCACTTCCCCTTCCACCTCTTCCATCTTCTCTTCGCGCACGCCCCCCTCCCCCGGACACGGCGTGACCCCCAACTGAACCTCCTCAGCGTCCTTATGCTGCCTTACGGCATTCGTGACATCGATCTTGTCGGATGTGAGAGACAAGGCAGAAAAGAGGGAGAAGGTTGTTGTATTGAGAGAGCTATGGAGAGCGATTATATACACAACTAGATGAGTAAGCATGTGACTAATAGAGTCACGTGAGATGCAGTTCACATGTACTGTGTGAACTAAGGTGCCGTGCTGACACCCCCCCTAAGGTATCCATGTTGGATGGAAACCTCACATAAGGAAAAAGATCAAGAGAGTAAAATGTGTGCGCGTGCTGCGCAGCTAATCCAACTGACCAAGGGGTACTGGACAAGGAGAGTCCTTGACAATAAGGTGATAAATGTCCTTCAAGCCAAGCTGGCGTATAAAGTTCTTGTGTTTCTGTCAAGGAAGGAGCTTTGTGAAGCTGTCAGCAGGCATATCAGCAGTAGGCTTCCATTCAACAGCGATTCTTCCAGAGTCTACTTCCTGGCAAAGCCACATCTGATGAATGTTGACATGGCAAAGCTTTGTTTAGATGCGATCAGCATTGCCTTGAACAAGGCGTACAGTCTAAGCATTGTCACACTAAAGAGCCTTCTTGGTGTGAAGTGTGAAGCCAATATTGCGGCAGAAGCGGTCCTAGTATTGCGATTCAACGCCAGCAGCTAAGAGAGCGTACAGCTCTGCTTCAGTAGTAGAACGAGTGACTGATCGAAGCACAGTAGCTTTCCAGTTAATAGGCATGCTGTAGAGCATAAAGACGTATCCAGCAGATGATTGACGAGTCTCAACATTGTCTCCAAATGATGCGTCAGCAGCACCAAAGAAGGTAGGAGTAGCTGAGTCGACCTTTGTAGCATAGGCCTGTGTTAGCTCACCCCCTTGAGCACTAATGGCAAGATATCTAGTACCGTATAGGTATTGCCACACGTACTTGATCTCAGAGAGGTGGATTAGTCTAGGGTTTATAAGAAATCTTGCAAGGATTGAGTGAGCGTATGCGACGTTAGGTCGCGTTATAACCTCAATGTAGGCTAGGTTACCTACAAGGCGCTAGTAATTCTTAGTGTTTGAAGGCTCTGAAACGCCTTCAAAGGGTAGCATCCTTGAGGTGGATAAGAGAGGTGTAGATAGGTATTTTCCATCAGCGCAAATAAGGTCAAACTAAGTGCAGACCTTGTTGATGAATGTATCTTGAACAAGGTACAGCTGGCGGCTAGCAAGAGCGCACTCAACTCGGATACTAAGGAACCACTTGACATCGCCCATTTGACAGAGGTTGTAGAGCTTGATAAGCTGTTGTTTAAGCTTGTTAAAATCCTCCTAGTAGTCAGGGTGGTAGAGGATGATGATGTTATCCACGTAGAAGAAGAGAATAACTCTGTTGTTTATCTAAAGGCATAGAAAGCCTTAAATTAGGTGTAGGCTAAGCTTTCGCAGTGAAGCTTAGAAGTGTAGAGCCTATAGGCGTAGGGCTTCTTTCAAGCCATACAAGGCTCTTAGAAGACAAAGCGTTTAGCTATGCTTCTCTTAGAAACCGTCTAGAGTTCTCACATGCAGAGTGCAATCCAGGTAAGCATTAAGAAATGCGTTTGGCACATCATATTGCATAGCCTTAAGGTTAAAGGCGCATGCAAGTGCTATAAGAGCTCGGAAGAGGCATGCAGCAAGGGTAGCTGCGTATGTGTTGCTATATTGCGCTTGTAGGTCTCCGCAAACTACAAGGCGTGCCTTGTACTTAAGGAGATATCTATCCTTATCAAACTTGTACGTAAATACCTACATTAAGGGTACAGCATTGTTAACATATAATACTGTGATATCTGGCCTTGCAAAAGTGCCTTTGTTTTAGCAGTTTTGGAACTTAGTGTAGGCTGCAGCCTCAAACTGTTTTCTATGCAAGTGTTGCTTGAGCTCCTTCTAGTGACGTGGTGGAGGAGGCAGATTATTGCGATGGATGCAAGTAGGATCACGTTTAATCCTAGGTTGTAAGGCAAGAGAGGTAGCCTTATGTGATTGCTAAATCATAGCAGCAAAGGCAAAGTACTTAGTTAAAGGACTAGCCTCAATGAAGTGTGCCTAGCAGCGCCTTCTGCTAGTGACAATATTGTCTTGCGAGAGATCTGGATCTTGTCGTTGAGGAGCGTTGTTCTGACGTCGATCTAGGACGTATTGCTAATGCGAGTCTAGTTAACGCGTTGGTATAGCTACTCTGATTGTGTCTAAGTCCTCATCAGGGTTCTTATCAGAGTTCCACCCCCTAGGTGTCGTGTGCTGAGAAACAGCAGAGGACTCCTAGAATAGCTGTTGTTCTGCTAGGTCGGGAGAATTATAAGGTTCAGGTGTACCACGAGCAGTAATCGTTAGCGAAGGCAGTTGTTGGATCTGCTTCTGCGACGGAGGAGGAGGAGAAGAAGGAGGAGGAGTAGTTCGTCGCTGTTGCATTAGCTGCGCAACTACGATAGTGTTACTATTATGTTTCTCCTCAGGAATGTGTGCAGTCTCAATGACATAAGGCCTTGCTAGTGCAGTAGACGGCTTGTCCTTATAAAGCTCGTCTATAAAGCGTACGTTGCGTACGCGGATGACGTGGTTAGTGGCTAGCAGCTATATTCAATAGATATTTAAGGCGTCGTATCTAAGGAGGAATCCTTCAAAGGTGCAGTCTTCAAGTTTGTCTCCTCTTAGCAGGTGCTTGTTAAGCAAAAATCCACGGCTTCTAATAGCGTGGAGTTAAGAGAGGTCTAGACAGATGCTAGTGACCATCTCATGTAGTGTACGCTAGTCAACGGATCTTGTAGGCGTAATGTTAAGTAGCCTAGCTGCTGTTCAGACTAGCTTATTAGCTAAGGTCTTAGGTAGACTAGCATAGATTCAAAGAACCCTAGCAACAGTGACAATACTAGCTCCAGCTTATTCAGCACCCCCTAGCTGTGCAGGAGTGTCTAGAGATCTTATCTTAACCTTGATGCTAGCTGACGTAAGGACTTCCTAAGCAGAAGAGCCCAAATTGGCTTTAGCTTGTCCATATCCAACGTCTCTATCCATAAAGACTATAGCTACTTAGTAGCTATATACGCGCTTAATCTTGTTAATAAGGCGAGTAATTGTAGGGACAACAGTAGCCTTGTAGTAGTCCCTAAGAGTACAGATCTTATAGAGCTTCGTGTACTCACATACTGCATGCAGTGCCTAAACATCGCTATTGTAGCATGCCTCACTATGCTTCTAGAGTTAAACAATGTCGACAATAATGCGGTAGAATAGGCGGCAAGCCTTGTCAGCGCAAGGACGGCGACTAACGTCTTCTTTTATCTTGCCCTAGATGTAAGGGATGCAGGAATCTGACTACTATTCTCCCTTGCTATTAGTGCCTACTATAAGGCCTGTAGTCAAGTCTTTGAGATGCTCAATAGCCTAATAGCTTAGATAACCAAGAAGCTGATAAGCTTTCATTACAGTGACAACTTAAGGTGACTTCGTGTGGGCAGAATTAGCTGCTATAGCCTAAAAAGGCTATGTAGCATCTTGAGCGTTTAAGAACTAGTGTCCTCTAGCTTAGATAAGGTCTGAAAAGACCTGTGACTCATCTTCCTTAAAGAGTCTATTTGTCTTTAAGTTAAAGTAGATCTTCTTGCAATAGCTAAGATTAAAGATGTTAGCAACAAATCCTAGGATGTATGCCACTTTCTTAAGCGTGATTAAGGCTGTGTTATTACCCCTTCTTACATTAAGAGTTACCTCTCCCTAGGCCTGTACTTAGTGCGAGTTACAGCCTGCTTGCACAGTGTCCTGGGAGGAAGAAAGCTTTATCTGCTTCTAATTAGGTCTAATTTTGTTGCAAATGTAGACGTTTGAACAGGGGTCTATTACCTATTAGTTCTGCAGTGTCTAACTGTGCAACGAAGATGCAGTGTTAGACTGTAAGGGTTGCATGAAGTAGGCTGCATTTAACGCGTATCTATTCGAGCTGCAGTCCGAACTTGCGTCGGCTTAGTCGGTGTGACGTGATGTGGAGTTCTCCTTCCTGCGCCTAGCTAGCTCAGCCTTAGGTTTTTCCACATCAAATGTCCACTAAATGCCTGCATCCTTATAGGCCTTCTTCACTTTCTTAAGAGTGTCCTTGTTGCGAAAGGTCTCGACAAGCTGAGACAAAGCCTTTGAATTAGGCTTAAAGTCCTTGAACCTGCCTTTAGCCTCAGGATTGAGAGTGAAGCACTAGAGGACTAAATAATAGAGCCTACAGACGCACGTTGATCGGTTATTCTTCGGCTCCGCGATCGACAAGGAAGACTGGGACGTGAAACTGCCTAGTGTCCTAGTCGTGTTTTGAACCGTGGGTGCCGTCCTCCGATATCAGCTAATTAAGTCTTGGATTGTTGGTGTCGGACGCAGGTCGCTTGCTTCTCCCTGCTCTATTGCAAGGAATTGCGCTTGCGCCTATGCCTTATCTCCTAAGTCTCTTACAGCGTGAATAAAGCGCTATTGCGCTCAAGTCTCTGTTATCTCTAGCATGTTCTCCTAAACGCATTGTGATATGACTTGCGAGTATTCGTCTAGCCACGCTTAAACGCTCTAGTTCTTTAGCTTCTTCTAAACACTGCTGTAACGGGTAGTAAGCTCTAGCCTGCGTTGCTAGTCTGTGACCTTAAAGTGTTTTTAGAGCGTTGTAAGCTAGCTCCGCGGATTGTCATGCTCCGCCCTGTTAATTAGGTAGACATAAGTTGTTGCAATAGTGCGTAAGATCTTAAGATTGACCTTACTAATTGCTTTTAGAATAGACTCTTAACATCTAGACTTAATCTCCTAGATTTTCTATGCGTCTGCGGAACTGTTGTCAGACAGCTCTGCGACAGGCAGTAGAGTCGCTGTAGTAGAGTTAGGGTCGCAATACTGCTATACGCCCTTAATAGTAGCGTATCGTCGTTTGGCAGCATACTAAGGTGTCTAGTTAGAGGAACCTTAGAGGACAGTGGTAGCACAAGCATCGTGCTAGAGGTGGCTATAATAGCAAAAAGAGCTGCCTTGCTAGTCAGCAGAGAAAGTGAGGTAGGACCTCGAAGATATCGTATACAACGACGGAATGCGTGCAGCAACGCGACAACAGGCGTGCAGCAGCAGGAGGATTGCAGGGACGACGTGATGACGTGTATAACAATCAAAAAGTACTAGAGGCGTAGCCTTAGTAGAGGAGAAATAATCTCTAAGAGTTGCTTGATGCGACAACAACAGGCGTGCAGCAACGTAAGGATTAGAGGGACGACGTGTATAACGTGTATCGCTGTTAGATTTGATAAGGTATTAAAACCTAATAATAGATAAGATAAATTAATAATAATGTGTTGTATTGTGTTGTTCTCTAGTTAAGTGCGGAGTTTAACTAGGTGTTAGATCTAGTACTAGTGTGCTAAGGCGCTTGTGCCGGTCCCTCCTATTTCACTTAGTGTTAGTAGCCTCACAGCACCCCTAATATCTAACACACCCTCTTAGCTTAGATGTGTTTGCAAGCTAGTAACTTTAGGTGATAATAAGGTCCTTAAGTTTTGCTTAAAGTTCTTCTAATAGTGCCTCCTTAGTCACCTTGTGTAGTGATACCTTAACTAATCTAACTTAATAAAGGAAGTTTAGCTACTTGTTGCCTAGCAACACCTTAGTGAAGCTATCCGCTATTATTTCCAATAATTAAATGTATTCTATAGTAATCTTTCTACTTGCAACCTCCTGTCTTATCTAGTAGTTGTAAATATCTACATACCTAAGCTTTATTTAAAGCTTTAATATCTCTTTTATAACTAGTCTAATAGTCTGCATACTATTGCAATAGATCGTAATTGTATTAGATAGAAGCTGAATTTAGAGCTCCTTAAGTAGGCGTGATGTAAAGAGGGCTTCCTTAGCTACTTAGGATAGTGCTAGGAGTTCTGCCTTAGTAGTAGATGTAGTGACAGTGTCTTGCTTGCTAGCTCTCTAGGCAATAAGGCTATTAAAGAGCTTAATTACATAGCCTTAAGAGCTTTTCCTGTCTTGTGTGTTGTCTGCAAATAATGCATTACTAGCTACTTAAAGGGTGTCTCCTCCTCTAAGCTGTAGTGCTAGCCACCTTATATCTAAGAGGTATAGAAGGACGCGGTCTACAGCATCGTAATGCTCTTAGAATAGATTAGATAGAAAGCGTGCTAGGCGTAAGGTAGCAAAGGCGATGTCTAGTCTAGTAGTGACTGCAGCAAAGAGTAGTGACCTAATTTTGCGTTAGTATCTGTTGATCTTAGCAGGTATTGACAGTGAGTTTAAGGGCTTAAGTTTAATAGAACTTATAGGTGTATCATAGCGTAGCTTATGCTTATCTACTAGCCTATAGATTTTATCTACATAGGCAGCTTGTGAGAGAAAGATAAGTTCTTCTATTCTGTCTCTAATTACCTCTACTCCTAAGAACTACTAAAGATTTTCTTCTCTAGTTATAGTATACTTGTCCTATAAGAGTTAGATAGCTTATTATTATTAGATAGCACGGCGAGTGCTAAGAGGTCGGAGCTGTACAATCGAACAGGGACCTAGCACGTGACGTTCGTGCAGCCAATTAGGAGGTTCTAGGTCGATTAAGCGAGACCTAGAACTACTAATTGGCTACGCCAAGAAGAGTCGGCGTGACGTGCAATAAACCCTAATCTTGTCCTAGACAGGAGACTACAGGACGAACACAATCAATCAATAATCAATTTCTACGATTCTATTATCTACATCAAAGACTACTGTAAATCTAACAATTAAGAGTCTTACTATCCTATCTACTAACATTTTGCAATATAACACACACTCTATCGCGCGACGCTCTTGTTGTATTGCGCGACACGACGAATTACACTACCTAGATAATTTAACTGCAGGCGCAGGCTGCAGCCCTTAAGATCTAGGGCGCAATAGACCTAGTAGGGACGCAAGTACTGCTAACAGAGCCTCTAGAGCCCTCTATACCTAACGTATTGACGTACACGCTATCGCGCGGCAATCGAACTCTAGCGAGGCTGTCCGACCTTACAATACTAGCTTAGCTAGAATACAAGGAGGATATAGAGTAATACAAGATGCTCTTAGACTAATACAAGAATCGCCTGCGTCGATACAAGAAGAAGAGAGTAGCACTAGTGCAGATAGTTACGTTTATATAGTTAACAATATCGCCCTATCTATTACGCACCTGCTGTCTGCCTAATTAAACTCTCCGTAAGTAGGTAGCTAACCTTAAACAGACTGTTAGCGTAGACAACAGAGCAGAAAAGGAGCAAGCGCGCGAACGATACCTCGCGTCCCTTAAACCTATAAGAACTGCAATAAGTTAGGAAATATAGCTAGCAGAATACGATTAAGCAGCGACTAAGGCAGAGACCTATTAGGTTACTAAGCTAACAGATATCTTAGCAATAACAAAGGACTTTCTTAACGCCGTGAATAAAGTCAATCCAATTTAGACTAGTACCTTTTAAGATACTAGCCAAAATCTAACTAGCATAACAAGAAAGAAGATAATAAAACGCTTCTAAGAGAATATGTTGCTGTCTTACCCTCTTAGATTAGAGAGGAATAAGGCTGCCTTTGCAGTAGGTAAGGGCGTATACCTCGCTAATAGTAGTGCAACTACTTAGGGCAATAAGAGGGACGCCTCTTAAGCCGAAAGCGCGCTATCTTAACGGGGAAGAGCCCGTACAAAACACCTCTCTAGCTTAAACAAGGCTAAAGGCAAGCAATCTTTAGATTAAGACGCAGACAACTAGGCAGGCATAACGTGCCTAGCCTGTAGACAACACTATAAGGTTTAGGATTGCTACTATATCTATTAAGACAACGCTCCTAACTAGTAGAAGCTAAACAAGGCTCTACTCGGACTAATCGAGTACAAACGTGAACATAATACCGCGTTTTAAGGCGTACTAAGAGGTTAGAGCAGGTCGCGTACGCAGACACTAATCACGAAGAAACCTCGCATTAAATAGTCGCACACACTAACTCCTAAGATTACTAATAATTAACTAGAAGGTCGCACGATATTACGCGTTAGCGCCGCCTTTATATCCTTCTTAGTTAACTTAGCAGCGTTATAATACCTACTCAAACACTCTTTTATTCTTAACTCTAGCTTAATATACTATATCACGAACGATCCGCGACGGATATCTAATTACCGCCTACCTGCGTACGGAGACTGTATTTAGGCAGGGAACACAAAGATATAGGTAAAAGGATATAGATCTCTAAGCCTAACGCTAAAGAGACGATTAGGTAACAGCAGAATAATACTACAGGATGTAGCAATCTGCCTAGATCTGCACTGCAACCTCGTCTCTTTCCGTAGACTTAGATAAACAGGGATCTAGTAGGACATAAGAAACAATCCTACAACTCTACGCAGAGTTAACAACTTAGTAATAGCTAAGCTTGTAGAGCGCTACGGACAGTAGGTAGTTAAGTATTAACTAATTAACGCGACCTATGCCACCTACACAATCAACGCGTTCTACGCTACCTACATAGTTACGTCGCGCGTAAAACGTCCTACTAAGACGTTATTAGCAGTCCTCTAGCACAAACGATTAGGACACCTAGGGCTAGCTGCGATTAAGCACCTAGTAGGCTAAACTAAAGGGGTGCGCATTAAAGGCATTACAACAGTATAGTGCGACGCGTGCGGGCGCTTAAAAATGCGACGATAGATTAGTCGCGCCCCGCGCCTCAACGACGACAACGCCTCTAGCGAGAGACTCTCTCTAGACTTCTACTTATACGAGGTCCAGGGCGTTACAAAAGAGAAGAGCTAGATACTAATTACAGACGACTACTTAGGTTACTAGTAGGACTTCTACTTCGTTGACAACCGCACAGCCCTATTAATTATAGGGCTACTTAACGCGTTCCTTATATTTCTGCAAGTCCACTTCAACATTAGGGTAAAGACTATTAAGTTAGATAACGAGATCACGACAGTAAAACCAGCAGTACAGCGCTAGCTAGCGTCTAGAGGGGTAATAGTTAAGCTCTTAGCTCTAGATACGCAGGCACAGAATAGAGGCGCTAAACGCTTAGAGAGCGTTAACAAGAAGAAGTCTCGCGCAATGAGACTAGACGCTAACCTATCCTAGGAGCTCTAGCTAGAGATCACACGAGCTAGAGTATACCTATATAATTAAACGCTAAATTACAAGAACTAATAGAAGACGCCGTATAAGGTCTTCTTTACTAGAGCCGCTCTATTAAACGGTATTGTCACGTCGCCGCAACGTCTAAACCTTAGACACCTAAAAGCGTATAGCTGCAAGGCCTTTGCGCTTAGCAGTGCGACTTAACGCAGATAGTTCTAACTGCAGCGACTAGACTCGAAAGCCTAGGTTAGATACCTAGTAGGATATTAATCCACGAACATCTATCGCATCTAGATTCCCTCACTCGCGAAGGTAATTAGCACACAAGACGTCGTTTTTAACGAGTAAACAGTATTTAACGGCTAGATAGAGGACCTTGCTAGCAACCTAATAAACTAAACGCTAGAGGAGATTGCGACTCTCGTACAGACGATAGAGCTGCCTACTCCTTACAACGTACCTAAGACAGCCTCGTTTCACGAGGACGAGCTAATCGACGCGGTAAGCAGCCGCGACGAGACAGAGGAGCAGAGCGGCCTCTACTAAGGAAAGAATATACAGGACTTATATCCGACACCTCTAGATACACCGCTACCCGCAGCACTACTTACGCAGCTGATAACAGACTACGAGTCTAACTATACAACACTACACGGGTTGTCTAAGATAGTTCTATAGGCAGCAGCCTTTACTGCAGGATCTTAAGCAGGCAACGTAGGAGTACATAAGGGCAAGGCTATAGATAAGGCTTAGACAATAAGGATGCTCGCAAAAGGCTTAAAGCTCTATTATAGTTAACTTCTACCTCTACCTACATGCTAAAGTAAGCTTAAGGACTATCCTATAGGAGATCTCTTTAAGAAAACTAAAGAAGATCACCTAGCTAGCTATTAGCAGATGCAATTATGGTTAGAAGTCCCTACACAGTTAATTAAGCTAATAGAGTAATAGATACTAGACTACATGTAGGTGTACACCTATAAGCTTAACATAGAGCATAACTTTATTAAGTGCAAGGCACGCCTAGTCGTGCGAGGAGACTAGCAGAGAAATATTACCTCTTAGGACACGTACGCAGCAACACTTATAAGCTAGTTATTTAGGATGCTTATAGCAATTGCTACTAAACACGACCTCAAGCTAAAACAATATAATATTACAAACGCCTTTGTACACGCGAGTATTAACTACGAAATATACATAAGAATGCCGCGAGGATATTAAAAGCCGGGGATAATCCTAAAGGTCTAAAAAGCTCTCTATAGACTACGAGTGTTACCTCTACTCTAGCAGAAGGAGTTTACGTCAACACTTAAAGAGATAGGTTTTAGCAGCGTCCTGCACGAGCCCTGCTGCATAATTAAGAACAGCATTATTATCTTCTTCTACGTTAATAACATTATTGTTGCATACAACGCGCAATAGAGAGGCGAGGCTAATTAGATTATTAGCCGCCTAAAGGAGAAATACACGCTAACTAGAGGAGACGACCTCTAATAGTTCCTAGGAGTTGAGATTATTAGAAAAAGAGACTAGCGCCTAATACACCTGTCGCAGGCAGCGTACGCTAAGAAGATTAGTTGTCTAGTTAACCGACACGACATGCGACACGATACACCTATAGCGATAGCTAAGCTACAGCCCTTAGAAGTGCTAGCTACGCTATCGCAAATCAACAAGTACTAACGCAAAATTAGATCGCTTCTCTTTGCTGCAGTCACGACTAGACCTAATATCGCATTCGCTACGTTACGGCTAGCGCGCTTTCTGTCGAACCCTAGTTAGAATCACTATAACGCTGCTAACCGCGTGCTTCTCTACCTAACAGAGACACAGTAGAGAGCACTAAGACTTAGAGGCAGCGATAAACTGCAGATAGCGAGTGACGCGTTATTTGCAGACAACACAATTAACCGCAAGAGCTTGCAGGGCTACGCGATTAAGCTGTTTAGCGGACTAATTGCCTAGAGAGCGAGCAAACAAGACACAGTTACGACCTCAACAACTAAAGCTAAGCTACTTGCACTATTACAAGTAGCAAAGAAGGCTCTATTTATATCGCGCCTCCTTAACGAGCTTAAGGTCTTGCTACTAGAATTAGCGATCACGATCGAATGCGATAACATATAGACAATACGTCTAGTTACGCAGGAGGTGTATAAGCTGCAGACAAAACTGCAATATGTAGATATCTACAACCACTAGCTAAGATAAGAGATATCCTTAGGAAAAATTAAGATTAAATATGTGAAATTAGCAGAAATAATCGCTAACGGTTTTACTAAGGTCCTCCTAGTAAACAAATAGAACGGCTTCCTCTACTAAATTAGACTAGTAGAGATTACCCTAAGAGAGGTAGCAAATAAAGCGCCACTAGATAAGATACAAGGACAACTCGAGGATCTCGCACTTACTAGATAGTTCTAGCTTACAAATCTTCTAAGCTAAAGGGGTGTGTTAGATAGCACGGCGAGTGCTAAGAGGTCGGAGCTGTACAATCGAACAGGGACCCGGCACGTAACGTTCGTGCAGCTAATAAGAGTCGGCGTGACGTGCAATAAACCCCGATCTCGTTCTAGACAGGAGACTACAGGACGAACACAATTAATTAATAATTAATTTCTACGATTCTATTATCTACATCAAAGACTACTATAAATCTAACAATTTTACTTTCTTAGTCTTGTGTTTAGTATAGGCTAGGATAATATTATCTACATAAAAGAAGATAATAATGCTATTCTTAATTATGCAATAAGGCTTATAAGAGACGTATGTAAAGCTAAGGTCCTTAAGAGTTATTGTAAACTCCTTCTGCTAGAGCATAGGTAAGATACGCAATCTATACAAGGCCTTCTAAACCTTAAGAATAATCTCTTTCTTCTAGTATTCTTTAGGCATCCTTATATAGATTTCCCTATCTATAGTAGTATAAACAAATACGTTTATAACGTTGTATTGCTTAAGTTCTAGGTTGTGCTTAGCTGCAATTGCTATAAGCATGCGAAATAATCTGCTAGCTAGAGTAGCTGCATAGGTGTCTTAGGAAGAGATCTGTCTCTATTAGTCTCCTCTAGCTATAAGGCGTGCCTTGCACTTAACGAATTAATAGTCCTTGTTAAACTTGTAGGTATATACCTATATACAGTCTAGGATCTAGTAACCTATTAGTCTAATTAAGGTATGTGATACTTCTCTCTATAATTCTATCTTTTAATAGCTTGCTAAATAGTTGCGTTCTGCTTCTTTAAACAGCTCTTCTATTAGGTGTTCTTTAAGCTTAGTCTTATAACTTAGTAGAGGTAGGAGCTAACTATAGTGTAGCTTAATGCCTAAGGCAAGCAGCCTCTTTACCTTAGCCTTGTTAACTACTTCTTCTTCATGTTAGCTAACATATCCAGCCTAAGTTCCTGCTATAAAGGCAGCTGCCTATAGGACAGTCTTGGATAAGCATAACTGCGTTAATCCTGTTGCCTTGTTTAGGGTCAACAATATAGCTAGCAATGCAGCTAGTAGTAGTAGTGATAGTGGAGGTGTTAGGTATATGCCTATAATCTTCCTCCCTATAATTTTCCTCCCTTAGTAATAGCTAGGTAGATCAGTCTCTTCTTAAGCTGTTAAGTCTTTAGTAGTGTTATCCTCAAAGAATAATTTAACCTCTAGATTAGTTAGTAGTGTTAGAAGCTCTATAGTCTTAACATAAGTTGCAATCTCTTCTAGTGTACTGTGTATAAGGTTGTCTATTAGGTTCTTAGTCTTGCTATTAAATACTAAATGCTTATCAAACACAACGTTGCGTGTGCTAATAACCTTAGCTATAGATAGTATCTAGATGCGATAGATGTTAGATAATCTGTATCCAACTAGGTAGCCAACCTAAGCCTTTAGGTCTAGGCGTTAGAGGCGTAATTTCCCTCTATGAGTATTATTAGTCATTGCAAAGGACTTGCATCTATATGCTTTAAGATAAGTGAGGTTTAGTTTGCGGAGTTTAGTAACAATTCTATTAGAGAAAGTAATCCTTGTAAAGAAGGTCTTATATAGTGTCTTCTAGTTGTTAGTGTAATTTAGCGTTCTATTGTAGAGGTAAACTGCTGCTCTAGTGATTTCAGGCTACAGTTCCTAGGAGAGGTTAGCATCCAATCTTATAGCGCGTGCCTTCTTCTTGTTTACACCCCCTAAGCGTTTAGCACCTCTATTCTAGGCTTAAGTATTAGGAGCTAAAGGCTCAATAATAATCCCTTTAGAGTTAAGCTAGCGCTGAACTTGTGGTTTGACAGTGGTAATCTTATTATCTACTTTAATAATCTTAATAGTGATATTGAAATAGATCCTAAGAAAGGTGAAGAAGATTCTAAGTTTATTAATAATAGAGTTAGCAGTTCTGTTGTCCGTAAAGTACATGTCCCACTAGAGTCTAGAGAACCTGCAGGTAATAAGCATTTAACTCTTCTCCTTAGTGATGCTCTGCTCCTGTCAGATAGTATAAAGTTTAATCTTGATGTAATTTTTGATCGTGTTGATTAATTGTTCTGTTTTTCGTCTTCTCTCTAGGTTCGTGGTTTTCTACAATAGAGGGGCACCTGCATAAGCGCACTTTCTCCTAACAGGCTCTGAACTCAATATCCAATAGTACCTTATATCTAACACACCCCCTCAGCTTAGAACATGTTGCAAGCTAGACTGATTTCTAATTCTAAGTATTGCTGTTCTATCTAGCAGTCCCTCTATGTCTAATTCTCTTAGTGAAACGCGTTCCTTTGTTTCTACTATACCTAATTGCTCTAGAAAAGAGTTCTATTTATTGACTAGTAGGACCTTAGTGAGCCTATCTGCGGTTATCTAGTGTAATTGAACATACTCTACCCTAATAACTTTGTTAGATACTTCTTGTCTAAGCTAGTGATAGTGGATATCTACATAGCGTAACTTAGTCTAGAGCTTTGATATCTCTTTAGTGACTAGGCGGATAGTCTAGGTATTATCGCATTGAATAATAATTGTTGGCTCTAGTAATTTAATTTCAAATTTAAGAAGAAGTCTTAAGGTGAACATAGCTTCCTTTGCTACCTGTAAGAGGGCTAGAAGTTCTGCTTTAGTTGTAGAGGTGGTGACTGTGTCTTATTTGCTTGATCTCTAAGCAATAAGGCCGTTAAAAAGCTTAATAGTGTAGCCTTAAGTGCTTTTGCGGTCTAGTGTGTTGTCAGCAAATAATGTATCACTTGCCACTTTAAGGGAAACTCCTCCTCTAAATTAAAGGACTATCTACTTTGTTTTAAGCAGGTATAGCAGCACCTAGTCAGCCGCGTTGTAATGCTTAATCCCGGGGTTTATAAGGAAGCGAGCTAGCCTTAATGTTGCAAAGGCAATGTCTAGCCTTATTATAACTGCTGCAAATAGAAGTGAGCTAATTTTCTATTAGTATTTGTTAACCTCTAATAGTGTAGCATAGCTAGTGTATAGCTTAAGTTCAACTATTGCTATAGAGGTATTATAGCGGACACTCTTGTTGTCTGCAAGTCTGTTTATCTTGTTAACATATAAAGCTTAAGAGAGTTAGATAAGGTGCTAATCTCGGAGTCTAATAATCTCTACACCAAGGAACTATTGCAGGTTATCTCCTCTAGTAATAGTATACTTTTCTTTAAGCATATTAACTGCTTAAGTTGCAGCAGTGATTTTTGTCTTGTAATATGCCACAATAATGTCATCTACATAAAAGAAGAGGATAATTCTATCTTTGATTATGCAGCATAGCTTATGCAGCACTTCTTAGAAGCTAATAGACTTAAGAGTTGTTGTAAACTCCCTCTACTACAGTATAGGTAAGATTCGAAGACTATATAGGGCCTTCTAAATTTAGAGAAGAGTACCTTTCTTCTAGTAACTATATAGCATCCTTATGTAGACTTCTTAGTTAATTAGGGCATAAACAAACGCGTTTGTGACGTCGAATTGCTTTAGTTCTAAGTTATACTTAGCAGCTATTGCTATAAGCATGCAGAATAAGCGTCTAGCTAGTGTAGCAGCGTATGTGTCTTGTGAGGAGATATTCCTTTGCTAGTCTTCTCTAACAACTAAGCGTGCCTTGCACTTAATAAAGTAGTAGTTCTTGTTAAGTTTGTAGGTATGCACCTACATACAGTCTAGGATTTAGTAGCTAGCTAATTTCACAGCCTTTAATAGAACTTCCTTCTAGGATTTTATCTGCTAGTGGCTAGCAAGGTGTTCTTGCTCTGCCTTCTTGAATTAATCTCCTAGGGGATAGGCTTTAAGATTTGTATGCATTATTAGTAGAGGTAGAAGCTAACTAAGATGTAGCTTTAAGCCTTTAGCGAGCACTCTTGTCAGCTGTGCCTTGTCTAGAGTCTCTCCTGCATGTATTCTAACAGTCCTAGCTTGTGTTCCTGCTATAAAAGCAGCCGCCTATAGGATTGTAGTAGATGTTCCTTGCTAGCTTTGCGCCTCTTTAAGTGGTCCTGTTATAAGGTTAGCAAGAAGAGCTGCTAGAGGTAGTGTTAATAGAGGTGTTGGGTATGTGTCCCTGATCTTCCTTCCTTAGTAGTACCCTACTATATCTTTATTATTTAGGCCTGTAGTGTCTTCTACAGTGTCGTCTTTATAGAAGAACTCGGTCTCTAGTTTATAAGCTTAGGTTAGTAACTTAATAGTCTTAATAAGAGTCGCAATCTCTTCTAGTGTGCTGTGCATAAGGTTGTCTATAAGGTTCTTAGTCTTGCTGTTAAACACGGTGTGCTTATTAAACACAACATCTCTAGTGCTAATAACTTTAGCTAGTGATAGAATCCAAATGCGATAGATGTTTAAGAACTAGTAACTAACTAGGTATCTAATCTATGCCTTAGGATTAAGGCGTTAAAGGCGTGATTTGCCTTAGTGTGTATTATCAGATATTACAAAAGCTTTGCAGCTATATGCCTTTAGGTGTATAAGGTTTGGCTTTCGTAGTAAGGTAACAATGCTATTATTTAGAGCAACTCTTGTAAAGAAGATCTTATATAGTGTCTTCTAGTAGTTAGCGTAGTTTAGAGTTCGATTGTGAAGGTAAACTGCTGCTCTTGTAATCTTAGGCTATAGTTGCTATAAGAGGTTAGCATCTAGGCGCATTGCGCGTGCTTTCTTCTTGTTTACACCCTCTAAGCGTTTAGCACTACTATTCTAGGCTTGTGTGTCTAGGGCTGAGGGCTCAATAATAATTCCTTAGGATGCTAGCTATCTCTCTACCTCTAGTTTAACAGTTGTAATCTTATTGTTAGCTTCAACAACCTTAACTATAACGTTAAAGTGGTTCTTAAGGAATAGAAAGAAGTTAGATAGGAGTTTGATAATGGTTTTAGCTAGTCGGTTATCCGTAAAGTAGAGGTCCTATTGCATGCCGGTGAATCTGCATCTAATAAGTATTTAGCTCTTTTCTTTGCTAATACTTTAGTCCTTATAGGAGTAGAAGTCGATAGCAAGCCGTTCTCCTAGGCCCTTATTATTGAGGCGTAGTATCCTACTAATTTATCGCTTTGCTTTAGCTCTTCTATATAAGTTGCATTCCACGGTAGTGATACTCTTAATTCTTACTCTCTTAGTATGCTGCACAAGGTGTTTAATAGCTGCAGGGCCTGCATAACCTAGTCGCTTATGCTAGATAGTAGCTAGGGCTAGCTTCTGTGCCTTTCTAGTCCTTGTTGTAATCCAGTGTGTAGCTTACGCTAAGTGGTAAGGTAAGTTGTGTTTAATAACCTACTAGCTATAGATTTCTTCTAGGCTTCTAATAACTAATCTATTAGACCTTCTAAGTGCTGTTAGATCGTGTTAGTTATCCCACTAGATGCCTTGTTGTCTTAGCAGTCGGAATAAGACTAGGTTGCATAGAATGTCTAGGCATAGAGCAGTGTTGTAAAGGACTAAGCTAGTTATGCTATAAGTTTCTTGTACCCTAAGTTCTACTAAGCTATATCCTTTAATCTATAACTTTGTGTTTCCTGCCTATATAAAGTCGCTATATATAGGTGGCCGATAGTTATAGAGGCGGTTAGGATTATTAGTAATGTAGCAGGTTGATCCTAAGTCGAGAATAAATAAGAGGCGCAGTGGGTAGTTGCCGTAACTGTAGCGGTGGCTAGCCTTAATAGATGCAACTTAGAAAGCAGCATCTACAGTTGTGATAGACCGACCTTCTAGTTAGTCTTTAATCTTAGGAGTATTAGGAGTTTGTGACTTCTTAATGTGTAGAGACTTAGAGCGAGCTTAGCTCTAGCCTCTTAATGCACCTATAAGTGTAGCGTTATGCTTCTTCTTCATTTTAATAAGCAATTCCACGTGTTTGTTTGCCTTCTACTACTCTAGTGCTTGCTTATTGTTAATGTACTAATAGTCCTTAATGTTGTAGCGTTGGTTATAGGCAGGGCACTTAGCCTTAGCCTAAGTAGGTCTATCTTCTAAAGCCCGCTTCCTAGGGTTTTTGCTAGGTTGATAGCGAGGTTTTCCTCGTTGTCTAGATAGCGCGTTTTCTGCAATAGAAGCGTTCTTCTTATTGCCCTACGTAGTTGCACTACTATTAGCGAGATATAAAGGTTTATCTATTACAAAGGCAGCTTTATTTTGCTTAGTCCTAAGAGGATAAGTTGTTATCATGTATTCTTAGAAACGTTTTATTATCTCTTTCCTTGTTATGCTAGCTTTATAGCGCATTGCTTAAAACAAAGCTAACTATATAGGCACTGCCTTCTGCACAGCTTCTTAGAAGTCTTGTGTGATAGCCGTGATCTAAGTTACCTTAGCTACACGGTATGTCTCTGCCTTAGTAGCAGCCTAGTCGTATTCTACTAGCTATATATCCTATCCTACTAATCTCGTAAGAGGCTTAAGAGCTGCGTAGTATTGTGCGCGTGCGCGTTCGCTTTCGTGCTTATCGTTAACCCCTGTTGTATTCTTAAGGTTAGCAATCTACTAGCGAAGTGAAAGGTTTAGGAGGTAGCAGGTGCGCTAAAGGTGCGGTGTCACGGTTAACTAGATAAAGGCTACAATGTGTTGTAAGCTCTTCTTCTTATCCTTATATATATGCCTTATATTCTTAAAGTGTCTATCTAGCATCTTGTAATGCTTATAGTCCTCCTTAAAGGCCTTTATTCTAGCGGTTAAGAGTTCTAACACTCTTGTTAGGATCTGTATATTAACTACTAGGGTATAGTTAGCAACTAATAGAGGTAAAGGTACTACTAGTTTTGGTGTTAGAAGTGTTGTTAAGTCTAGATTAATCTTGTCCTAGATCTTATAGATAGTGCAGCGTAATTGTAGCTGTAAAATCTAGGCTGTCTAGTTAGTGTAATCTCTTAGCGCTGCTGTAGCATCGCGTGTTATTGTAGTTGCTATTGTATTTAGTAGAGGCAGTAAGACTCTTAATTGTTAGATAGTATAAAGTTTAATCTTGATGTAATTTTTAATCGTGTTAATTAATTATTCTGTTTTTCGTCTTCTCTCTAGGTTCGTGGTTTTCTACAATAGAGGGGCACCTGCATAAGCGCACTTTCTCCTAACAGGCCCTAAACTTAATGTCTAATAGTACCTTATATCTAACAGCTTCTTATAGGAGTAGAAGTTAATAGCTAGTCTTTCTCCTAGTCCTAGGTCATTGTTGCGTAGTGTGCGGCGTATTTAACGCTTAGCTTTAGCTTTGCTACATAAGTTGCACTTAACTGTAGTAATGCCTTTAATGCGCACCCTCTTAGCTTACTAAACAAGGTGCTTAATAGCTACTAGGCCTAGATAGCCTAGGCGCTTGTGCTAGGTAATAGCTAAGGATCTTTATAGTACTCTTAGTGTTCTTAAGTTTGTTGTATAGAAGGCTAAGTTAATAGTCGAGTTAATAGTTAAGTAGTGTTCTAACACCTATTGGCTATAAAGCTCAGTAAGCCTTCCTAGAATAGATCTATCTAGTCTCCTGAGTGTAGTAGGTTTATGCTTAGTTTCCTACTATATGCCTAGCTGCCTAAGAAGGCGGAATAATACTAGGTTGCATAGGATGTCTAGGCAGATAGCAACATCATAAAGGATAAGCTTAGTTGTTCTGCCCTAACCAGTTAGGAATAGGTCTAGTAAACTATACCCTATAATCTAGAGTTAAGAGTTACCTACCTATATAAAGTCGCTAGGTGTACATAGTCTATTGTTATAGGTGCGCTCTAGGTTGTTAGTGATGTAGCAGGTTAAGCCTAAGTCCAGAATAAAGAAGTGTTTCAAAGAGTAACCTTAATTGCCACTAACTTAGAATAAGGCCTTAGTAATTGCGGCAATTTGCTAACCTTCTAGTCATTATTAATTGTTATCAGAGACATCCTAGATAATTAGTGTCTAGGAGTCTGATCTCTTAATGTGTAGAGTTTGAGACTTTAATCTGCTCTTGCTTCTTAATGCTCCTTAAAGGATAGTGTCGTGCTTGCGCTTGTATTCTACAAGGGTGCGCATAGTAGAGTTTAGCTTCTACTATTTAGGTGCTTGGTTATTATTAATATACTAGCAATCTTTAATGTTATAGACTTAGTCACATGCTAGGCACTTCTTACCTAAAGATGCCTTGTTACTAGCAGGTCTTTTGCTAGACTAAGAGGAGAATTAATTGCTCTTCCTCTTTCTACTAGGGTTTCTTTCCCTGTATTTAGATAGCGCGCTGTTTTCCATAGCTTTAGAAGCGTCCTTCTAGCTATCCTAGGTAGTTGCACTACTATCAGCGAGAAATAAGGAGTTATTAGCTACAGCAATAAATGCCTGCTTTTTATTCACTAGTTTCAGCGGATAATTTAGGCTCATGTATTCCTAGAAGCGTTTCATTATCTCCTTTCTTGTTATAAGAGAATTAAACCTTCTAGTATCTTAGAAGGTTGCAGCCTATATAGGTGCTGCCTTGTTTACAGCCTACAGGAAGTCTTTAGTAATATTGTTAATATTATGTACCTTAGACACTCTATGCACTGTTGCATCAGATAATGCTTTATTATATTCTACTAGCTATGTATCCTAATTATGTGTATTGCGCATAGGCTTAAGGGCGGTGTAGTAGCGTTCGCGTGTGCGTTCCTTTTTAAGGCGATTATTAACCCTAGCAGTGAGCTTAAGATTAGAAAGCCACTAGCGTAGTAACTGTTCTAGTAGGCAGCATGTGCGTTAGAGATAGAGCGCAACTGTTAATTGGATTAGCTAGGTGACATGCTAAATACTCTTCTGTTAAGTATTATATTAGTAGAGATTAAGCTTATATCTCTTAGTAAGGGTCTTGTAGTAGTCTATATCCTCCTTGTAGGCTTTCTAGCCTTAGATTAATAGCATAGATAGGCGTGTTGCCTCCTGGATTCCAGCTGCAGCGCTGTACTAGGATAGTTTAGGCAGATCTAGCATGACTAGCTTAATCAGGAATAGGACTAGTTCTTCTTTCTTTACATTGTCCTAGATGTTGTAGGCAGCGCAGCGCGCTTTAACTTAAGTAAGCTAAGTAGTCTAGTTATACTAGTTGCTGAGGATAATAGTTGCATCGCGTAGGTTAATAAGCGACATAGTGTGGTTGTTGAATAGCTTTTGTTAGGTAGCCTTAGTAGGTAGCCTTAGTAGTAGCTTTAGTAGTAGCTTTAGTAAAGGCAGTGAGACTCTTAATTGTTAGATTTAATAAGGTATTAGACCTCGATAATAGATTAGATGAATTGATAATAATGTTGTATTGTAGTGTTCTCTCGGTTAAGTGCGGAGTTTAACTAGGTGTTAGATCTAGTACTAGTGTGCCAAGGCGCTTGTGCCGGCCCCTTCTGTTTCTTTTAGTGTTAGTAGCCTCATAGCACCCCTGATATCTGACATAGGTATAGGTTAGGTTAGGGTCGCACGAGCCTCTAGGTATAGGTTAGGTTAGAGTCGTATAGACCTGTGGTTGTGGTTGGGTTGTAGTAGCTCTAGCGCGGGTAGAGGTAAGGTTATATTACGTTAGACCTAGATAGGGGTGTAGCCAATCAGGTATGTGATAATTAGCCGTGATAACGTATTCTATTAGCTTAAAATCACGTCTGTGCGACCTAACCCCAACCTAAGGTCTGTGCGACCGTAACCCAACCTCTACCTAGTACTAGCGCGAAAAATCTAGGTTAGGGTTAGGGTATACCTAGGGTATCACGTGAGGCATCCTAACCCCAACCTAACCTATACCTATTTACTAGCCTACTGCTGTCTAGTCTCTTAGAACTCGGATTCTAAGGAACTACCTAAGTTCTCTAAGCTTCCTTAGCTCGTACACGGCCTCTAGTTGCCTCTTAAATTAATAGTGATCTTCAAGATAGTCTAGGTGCACCAGCACTACGATATTATTAACGTAGAAGAAGACTATAAGTCTCTTATTAGTAAATAGCTAAAGAACGTCCTTAACTAGTTGTTAGATGTGATCAGCCTTTCAGCAGAGCGCTTAGAGACGGCAGAACTAATCATGTGCTGGATTACTGCTAGCGCAGACTTAGGATAAGGAAGATAAAGATAAGCAGAGGAGACCCCTTAAGAGAACACAGAAGACACACAATAAATACACAACTATTAATTATAATTAATACTAATCAACATTATTCATCTTTACACGATCTGATTAACCCTCCGATCTGACACTAGTCTTCGACCTAGCTTAATTAGCGTCCCCTTTAGGTGCTTGTACTAGAGCAGTGGCGCGTCCCTAAGCCTATACAAAGCTCTCTTAAGCTTAAGTAGTTTACCTAGCTGCGCTACGTACAGCTCTAGAGTCTGTACGTAGACTAGCTTGTCTAAAGGTGCGTTTCAGAACGCGTTTAGCACATCGTATTAATATGCCTTTAGGCTAAAGGCTGCTGTAAGAGCTATAAGAAACCTAAATACTCTTGCAGCTAGCGTGGCTGCATACGTGTCGTCGCAGTTATCCTAGAGGTCCCCTCTTACAACAAGTCGTGCCTTGTACTTGTATAGTAGTCTATCTTTATCGAACTTGTATGTAAATACCTACATTAAGGGCAGTATCTAGGTGTTAGCTTCTGCAGCTAACGTTGTCTTAAAGCAACCTTTCTTCTAGCAGCTTTTAAATTCTTTAACTGCTGCGGCTGTAAACTCCTGTCCAAACGGGTGCTTCTCTAGGTCTTTCTACCTCTTTAGTGGAGGTGGCAGCTAGTCTCTATGTAGCCGCAATTTCTGCGGTTTAACTAGCTGCAGCGCTGCTGCAAATGCGACAAAGTACGTGCTAAGCGTCTTCCTCTGCCTTTTCCTAGTCAGGACGTTTGACTCGCCGAGCTGGCTGCTGATCTCTTTACGCCTCGGAGCGTTGTTCGATCGTCGATCTAGCGCTTCTCTATCAGCTAGTACAGGCTCCTATCCTCGTAGCATCTTAACAGCCTCAGCCTTAGGCTCCGGCTCTAGCGTATCCTCCTAAGTCGTTAGTTCTACAGTGCTCTTAGGCGTTGGCAACGCGTGAGACGTGTTCTTGTCTTAGTCTACTTAAGCGTCCTGCTCAGTTTAACTTAGACTACTTTAGTCTGTCTGTGCTAACTGCAGGAGCAGCTTAATCTCCTAGTTAGTCTCTTCTAGTAGCTCTAGAACGTCTAGAATTGTCACCACCTCTCTTAGAGTCTATCGGTCTGGGTAGATAGGCTCTGTCCCTTTATTAGACATAAAGACGACGTCCCTTGTCCTAAGGACTCGTCCTAATGCTAGTATCTATACTCAGTATATGTTTATAGAGTTGTACCCAACTAGCTGTCCAATTAGCGCGCGAGATTCGAGCTTCTCTCTACGCTTTAGCTTGTTGTTCAGCACGTAGGCTTAGGCTCCCGCAACGTTAAGGTAAGCTACTAATAGCTTCTGTCTACGCACGACCTCGTACAGGGTTCTCTATCCTAGTGCTTTAACAGGTGTCCTGTTAAGCAGATAGACTGCCATAAGACAGCACTTATTTAAGAACTCTATTAGCAGTTGTCTATTAATTCTGATCGCTCTCCCCTAGATCACGATTATCTTCCTAGCCTGTTCTAATAGGCCGTTCTGCTTCTTAGTATACTCTGCTCAAGGCTCTACAACAATGCCTAGATCTCAAAGTACTTAGAATAACTTGCTGTATCTACGCTTATTATTAAGCTGTATAACTATTACGTTAGCGCTAAACTTACGCTTGATCTTAGCTAGCAGGCGCATAACTATGCGCTTAAGAGTACCTAAGCTCTTGTCTAGCAGGCAGCATGCCTTATGCTACTTGCTGTATAAGCATACTGCGTAAAGCATCTACAGGTCTCTATTGTAGCAGCGCTCGTTTTGCTCTCTTAGCTGCATAAGGTCTATGCCTAGTTAGTAGAATAGATAATTAGCTAGCTCACTTTAAGCTCTTCTGCTTACAAACTTGTAGAGCTTTGTCTTAATACTAACCTTACAGTCTGTCTATGCTAGAGCAATTAATTGCTCTTTAACGTTAATCCTAAGCACATAATTGTTTAAGTGCCTAACTGTTTTACGGCTAACATAGCCGAACATACGGTGCGCTATCTCCTAACTAACGCTAAGATCCTTTCTTAGTTCCTTTAAGGGCTTTGCGTACCGCGTCGCGTACACAGAGAGGAGGTCTAGCTCTACTCTCTGTTCTCTGTTAACGTCCACGATCTAGTGGCCGTCTCTATACTAGAGTAGACAGACTACGTTCGAGGCCTTCTTCTGATATAGACAGTCCCTGTGTAGGCTAGTAAAAGGGTATAGTTTAGGTTAGGGTTGGGTTGCCTTACGTAATACCTTAGCCGTGACCCAACCCCAACCCATTTTTTTTGCGCTAGTACTGGGTATAGGTTGGGTCCAGGTCGCACGGGCCTTAGGTTGAGGTTGGGTCGCACAGACATAATTTTAAGCTAATTAGGCTGCTTATTACAGCTAATTATCACATACATAATTGGCTATACCCCTGTCTAGGTCTAACATAATACAACCCTAACCTCTACCCGCGCTAGAGCTACCACAACCCAACCACAGCTACAGGTCCGTGCGACCTCAACCTAACCAATACCTCAAGGCCTGTGCGACCCCAACCCAACCTATACCCACTGCTAGGTACCTTAACCTTTTTTACCAGCCTATCCCTGTGTGAACGGTCTGTAGGCACTGTATTCCAGCTACCTAACCTAGATGCTATTTATAGTCGAGATGAAGAGAAAAGTAAGAGTGTGCGACTATCCTGCTTATTGAGGGTTAGTGCGCGGCCCGTGTGCTCTTAGCGGCGGGGAAGCGACTAGGCTAGCAGCCTAGTCATGTGACTCAGGGCTCAGCCCGTTACACCCTGCCTGAGTTAAAGTAGATGCCTAGAGATCGGCTCCGCGATAGACTAACGACGCTTGTGAAGAAGCTAGTGATATACGCTACCTACGTAAGCTTTATCTATCCTTCTCCTGTCGGAGTCTTAACCTGTATAGTTGTCTCTCCCCACTCTTCGACTTAAGCAAGGACTCCACCTGCATACACGACATCTGAGGATCCACCTCTCTTTATTGTGTTCTAGCTAGCGTCCTTTGTATTTGTAACGTGGCAGTTTGAACTAGGGTTAAGGATCTATTGCGTAAGTAGCGGTGGAGCTGTTACCCCTGTAGCTGCAGCCGTCTGCAGTACCGCGTTGACATGAGGCCTATCGCGAGCCGGCTGGCCGTCGTCTATGCTGATTACTAACGTACTCGGCTTTGAGTCCTTCCTCAGCCTTTGCTCTACTGCTCGTAGAGTGTTGGCTGTCACATTTGTCGTAGGAGCGTCTAGCCTTTCGTCCGAACAGCCTTGTTTACGTACGGGCAGCTTTTAAACTTGTGCTTCTCTCTATCAAGACAAGTCGGTGTCTAGGAATCTGAACGCGTACGAGTTGCATTCGACTTTCCTGCTTTCTAGGCTACTGGCAGAGCTTCTGCCTGCGTCTGTCGGTTGTCACTGTTACCTGCTACTTCGAGCGTAGCAAATGTCCTAAGTCCTAACGCTATTGGTCGCATACGTCGGTAGTACAATCTGAACTCTGCAATCAGATCTGCAATTGGTGGAAAATCTTCATCCTTCTGTTTCTTCTTGATTAGATCCTGCAGCTAGGTAGCTGTTATTAAGGCCTCTAATTAACAGGATGAATTCCTCCTGCGCTCTGTTGCTAGTTGTCTCTAGCATGCTAGCTTCTGCAAGGAGTTGGGTAACTGTCACCCACTTGTTAGACTAGGTGTCTAGATTAGCTCTCTTTGGCCTTGTGCAGACCGCCCTGTACCGAGCTCTTAGCTAATAATTTCTCTCTCCAATCGATAGACAGAGGTGCTTCTTTAGCATCCTTAGCTAGCTGTGTGCGTCTGCATAGTCAAGAATTAGGTCTAAGTAGTTAACGTTAATTGTCTGCATAATCTCTAGGCTTAGACTGCGGAGAGCCTTCTTCTTTATAAGCTACCTAGCCTTATCTCTGTTAAATTGTCTAGCCTAGGAGTTGTACACAGCAAGCTCTGTCGCTGTTAAGTCTAGGATATTGATCTGCTCTTCTAGCTGAGGATTTCTAAATCTCCTCACCTTAAGCTCAACAGGTTTCTCGTCTTCTAGTTTCTTTAGCGTCTCTTGCAAAAGATCTAGGTTAACGTACTCCTATAGACTATTCCTGTCTGCAGATATCTTCCTTGTAAACAGGTATTTCAACTAATTGTCTAGCGTTCTAAGGGTAATAGACGCTCTTGTCACCTGCGTATCCAGCTCTTAAGTCGTTATGACTTTAATGCTAAATCTGCTCCTAGTGTTAAGTATCGTTGATAGGGTGAACGCAGTGATTAAATAAGGGCTTCTAGGCTTATAACTGTAACGGTGTGTAGAGAGGGGGAGGACTGCGCTAAATTAACTATCTAAGGTAGGTGCCAGGACGCAGGTCCGCACCCACTACGCCATGCAACCAAAAAGGTATGTATAATCAATGAACATTGATCATGGTGTGCGGAACAGTATATATCGTGCAGGCGCAGCCGACGCACGAGGCTTTGCCTCACGTGCGCGCGTACGCCTTACAATATCCCCCTTCTTCGCAGCGCATGCCCTCAGGCGCTCAGCGCACCCTGTTGGCGCATGCCTACACAGGCAGGTAATACTGGACCTTCCAGCAGCTCTCGATGGCGCTCCGGCGCCAACCGGCCCAAAAGACGCACATCTCAGCCCCGCAGAGCCGGCTATGCTGAGCTGGCCTCGCGCGGGGTCGAACTAGCGACTAGCTCGACCTACCCCGCGCACCAGTCGTTCATTGATCATAATGTCAGGACGCAGGTCTGCACCCGCTGCGCTATGCAGCCAAAAAGGTATGTATAATCAATGAACATTGATCATGGTGTGCAGAACAGTATATCTCGTACAGGCCGCAGCCGACGCACGAGGCTTTGCCTCACGTGCGCGCGTGCGCCTTACAGTAGGTGTTAGGACGCAGGTCTGCACCCACTGCGCCATGCAGCCAAAAAGGAATATATAATCAATAAACATCGATTAGAGTGTGCAGAATAGTATATATCGTATAGGCCGCAGCCGTCGCACGAGGCTTTGCCTCACGTGCGCGCGTACGCCTTACAGTAGGCAGATCCGCTTATATACATAACCGTACATAAGCTGTCCTAACTTGTGCTAGAGTAGGTCTAGGCAGAGCCTAAACTGTTACACTATATTCATCGCTTTTAGAGCATTGCACAAGATGTGCTCTACCGAGAGTTCTACGGCAACGGTCCTAATATTACCCTATTCTTGAGAACTATTCTAGAGAATAAGACTCTAGCATCTTAAGTGCGCTATATCTCTATAATAGAGTTCTACTATTGTCTAGAATAGCTATACCCGCAAAGCTTTATTATTTTGTTGTCTCTGCACCTTCTGCACCTAAACATACCGTTACACTACAAAAAGCTTTAGTACTAACAAATCGCTTATAGAAAAGCCCTAGCTACGCTACTACTTACCTAACTACTACCATGGGTGACGGCGTAACGACCGGGACGGCGTAACGCCCGCTCCGAACACCAAAATCAACACCACAACATGAAGCTATTAAGCCACGTACAATAGCTATTATTATGAGATTTTTTGGTGTTGAGTTCTACAGGCCTCTCTCTCTCTATATAGCTATCTATATTTAGCTAGGAGCTTGATCGCTCGGCCGTGTCGTGACTGAGATGGCTCTTAGCCTACTGCAGCACCTGAGGCCTCTCTACTACCCTGAGGCTCTGCAACAACTCTATTTTTTAGAGCAGCCTTTGCAGCAGCCTTAGGCCTCATCTTGTTGCCCTTTTAAGTCGCTTTAAGAGCGTTTTGAAGTCGTTGTTGAGTCCTACAAGCAGCTGCTCTGGAGGCCTGTTCTGCAGCCTTCTCAGCCTTCTCCTTCTCCCTCACTATCCTAGCTTCAGCCCTTGCCTCGCGCCTTACTTGCTTAGCCTAAGCCTTGGCCTGCTTCTTCTCCTCACGTAGCCTAGCTGCCTCTGCTTTCTAGAGTTGTCGTTGCTCCTCTTCAGCCTCCTAGTGCTGTAGCCGATCACGTGCCTCCTTGACCTTCCTTAGGGACTAGAATACAGCCCCACCGTGATACTCCTCCTCTGCCTCTAGAGGCAGAGCTTTGCCTCGCTTTCTACGCTGCCTCTTATTGATAAGAGCCTCCTTGAGTCTTACGTTCTCATGCTCAGCAAGTACTAATCTGATTGAGAGCTAGTGGATTGTCTAGTTGAGCTTTGAGATCTTTCTCTAGTCTCTACTAGCTATAGCGCAATTGACTAGCTGCCTAATCTTCCTCCAATCAGAGGCGCTTAAGGCTGAGGAGTCGCTATCGCTTGAGCTGTCCTGTATAGGCTGGCTATTAAATCTCTTAAGTATTACCTCTAGCTGGAGAGGTGAGAGGCCAGTCGCCTTAAAGGCCTTAAGTATAGTCTTCTCCTTGAATGAGACCTCCTAGGCAGCCATAAACATAGGATAGAAGTCTCTCTTGCTCATTGAAGTGAGCCCTTAGCACCTCTCTATGAAGGCTGCTACCTAGCCTAAGTAGGCAGAGGAGAGAGGCTTAAACATAACGACGTCAAGCGGCTAGAGCGTGTGGGTTGAATGAGGTGGATAGATCGCGAGGAGGATTTGATTGCGATTGCAGTACTCAATAAAATCCATAGTAAGGTGAGATCCATAGCCATCAAGGATGAGTAGTCGATAGCTCCGCCTAGCCTTCGGCTTTGTAGAGCGATCAAACACCTGCTTCAGCTAGGCTAGGCCTATCTCATTGTTCGTCTAGCCTGAGGGTAATGAGGCAAAGTAAGCTCGGTGGTCGTCGGGATCGAACGCCTGCAGCCAGCTATCCTGTATCGAGCCGGAGGCTGATTGATATATAAGGCTTGGCTCAAGGTAAGATCCATCAGCGCATATACAGGCCAGCAGCGTTATCCACGCTCGTGAGCCATCCTGGAGGTGAGCCTTGATCTTCCCCTCCTTATATAGCCTCCTGCTGAACACCCGCTTTAAGCGAGTGAGTACTCCTAGCATGAAGCCCTTCTCATCCATATTGTACATATTATGAGGCTCTATATCGTATTGGCTGAGCTTACTGCGTAGGAGCTTAAAGTAGAGGCTATACTTTGACTGAGAGTCAGCCTAGTAGCGTGAGCGATCGATTCCAGCAGCCCAGCGTGAGATAAGATCAACCTAGTGTCGCTCGATATATCGATCAACCTAGTGTACGCCGAGCTCCTTTTTAGCCACCTCTGAGGCAAAGTGTCGTATCATTAGCCGTGTAGGAGGTAGGCCTTGCCTTGTAAGGCGCTCAATATAGCGGAGGAGCTCCTTCTCTTGCTAGGGGTGGAGCGCTTGCTGGTTTTGAGCCTTGGTGCCGCGTGAGCTCGCGATGCGCTAGTGTCTCCGCGCGAGCGTTCTACGATTCACTCTATACTTTGCTGCAATGTGAGTATATACAAGCTTTTCTCCTAGTTCTAGCGCTTCTATAGCTGCAAGCGCAGCCTCAATTAAGCTTATGTTGATAGAGTTGTTGCGTGTTGAACTTTAGTGGCTGTCGCGATTTTGGTGTTTGGAGCGGGCGTTACGCTGTCCCGGTCGTTACGCCGTCACCTATAGTAAAGCTAGAGGGACTTAAGATACGTTTAATGAATAACAAACCCTAACTAACAGGCTATCCTAGGTAGTTTCTGTTCTAGAAGCAACCTTTTTAGACATTGCTAATGCTAAAGAAGACTAAATCTTTAGTGCGATTTTCATTCTTGCAGAACATCTGAGAGCTTAGTCTTTAAGGCCTATCCTGCTTAGTGTACGACTTAGCTAAGGTCTTTAGCTTACTAAATCTCACGTTATTGCGAATTGGACCCCTTATTTATTCCTAACAAGATAATGAACTTACAAAGTTGCTGTTTTAACTAAGGTTAAACAACATATTAACGTTGGCGCTAACTAACGCATAAATATTAAGACTAAATCTTATGCAGGTATTACATTCTTGTATTATGCTTAAGGACTTTACCTATAGTGAGTATAGTAAATGTAGTAAGCTTAGGTATATGTAAAGGTGCTCGGAAGTAGAGAAGATATCTCTAGTGTTCTAAGGCACTAGGGTTGAGTTTCGCAGATGGGCAAGCAGGGGGGTTGTGGCAGTTCTGACCGGGAGAACGGGGAGGACTGTTACAGGAGATTCACTACAATAATCAGGGTTGCTAAGAAGGCTGTATCAAAATCGCTGTATTGAGTTGAACACGATGTACTGTAAGAGCCCATCGTAGTTCGCTATATACTATACGTGTCCTAGAGGTCCTAGGTCGTCCTAGTCGTCCCAGAACGTACAGTACTAGGTCAAAAGTTTCTTTGCAGCAGGGCACACGGGCCACCCCGCTAAAAGTCACCCACGCACAAATAAAGCTGTAAAATTGGCTATACATGTCCAAATAAAATAATTTTTAGTGTTTTGGAATTGCGCGAGCTCAATATTTTGTTTGCCACCCACGGGCTTTACGTACGGCCGCAAGGCGTTGCGGCATACTCATAATGAGTCGCTTGATTAGTTTCTTAGGTATGCCCCGCTAGCACTCCTTTAAGGCGTTACAAAAGCCCTCCCACTCCTCTTCTACCTAGCTGTAGTTGTTGTATTAGGGATATAGCTTAAACATACGCTGTTTGAGAACCCACTAAAGGTGTTCGATTAGGTTAAGATCTAGAGAATAGGCAGGCCAGTTAATGACGTTAATTTAGTGATCCTAATAGAATTTAACAACACTGCGCGCGCGGTGTATGCCCGCGTTATCCTGCATAAACAGCTGAGAACGACGCTAGTAAGGGAGGAGACCTTTAGTCAACGCCTCTATGTAACTTTTAGCAGAGTAGCTACGCTTTTTGGCATCCGGATTGCGGTCTATAATGACTAGTTTGCTCCTCCGCGCCTTCCCCTGTTCATCTAGCTATATACAACCCCACACCATCTGTGCAGGCTTCCTAGAGGTGCTCTAAGGATCTAGCATATCTAGTTTCCATTTCTCCCACGGGTAGCGAAAAACCCACTGCTGATTTGCTCTAGAGCCCTTCTAAACGGAGCACTTATCTAAGAACTTAAGCGTGCGCTAACTCCACTAGAAGTGGCGGTACTCCCTTGCAAACTTTAAGCGCTTTGCAGCATGCCTGCAGTTGAACTTAGGTCTCTTTTTAGCCTTGTGATTAGTAAGGCCTGTACCTTTAATTGCCTAATAGAGTGTAGAGCGGCTAGGCTGCTTTAAAGGGGTGCCCTCTGCGTCCACAAAGATCAACTCTACGGCAAGCTCTAAGTACTTAATCTTTAGTGTAGCGCGTACTTTCCTGTAGATGATTTTCTTCTAATAGGTCGATAGTATTAAGGGACGGCCGCTGCGAGGGAGATCTTTTGTAGAGCTAGTAGTGTTGTACTTTTTCTGTAGGTCGCGTATAGCTTGTGAAGAGCGGCCAAAGTAGCTAGCAACTTCAGCTACGCTGCATCCAGCACGCAACATCCTAACAGCCTCGCCCCTTTGCGCGACTGTTATATTTAGACTTCTGCGCGCATTTTGAGATATCTCTCGTTAAATTCTGCGTTGATTTGACATAGTGGTGTGGTGTTGAAGTTTTGGCGCGTCGCGTTGATTTTCCCCCGCGTCACGCTAATGCAAAGAAACTTTTGACGCGTAACTGTATGGGACGTCTAGTACGCGTTGGGATGGATAGAACGTAGGGGCGTCCCAGAGGTCCCAGGTGTGGGGTCGGGACCTCGGCGTTCTGAGAGCTGTGGGACAGGGCCCTTAGCGC